>JAODKC010000130.1:6452105-6463663 GCA_026777985.1 Mormyrops attenuatus
ATAACAGTAACAGCAACAGCAATAGGTAGAGATATAGAATGTGTTGATACACACACAGGCACACACATACACACACATACACACACATACACACACAAAACCAATCAAAGGTTTTCGCACACCACAGTTTTTTTGCCACTTTTCTATGTATTTCATAAACTGCAGATGTTTTATTCTGGTTAAACATTTAGAAAGTTGGAAACTATTAATGAAAATGAAAATATAAGTCAAATAAAACAAGTATCCTTTATAACATGTGAAGAGTATGTAACAGTGCACGTCTGGCATCCTGTTAACTGGTTGTGTGGTGATGGCAGAGTCAAATTCTAGGCTGTCCTTTAACTTTAAATGCACCAGTTAACTGTTTCATCCCATGAAACAGAGCAGTATTTAATGTCCTTTGTAGAAAGAACGCTTTGAATTTTCTCTGCTGTTATAACTGCTAGAGATGGTTACTTTTATGAATCAAGGTATGATTTTTTCTGTTAATAACAATACTAAAATGGTGAATATACTGTAAATGCATTTGTTAGCAAAGAATATTGAGTGTATTTTTCACAAATGTTAAGTGAGTAAATGTAGAAAATCTCAGTGGGTGCAAAAACTTTTGACTGGTGGTGTATAAACTCAAAGTAAAACACTGGGCAATGTTTAATTTTCTTGGGAAAATTTCCCATCTGCTTCTCATAGATCTACATCTTCTCCATCTCATGCTCTAACAATCAATCCCAGAAAGTAAACTGCGCTGACAGAAGCTTGGATGGGAACACATTTCAGATGAAAGAACAAAAAATGGCAATAGCTGATGACAACTGAATGGGGGAATCTGACAATTTTCCCACCATCAGACAGCAACCGACGGGGGTAACAGGTTGGGAAAATGGAGAGTAACAAGAGGGATCTAAGTATTGCTTAGCGATGATGTCACAGTGAGTTACCTGGGCAACTGGTGGATTCAATATGTTGTGCTCTGACAGAGGGCAAGTCAAGTGATCACAGAGATGAGTTTATTGATTATAAAACCCATACAGTCAGTAAAGCCCACAAGAAATGTCAAACTACGCAGAATGAGAGCAATAACTGCAAACATCCACAATCAACAAATATATAATACAAATAAATATAAATAATAAAAATAAATATATAATACAAGGGAGGCGTAAAGACAATTTCCTCACAGGGATCAATAAAGTATCAATTATTATTATTAATGTTCTGAAATGGTGCGTTCCAGTTCCAGTCATAAAATGAGTAAATATTAATTTACATGAGGGGGTGGTGCAGTGGTGAGTACTGTTGCTTCACACTTCTGGGACCAGGGTTCGAGTCTCCACCGTGGCTGTGTGTGTGTAGGTTGCATGTTGTTCTCGTGTCATTGTGGGGTTTTCTCTGGGTACTTCGGTTTCCCTCCATGGTCCAAAAACATGCTGACGTGAACTGGAGTTACCACATCACCTGTAGAAGTGAATATGTATTCCAATCCTACACTCTCTCAGTTCTACCCAATCCTGTGATTCTTAACCACACTCTAACTTTTGTCATTTGCCTCTGCTTTATCTGCAAGTAACGATGGTTATGTATTGCTTATACATTTGCTCTAATTAAGTGCTGCACTTCATTCTTAGGTTGTCTTAATTTAGTACTTAATTATTAAATGACTCGTGTTTTTATGTAAGATCGCTCAGGATGCTCTCAGTACATTCCATGAATTAAGTAAATTCTGAAGCAGTGCAGGTGACGTATCCTTGATTCCTTCCAGTCCTTGGTTCTACGGGATTTGCCGAAGTTGTCTTTGTCAAGTTCCCTTCGATTACTGCAAAACAGGGGGACAGTGCGCATGTTTGGGGGAGTGGCAGTTATAGGAGACACACCCATCTCCACAGCTGTAACCAATCATGATAAGCATAGAGTTTGCTTGGCATCTGAGGGTGAGAAGGGACCCTCAGTTAAGTGTACTTGTTAAAACTAGAGAGCCAAAGTGTAATTTTGCATATTTATTTATATTACTTTCCCGGAATATTCTGAGGATAGTAACAAAAAAACCCCCCTGCATGCTCCAATCCCCTTGCCCAGCGGGTCTGTCGGCCGATCGGAAGAAAGAGGCTGGTCACAACTTCCTTGAGCGAGAGGCCAATCTTATAGCTCTCTAATCCCAGATGATCTGTTGCACACCTCTTTCCCTGCTGTTACTAGGAGTGAGGTTATATATCACATGTGCCTTAAACATTTACAACATCTTTCAGCGCAAGTCTTACACAATACAGAAAGGTAAATATGTTATGGCTTGGTGGAGACATGAGTTCTCATATAATGCTGTTATAAGGATTCATATTCAAAACAAATGCTGATAGGATGTGTCTCATCAGCGGAGCTCAGACAGTATCCTCTGGTCCTTCTCCACTGTATATTGTAATCACTTGTTTACTGTATTACATTTTAAATGGTCCACAGAACATAAAAGCACAGTGGTACACAATAATACCATTCAAATTCCCATGATAATATGTACATGAGTGTGACATATCAGAATAATTATTTTTCTTTCTGTAAAACTTAAGTGACCCTAAGTGACATAAAAATGAGATAAAATTTTAGCATTTAAATGTAAGAGGCATGCCACCAAACCAGACATTAAAATTGTTTGTTTGCCTGTGATTGGCTGGTGAGAGTCTGTTACTTACTGTTGCTTTTATTTACTGCAGGCAGATTGTTTTGGCAGCTTTACCGTGTCGCTGGGAAAATCTCCCTTCCATCCAATCAGGATTCAGTGACACTGTCACTTCCTGTCCGATGATCACACTTCAGCTGCTGTTGTGCTTTTTTTCAGCCAAACTCCAGCACTTCTCAGTCCAGTTTTTTTTCCCCAGTTTGGATGCTGGAACCGATGATACAAAATGTGGACACACTGCTCCAAATTTTCACAGGGACAACATAACTGCTGTCTTGTTTTTACTGTATGTGAATGATTTGATCATATACTTCTTGTTGATATTCCTCCAACAGGAAACTTTATCAGTGTAACAGTGCCACTCTCCTGAATTCATTGTCCATTAAGCAGAAACCGGTGGGCGAATGCTCACCTCAGCTGAAGTTTCCCCTTTGTTCTCGTTTTTTGGTAGCAGGGGGGTGGGGGTGGTCCTTAATGCCACATTTCATCCATGGCCCAAGAGATATAATGCACTCAGTGCGGTCGTTATGGCACATAATCAAATCAGCTGTCCCTTTCATGAAGGAGCAGGGGGTTTCTTGTAACAGTGATGGGCCACTTTTAAAAAATGTTCTTGGGTTCTGGAATAAAATCAGAAAACCATGGGGCATAATAAGAGGAAAGCTTGAATACAGAGAAAGTTCTACTCGAAAGCAGTAAGAAATCCTAGTTCTGATTTTTAAGCTTTTAGAAGTGAGAAATTCCTAGCAAAGACATGGCAATTCATCAGTAATAGACACTAACAAGACCATTAACTATTGACTTCAGCAATGAGACAAAACAATGAAATTTTGTATTAAATTGTGTACTGTAGGAGCTTCCCAAATTATTTTTTGGTTTCCTCCTTTACACTTACGTAGTATAACTTCAGTAATATTGTGTAATTCAAGATGGCATCTGCATGTGGTCATGAATCTAATCAGGTTCTTCATATGTCATCTGTAATGATTTGCAGCTGTAGATCTTGAGCTGTTACTAACAGTGTTAGAAGACACGGGAAATACCATCCAGGGAAGATCTTAAGACGTATGACTGCAATTCACCACCCCGGGAGCCATTTGCAAAGCCTCATACACGCTTTTAGTGTAGTACGGATGCGTAAATGTCAAATATAGTTGCACACCCAGCACTCACTGATTGAAGAATATATATCGGATGTCGTAGGAGTATTTGTCGGGAATCGTAAATACTAGCAATATAGATCCTAGCAAAGATCTATATTATCTTTATAACTTTACTAGCTGTAGGCCTATATATAGCTTGAAAAACGTGTCAAAAGGGTGATTTTTATCCGTGTAAATTAATGTAAATAGCAGCCTATGAGATTTTGATATAAACGTTTTATATGTGTAACACGTGTTGTTGTTAACGTAAACATAAAAGCGTTAATTATAATAATAAAAAAAAAAACAGTTACTGCCGGCGCAATGTGGCGAGATGTGCGTATTTAAACGCTTTAAAACTGTTTAAATATTTTCCTTAGCTGCCATCCATGAAATCATGTGCACCCGTCTGTTCCCTCTCGGATACGAAACACCAATCTGCCGAGAGTATTTCTTTACACACCAACGCATAAGAACATGTTTGCATTGATGATGGGGCCACGACTAAAAATACGGCGCTTCCTGATTTTTGCTTGGTAAATATCAGTAACTGCGCATGTAACATAGCCTACCTTATGAAGGTGTATTATATTGTTTTAGGCCTTAACATCGACGCACCTCGTTTCCTATTTTATTCCCTGATTGTCTAGTCAACTTGCCAACTATACGTGTGAATGAACATGCAAGGAATATTGTTAGGAATGAAACTGTTTGCGTTATTCATTACAAAAAAATATCCAGAGTTAAGATCGATATCTTTCATTTACTCTGTTCGAAGTATGCGCGGTAATAAAGCATCGTATGTGACCACTGTAGGTGTAATAAGGAAGCATGTTCATTGTCGTAATAATGGTACATTACAAAGCTGAAGTCGATACTCCTACACTAATACGCACACGTGGATGTCCATTGTAAGCAATATACACACAAGAAGCTTCGGGTCACTAAAAGAAAAAAAATTGTTGAAATTAGACATTTAATTAATTTTGGCCTATATTAAATATGCTGTATGTTAGCCTATCTCACTTATAAGTATGAAGGACTTAAGTGTGGGAAACATCATACCCAACAACATTTCCCAAACAAGGTGCTTCGAGTGGCTATATTTCAGTGTAAGGGTACCTTATCAATAAAGCCTTAATTATGCCATGAAATAGGCCTGTATACGCGTTACTTTATCTAGCAGGGCAGAGCTCATCGGAACCTACCAAATGGTGACTTTTGACGTTACGGATTACAGAACCACACAAAATTATCACGTGTCTTTTCACCAAGTGCTGCTGGTGTGTCATCACGAAAGCCTGCTGCAGGTCCAGGGAGAGGCTTCGGGGGGGCTTGCACTGGTACAGCCTGGAGAATTAGGAGGCGGCGAGCACAATAAACGTGGCGCTGAGCTCCTGGAGCAGGGCCGGCCGCTGGGGCGCTCGGTAATTGCTGCTGTTGTGCACTTGTCCTGGCACCGCTGGTCACATACAGTCAAAGCAATGTGATTGGCGCCTCACTCTCAGCCTTTCCGTAGCTACTTGCGGGACACATCCGATTTTAAAAGGTCTCAGTTACCCAGGAGGTGGAAATATGAATGTCCAGAATGCAACCTGTTGCTAATTATTCACAGTAGGTTGCTGTTTTGAATTGCAGTGGGGGACGGATGTATTTCTATGCGGCGTGTCAACAATTGAAGAGAAAAAAAATGGATATTTTTTTGTTAGAAGAGGGATAAATGAGACTTGTGGGTTTTATATTCCAGGCTGGAATGTTGCTATATGGCATGTGGCCTAATTTCAGAGATCATACCAATTCTACAATTTCACCCATCACTAGCAACTTTATCTGGAATATAGGCCCACCTGGTAAATTAAGATATCATGAAATCTAAAGACTAAATTTGATTTCAAAGGGGTACTTCAGCGAGATGCCGATGATAAAAAAGAGAAGACAAACTAGTGAATCTTTTAACACTTATGTGTCATGAAACAATTTTTTTTACCGGTTGAGGATTTTTCCTTTTACAAGAAACCCGGAAAGAAGCCATTCATACATAAACGAAAAGATTTCAGTCTTCACTACAAACGACTACATTTAATACAAAAATAGTTTAATGGCAAGTATAATGCAGTTAGCTGGAAATAATTGTTATTGTGTGAAATCTCCATATTAAGGATTACGGGCAAAGCTGTTCAACTGAAAGATCAATGCTGACTCCTGCTGGTCATATCGTGTAATTCATTGGGTAGCGAGTAAACAACTCCGTTCATTTTCACATCCTTATGCCTGTGCCTACTGCATTTTGTTTGATATGGGCTGCTTAATTCATTGGTAAGTTCATGTAAGAAATATAATTAGTAACTAAAATATTTTGTATAAATAAAATACTGCACTGCTTCATTTTGCACAACGGATATTTTCGTCAAATTAGCCTAATGTGTATTATAAATGCATGCATTTTAGTTATCACAGTAGTTATCACTAAGCGCAGTTTAATTCAGGTTTTGCATGTATCTTATGAATGAAAATTAGATTTTGATTAATTTTTCACATATGCCAATAGACCTACGTGGGTGTGTAAGTTACATAAAATAGGCCTATATATTCATTTGTATGAATGGTGGTGAAGGCATTGCGAAATTTCATCTTATTAGCCTAAATCAGCAGCAGCTTTTTAAATAACTTTGTCATATTGCACGATCATTGTCATTTTATTTTTTAATTATTATTATTAAATTATTATTTAATTCACGACGAACGTACACTGCATATGATCAATCTGGCAATAGTGGTAAAACACTCAGTACAATAGCAGTCCAGGATGCTGAAATGACATGAGAGGCAGGCTTGCAAAGACACAACAGACTTAACAGAGATAGGTGAAGTCTCCTCCGGTGGCCTCTCCAGTGTGGTCGATATCCCCGGGCGTGGCGGAAGGATGATGTACACACCTATCGTACAACATCCACCCACAAAAAAGTCGAGATGAAAAAATAAGCGATCGAAACAAGACATTTAATGACATGTTGTCAGGAAACAGAAGTATTTTAGCTTGCCCATTGAAGTGATACACATTGATTTTTGGGCTCGCCCGTTAAAATGATACAGTGATGCATCAGCAATATCAAATCCATACAGTGCCTCCGTGAGTTGTTATCACGTTAATTAGGCATGGGGCACGTTAGGGCCGTTTGGCGAAATCCTAATAGTGCGAGTCCAGTCCAGTTTTTACATGAGTGCCAGTAATTCGTACCTTTATATACAACTCATCTTTCTTCTCACTGCCTCTTTTCTATTTTTGTCTTTTTTTTGCCGTCACATATGCAGACGTGTGAGAAGGTGTCCGTTTTATGTCCCCCCTTTCTTTAAATCGCACGGATTTCAAATACACAGATGTCACGTTTCTGCGATAAATCGTTCATTCGTTCTAGAAATTGACGCTAATAAAAGGCAAGTACGAAGGTGTATTTCAATATACTCCATGCTAATATTGTCTGGATTAATGTGCATTTTCCGTAAAACACGATTCTGTTGAGTCTACACTCTGCATTTCATTGTGAATATAGTCACATCTTCCGTTTCTTCTTTTTTTGGTATTGCGCTGTTTATTTCCTCTGTTGACTTAAACCCCCACAATTGTAGGCCTACATTTTACTCCTGGTATTGTCAGATGACTCTTGCACTTTTCACTCTACGGGAAGAAGTTGTCATTCATTAGGCCCATTTAGGCATTTTTACACAATATTTACAATTATATTTGCTGCTTGTACGATTTTGAAGGGGCCAGGGAATACTTTTCTGTTTCACATAACATCAAAATACAGTGGAAACCGCTTATGGTGATCACGGTTATAGTGATCAACCATTTTTATGGATAAAAAACTTGGGACAGAATCATTCCTGTAAAAATACCGTATAAGTAATTTGCTTATAACAAATCCAGTAATCCTCTTACAGTGTTCACTTTGGGTCTGTTTAAACATGACAATATAAGGGAAAAAATAAAACTGCGGTAATTCTTATTTATTTTTTACTTTACTTTGATTGCCCTGCTTTGCCTTGTGGTAACCCATCTGGTTCTGGCTAGCTACCTGAGGCTAATGCTGCGTGCACAGAAAAACATGACGGGAAAAAGAAAGTAATTTTCTCTCCATGACAAGTATAGACTCATCAAAGCTCATGATAAACCACCAAAAACGAGCCACTGAAATGCAGCAGCAAAACTACAATAAGCGCTTTGAGACAATGTAATGTTGTAAAAATGCACTCTGTAAATAAAATTGAATTGAATATTTATGTAGACCTACAGTACTGTACTCTATTATAGCATATTTGAGTTATACACAGTTCAGTAATTTAATTTGTACAGTTCTGTAATTTGAAGCATTTGAAACAGCTGTACTGTATTTAAAAAATGGTTAATAAAATGAAGTAAATAGCGACGCTGTCCGTTTTATTACCCTATGTTAATGTAATATATATACGAATGTTAATTAGATGGTCATCTGCCTGAGACATGAAGAATATGGGACAAAAAAATTGGTTATAGTGATCAGTTTCACCCGGACAGACGGTATCAGACAGGTATCTCTTTTAATTTTCTCCAGAAAAAAATTATGTTTGACTGACTGTGTTGCTTGGTGTGAAAACCTTCAGAACACAGTGCCCACTACATTAATATCCACTAGACACACATAAATGACATACATGCACACATGCACGCATATGCGCACATGCTCATGTGGAAAGGTGAAGTAGGAAACGGAATGGCTGGTTCCCCCAGACTGTGAGGATATAAAGAGTAGTGAATATGGAAGCAATTTGTTATGTTCCTGTGAGGACCTTCAACATGAAAGCACTTGAACACCTTGAAATGAGTTTCTGTTTGCTAGAAAGTGGCTGTACTAGAAGTCAGCAACATAAAACATTTTAGGGACCTGAGAAGATAGGCCTGTAACTGGAGATGCTGCATGTCCAGTGAAAACAAAACACTAAGCAATGCACTTTAACATCATGTTGCTTGGTAGTAACATATGTTTTCAAAAAGTAAAGCAGTGACAAATCCTCTTTAATTCTCAGCATGTTCTTTGTCTAATTATTATTGCTGAGCAGTTTAGCATGTTCTAGGGACATCATCTGGAGACCTATAAGTCTAAAGTCTCATACTGAGGCAAAGGTTATAATGAAATGAAAAGCCACATGATTATGATGATGTCTACTATTATTATTGTTGTTGCTGTTATTATTATTATTATTATTATTATTCTATCTTCCTAATCTGTTCCATGGTTGAGCTGGGAGCCTATTCTAGGAAGAACATGGCAAAGCAGGAGACTCGCTGAACAGAATGTATAATAGTAATTATTACTATCATTAATAACAACAGTTGATAATTATAATACTTATGATTATATAGTTTCTTTGTGGATGACATTTGTCCAGAAAGCCGTCACAGTTTTCTGTCTAGATTATGCTGTTATTTCGTTTTTTGGCATGCTATGTTTATTAATGTTACTCAGGATGAGCATGTTGGTCCAGGTTCATAAGTGGGGCTTCTCCAGATACTGGAACTGGAACCATCTGGTCTCAAGCTTCAGTGCTTCACCTCTACAGTACACAGAACCGGCAAAGGACACAAGCAGCCCAGTTCCCACGCCCGAAATAGACACATCGCTGCCAAAACTAAGTCTTAGTTTTGGCAACTGTAACATAGCTGTGGCTTAAAACCAGGGGATAGTCTGCATAATAATTTAAATGTAAAAAAATAAAAATAGCTACAATTTCACTGACGCACACGTAGTGTGGACACGTATACATGCAGTACGTCACATTTCTTTGAAAAAAAAAATCATACTGGCCTGGACTACAGAATCACACGTTACGTCAATGATAACGTGATCTGTGTCAAAAAATCGATTTCACTACCCATCTAGAACACCATTAAGTTTACCTAGGCCTACACGTGACGCATGTTGTCAACACTTGTAATGCTTTGATCATATGTTAAAATGACACCAGGCTTTGGCAAAGCCTTTCCCGTGTACGTGTGTGGATTTGCCACACAGCATCTGCTCCTGAACGAGGTTCAGCCTTCGCTCGTCGATTTCTGAAGCGCTTTTGGACAGCAGCCACGACTGCGAGGAGTCCTTATCTACGGCGGAAGAAAGAAGCTCGCTGCTGAAGGAGATAATGAATCCCAGTGCATGGACAGAGCACTATACACAGTTAATTACATCTCAGCTAATTTTTCCCCCTCTGTCATTTTCCATTGAGGGTGTTTTTTTGAGGACTCGGAAAATAAAATAGGCCTACTAAAAAAAACAGCATTATTCCAGATGAGGGGGGTAAAAGTGGGTGAAAGGAAAAAATGTTCTGTCATCAGAAAGACATATCCGTTTGGGCCTGATCTGATTGTGGTAACAGGCGGGAACATTTAGAAAACTGCTGTTATTTAATTTAGAGCATTGTTATCAGGATCTCACCATCTTTTCTTCTTTTCTTCCTTCACTGAGAAGGAATGGGAACCACTCAAAAGAAAGAGCAAACTTACTGTTAGATACATCGATTTATAAATTCCTAGATTAATTATTTACCCATCTGCCTCATTCTGATAGTAAACGAATAACGATGCATAATAACTACTATATTTTGTTACTGGATATAAATGTTTTTATTTGACCCAGCCCGTAACCCACGTTTCATTGCTGTTTAACCAGACGATGCGTGTTGTGCTATTTCGCAGGTTTTCATCGTCTAAAGTTAGGTGTTTATTTCTAAGCGGGCACGCGTCTTTGTACACTCAGGGACATATTCAGAGGTAGGCTGCATTAAAATAATGAGCTTATTTTATGAATCGCCCCCACCCACTCTCTAATGCTCAAATAAGTGCCAGATAGATGGGCAGCCATACATACAGTAATTATACACGGTGACGTGAAATGAAGTCCGAACAGACCCTGTCCTGTTGGTGCGGGAGTGAGTGACTGCGGTGTTAATGAGATACAGGACCTTTGGCAGCGTGCCATCCAGCGGGAGAGCGTGTTTCTCTCTCGTCGGCCGCTTTAATGATTCAGGTAACTCGGCACCGGCGAGCCACACCACTTACGCACTGGCAGTGGGCCCGCGAAAGAAGCACTGGCGGCATACACCCCATCACGCACACGGAGACAGACACGAACAAACATGATGGCTGGCTCCATGGGTCACCACCCCTAACCCCTGGGTTCTGACATGCGTACAAACACACGCACACGCGCATCCAAGGTGTTCATATATATATAGATTATTTCTTAAAAGAGATTCCAACAGAATCAAATACACACATGTGACACCTCCTGAGTCTGGCAGATGTATACACAGACGCGGATCGTGTGTGTCATTCATGCAGTTCGCTTTTAGGACAATCTCATTCACAGACACGTGCATATAATTCTGTATTACAGAAACACACTCCTTTATAATCATACACATGCGCAGACCCAAGTGCAGTCGTGCACGCTCATCCTTCTGAATATATGTAAAGATACATACACACACAAGCGCATGTATCTCCTTTATAATGACAAACATACGCAGAGAAATTCTGATGCATACACGGTTATTGTCTGCTTTCTAAATATATATAGACACACACACAAATGTTCTTCGGGGACGATGACAAACATTCGCAAACGCGCATATTCACGGAAACAAAGCGAGTTTCTGACAGCACATGACCTTCACTGCGTTTTCGAACATCACTATTTGGAAAGTCTGTAGGTTGA
>JAODKC010000130.1:6466284-6561909 GCA_026777985.1 Mormyrops attenuatus
CCCCCCCCCCCCCCCCCCCCCCCCCCCCCGCCCCCCCCCCCCCCCCCCCCCCCCCACCCCCCCCCCCCCCCCCCCCCGGGCACACCGGCGGGGGACCAGACACCAGGCCCCAAATTGCATGTTTTTGGACTGCGGGTGGAACCTGGGGTGCCAAGAGGAGAGCCACGCAACCCAGGAAAATGCACAAACTCTCACATAAGTGATGTTCAAACCTACAACCTTAGAGTTGTGAAGCAACAGCGCCATCTATTGCATCACCGTGTCATTGCTTATTATTAGTTGTTCTCCGAGAAATGCCTCATACAGTACAATCCTGTTATAACGGACATTAAGGGACCTGGCAAAACAGTCCGTTATATCCAGAGTTGCTGTATGTCCAGAACACAACTACAGGACACCATTTACCCATGCCACACCCCAACAGACACACTTGTGGTTTAGATTATTATATTGTACATGTAGTAATCCAACTCTACCTGAGTGTTGGAAGTTTATATGGCCTATAAGTGATTATTCATGTACGGTACAGTAGCAACCTTCACCTCATTGCTTAATGTATCCCTCCAGCTGCGAGCGTCGTCTGCCGACGCACAGCGTGCCTGGTGATGGACAGCCACGCAGGCCAATCAGTGTTGCCTGCTGTTACGCCATGGCTATTTATAGAGCGTGACTATTAATAATCCCGACTACGTGTCTGCGCTGGATCTGACCGGCACGCCACACGCCTTGTGGGTGGAGCCTGCATGTCCGTTATAGCCGAAAACTACAGCTAAAAGCGGCCCTGGGGACCAAATTGTATGTCCGTTATAAGCGAAATTTCTGTTATTTAGTCCGCTATATCTGATGCATTTTCTGCATGTTCGTAAAGGCGCACGGCTGGGACTAGCGGACCTCGTCCGTTATAGACGATATTCTGTTATAAGCGAGTCCACTATAACGGAATTATACTGTATACGTATAATTTGATGACTTTGTTTATTTTAAGTCTCTGTCCCGAAGATGCGAGATTCTACCTCTTCAGTTATTTTTAGCCTTAGGTAATTGGCAAGTACTAGCTGTCACTGCAGACCTGGTAAATGTTGTGGATGAGTGCACCAGAATGTCATGGTATAACCCATGGTATTAGCCACAGCTGTTCTCAGGTAAATACCAGGAACATGTGTGGCTCCTCAGAAGCCAGGTAGGATAGAAAACCTACTGGAATCGTAGCTCTCCAGGATTGGAGTTGGAGAGGTATGACCCCTGGTATAACCTATTTAATAAGGTCTCCATTCTTGTTATTATGTCACTTGGCTAATGCTTTTATCTAGAGGAACATGTTTCCTCTTCTGTAAACCGTCTTGTTTTACCTGAGGGTCCATACAGGTCCTAAGACTGGCAAATTTGCCCCCCCCAGTAATGAACTTCCTGGGTTAAGCTTATGATTGTCTGGGTATTTTTATTCCAGAAGAACAGGTCCAGGCCCTAACCGCAATTTTTTCTTTCTCCTGGGTCTCCTGTCTCCTAAAAATCTATCTTTTTGACCAATTCAACTTACATTCTAGCTTATTTCACAGATGTCAGAATCAGGTAAAACTTGGAATTCTGGATTATATAACATTTAAAAATGAATATTTTATTTCATACACAATGTAGTATCTATAAGTCATTTTGAAATGCTTTATGATCTAACATATATTTTGAATATATAACTCTCAGTGTTTGAATGAAAAGCTAAATGATTTAAGGATATATTTTGTCAAATGTCATCTTTGCTCTGAGGTTGCTTGCATATTCTAAAGATGTAAAGTTTCTAAAGGCAAACAGAAAAACATGATATTTTATATCTTTTATATCAAAATACTATGACAAACAACAGCAAAAAATTGGTTGATATTTCCCAGTATATAGTAGGCAGCAAATTTGCACATAATGCATCAATAGAAGCCAACAATGCTCCTTGTCTGTGAAATTCCACTTCAGACATATCAATAACACACTATCAATAAAGACAGCTTCAGGATTTAAGACCCATATTTGCATTTTTTTCTCTTCAAATACAGACACTCCTCTACATACGAACGTTCAACTTACGAACTTTCAGACATATGAACGAAGAGGACTGGAAGTCCAAATTGTGTTCACTGGGCTCCTGTTTCCAGTCCGCAACATCAAATTTTTTTTTTGCGCTACAGTTCCGCCTAGTACGACTACTGGCTGCTACTCCTGCCGCGCAGCAGCGTAGCCTGCATACTCCTGGCATCCTAGTTCTTAGTACTTGCGTATGCCCTTAAAATGATGTTGAATAATGACTTATGAACATTTCAAGTTGCGAACGGCCGTTCGGAACGTATCTCGTTCGTGAGTAGAGGAGTGTCTGTACAGGCTTTCGACTTACGTAAAACTGATTTAAGTAAATCCACACTCATGCAAAAAATATCCAAGATACATAGAGTTTACGGAAGCACCAACGCAAAAAGGTGACATATGCTTGTATGTGAGTTTATCTTTTTATTTTTTTAATGTTCTTCAGTACACGTTACTTGCATATTTTTATATAAAATATACTACTATATATTTTTGGCTTATGTTTGTTTTGCTGTAAGGTGTCAAATGGTATGAGGAGATAAATTTGAATTACGTAAAATTTGACTTACGCAAGAGTTTGTGTATTATGTCAGGTGAAAACAGCTTGTATTTGCAGCTGATTCTGGATGTGTCAGGATGTGTGTTTTAATTGATTTGTTATTAAACAGGCATGGATGACACGAGTGAGCTAAATATCTAAATAAATCGGTCGCAGTATGGCCCTTATTGGGAGAGCTATTTGTTCTATACTCTGCCTGTAGCGTTGATATCCTAATAAGGCTGACACAGTGACTTTAACCCCGTAAGGGTGCCATCCGTCACCATGATGGTACCGCAGGCTGATGTGAGAACATCTGGGAGATCAGCTGCTGAGAAGAGGCTCGGGATTGCACTGTATGGAGCAGTATGAAAGTTCAGTATGAAAGTGCTATCTTCATTCGGCACACAGAAGTCTGACAAGCTGGCATTCTGCTTAAGATACAGCTATGCCTTGCTGTGTAGGTTTCAGGACACGGTGAACCCCATTCAATGAGTTCTAGAAAGTCAATGGATAGACTGTCAAATTATACTGTCAACAAAACTAAAATATGACAACATGACGTTTTGGATAAATAAGGATAGGCCATCACTGGATATTTTATTATGTGTTTTTCAAGTGTAGCAAATATACATACAGATCAACGTTGACTTACGACCTATGCGACTTACGACTGATTGACTTTACGACTGTTCCGAGACCGCAAATATATGGCCACGACTGCGCCACGTCTGGCAGTGCGAGTGTTACCCAGGGTGTATAACTGTTTTCGCCCCAACGAACTAAGAAAATGGTGATAAAAAGGTTAATAACCAATACAATAATTTGTACTTGTTTCCTGGTATAAAGGCTAAATGCACAGTTATTTCTTGTAATAACAGCGCGAATGCACATAAAATAAAGATGCATTTGCGCTGCTACCACAAGAAATTGCTGTGCATATCGCTTTATACGTGCATGCGTATTAGTGCACCCTGCATATGATAGTTGTTGCGTATAAAATTAGACCAACTTACAACCTATCGAAATGTCCTACCAAAGGCTACTGCGCATGCGCATGGACATATCTATTTTTCATGGCTACACACCCATAAATTCTTGCTATCGCCGCATGCTTCTAGAAGACTAGTCATTTGCACATTGGACTCGGAAGAGTAAACTGTTGGGCGACATTTTGCTAACTGAGCCAAACTAGCAGGAATGAGGCTACACCCCTGGTAGGACTGTTTGATAGTGCAGCAAAAACCAATATATGTATATCGCTATAAATATATGCTGTGGTAGGAAATTCTGACAAGGTAGGAAAATTCAACAGAACAGCTAATTGGAACCGATCATGGTTTTGAGTCGAAGATGACCTGTGTATCCGAAAAATAGATCAGCTGCTATGTCTACAGAAATGTCACCAATGATATATGCATTGCTTTAAAAATATCCAACCACATAAAACAAATGGCCTTCATCTTTTTGATCTAAGCATTGAATAAAACTAAGCAATTTTGTTTTACCTGGCAATAAAGTGGCCCATCTTCATTAACACGTGATCACGTTTAGTTGGAAGTTTGTACCAGTGAAATCCTTTCTGTGCATATCTTTGGAAATACACATTTTGAATATTTCAGGCCTTGCAAAAACTAGTTACAGATCATACAGAGTAGGAACTTTTTTCTGTGAATTCTTGAATCACTCGGCTGTTGCCTTTGGCCCTTTCATTTATCCAATGAAAATATTATTCCTGGCAATATTTCACGATACCTTACTTCATTTGTTTTCCTTCCATTCTAATGATATTCTTGATGTGTAGCTAGCGTTTGCGTCTTTTAGGTTGAAAAGCCCCTCCTCGGTCTCATCTAACAAGAAAAATTTTTCTCCGCCTCATGTGTTGCCCAGCAAACTCCAGACAAGCCACGGTCATTTTTGAGCGATGACTTCTTTGTCGCGATTCTCCCAAGCTGGACGGTTTTCTTCAGGTCTCTTTGTATCTCTGACAGGTCTACCTCAGTCCCAGTGAGTTCTGCAGGACTCCTGTAGTAGCTGCCAGACACGCACTGGTGTCACCCGCAAGGTTACTTTCCCAGATGCAGAATGTTGAGCTACAACCTTTTTTATTGTGTCTGGATGGTGTGATGCAGATCTCGATTCTTGACTATTGAACCAGCCTTGCTCAATGGGATGTCCAATAAGTTTCATATACTTTCATCTTTCATGCATTATTATAACTTTTTCTCTAACTTTGAATGCTGATTAATCCTCACCTTTATGCATTTCGCCTTCTGACTTGCTGGTTCATAAATAATCCCCAAATTGACTGTGGTTTTGTATCCAGGAAATGTCTTTATAGGCATACAGGCAGGGGCTATTAGTATGGTAAATTTTTCTATATTTTCATCTTTCACCTATATGAAGTTAGATGTATTACAGCACACTAGCTAAATGCTTATGCAACCAACGTATTTCCATTCTTTTGTCATCTTAAGCACCTGTAATCTGTGAAATAGGTTTATAACAACTGTTTGTTTGTAATAGATATTTGCTGCTCATATAAGGTATTATAAATCAAATCTGAACAAAAGCTTAAAAAAAATGATGCAAGCATAAAATTACAGATTCTACTGAATAACATTATATCTGTTTGTCAAAGGGTGGCACAGTGACACGGTGGTCACCTCACCTTCTGTAGCTGGGGGTTTGAATGTCGCCTCTTCCATGTGGCTGGAGATCACACGTGCCCTCCATGTTGTGTTGCTTTCTTCCTGCAGTCTGGAGATGACTGGTTCGTTTAGAGAGTGTCTCTAAATTGCCCACAGTGGCCCCTTTTTCACTCCACTGGTGCCAGTGCTGGCACTGGGGCTGGTGCTTGGCCGGTGCTGAAGTTGGGAACCAGCAAGAGCCGGCCTGCATTTCCATGGACTTCCAGTGGGAACCAGTTGACAACACTGTGCCCACGTCACAAACCACGCCCACTACACAGAGCAACAAAGGCGGAACACATGGGTGCTTCATCCAGACCACCAAAGGTTTGGTGCCGGTTCGGAGCCAATTTTGCGGCACCAGCGCCATTTTTTTTCCTGTGGAAAAATGTGGGACTGGTTCTAAATTGGGGATCGTCACCGGAACGGCACCGGCACCTTTGCAGTGGAAAAGGGGTAAGTGTGTGTTCTGTGAAGGACTGGCACCCGTCTAGGGTGCATCCCTGTGTTGGACCTAACCAGGATTAGTGGTAGGATTTATTATAAGGGAATATCCCCTCCATGAATCATTACCTTACCATGGTGGAGAGGTGCCTCTGTGATCCTAGGAGCTGTGTTGTCGGGGGCAGTTTGTTCTAGGTGAGCGGTTAGACAAAGTGTGATTCACAAAGACCCTTATGGAAAGAAAGGCTAAGGTCCATGTTACCCCGCCCAGTTTAGGGAGACCAGGGCCCCACCCTGGAGCCAGGCCTGGGGGAGGAGCTTGCATTCTTCTCGGTTGGAGGAGCCGTGCTGCTGCTATAAATCAAACAGCATGTCCAATCCAGTGCTCAATGCTGGCGGTTCAATGAGCACCTCATTTTTTACTGTGCCTGTGAATCTGGCAGGAAGAACTTCAGTGGCGACTCAGGCCTTCTAAGAGATAGCACACCATACTAGCTTTGTCTTTGCCTACAGGTATAACTACTTCCATTGACCTAAATAACAGAGCAGATCAGTTTGAGATGGGTTTTTTCGTTTTGTGACACTGGAAGCCTGGAGTTCATTTCCCTCCTTCAAAATATCTGTCCGCTTATGTCGGTGATCGACAATGTCTGACATTTCTCAAGCGGCCTTATTAAGAGCTGAAGAGTGTGAGCTCACCTCACAGATTTGGAAAGTAACCTACATCGATATCAGTGATGAACAGGTCTAGCTCCAGGGGGGTGGTAGGGGGCTAGACCTCCTAATCACAAACTTGGGCTGCCCCAAGGCTGATTACACCCAAACAGCCACCCCCGCTCCCCAACCCCTGTGGCCTACCCTACACCCAAGGAAATCACAGGTTACATTCCCACCCACGCTCATCATCACCACTACAATTTGCTTCATCATGGACAAATGAACAAATGTCACAGATGGAATCCGTCTTTCATGCACTGTCAGTAATCACTGTATCACTGTACTAACCTTGTTTGGAACACTGTAGTGATCCCAGATTTCCAGATGTGGGCTTCTGACATTTTCTGCTGTGAGGCACCTTCCAAATGGCCTGAATGAATACATCACATTCCAAAGAGTGCGCTCTGACTTGCAGCCTCACTTGACGACTACAGTACCTTAGAGATCTAGATCAGTGTTTCTCAACCTGGTCCTTGGGGAACCCCAGACGGCCCACGTTTTTGCTCCCTCTCGGCACTTTGTCAGACAGTCCACATTTTTGCTCCCTCCCCGCTCCCTTCTGGACTGTCTGGGGGTCCCCGAGGACCGTGTAATGGCTAATGCCATTACCCAGCCTGCAGGAGATCATCGTGACTTATTGTCTAGTTTTTCTGTGATAGAAAGGATCTGTGTGTCCCTCACTCATGTCATTATTTGGCTTATTAATTTGTGTGGGTGGCAGCACAGTGGTTGGCACTGTTGCCTCACACCTCCAGGGTTGTGTGTGAAGATTGCATGTCCTCTGCATGTCGTGCGCGCTTCCTCCAGGTACTCCAGTTTCCATCCACAGACTAAAGACATGCCGTTAAGCTAACTGGTGTCTCAGGACCTGCGTGTTTGGGCCCTGCAATGGACTGGCATCGAGGCCAGGGTGTATCCCTGTTGAGTGCCCTCTGCTGCCTGGGATAAGCTCTGGGTCCAGGGGAAGCGGTTAATATGGATAAATGGGTAATTCCTCAAACAAATTGTAACCTCATTTATAAGGATCAATTCTCTAGATATACTAACAAGCACACAGCAAAAGCATAAAAACATTCCATGCATAGAGAATCTATATACATACCGGTAGTGAACCAGAATATTGTTTCACCATATGGACCTAGACTTTTTTTTTTAATTTAAAGTTCATCTGAGCTAGTAAACTACTTGGAGTCCTGTAGGCTTCACCTGTTCTCTGGCACTGAAATTGTTAAAATCAAGTTGTCTAAGACTCTGCCTGAAGGCTGGCCTAACCCAGATGCAGACTCCATTTAATCTGACACCCATCTGATTTAATTGTTGCCATGGTTGCACTCTGTTGTAGTTGTTCAGGATTTTCCTATTTTATCTCATCACAGTACAAATGCATTTATATCATCACAGTACTAATGCATCTGGGTAAACTGTAAATTAGAATACAGTCAAATCTCCCTTATGCGGACCTCCAATATACAGGCACCTCCCTCTACCGGGCAGCTCTAGGCACGCGCATGCCCAAATTAATTTTACACAACCAGCAGCTGTTGCTACGAGCCCCAGTCTAGAGTGAAAGGGAAAGGGGACGTGGAGTGAGGGAAGGACAGGGTACGATGGACGAGGGTACACATGTGGACAAAGGGGTATTTTTAAAATATTTTTCTGTTTTTATTAACACGCCACGGACACAGAACAAATAAACCCAGACTCAGGAGTGACTATAGCAAAAACAATAAACAAAACCCAGCTTCTGAACGCAACCCAAAGCTAACTTACAAACCACAAAGACAAATTCGACACCTATCCAAATAACAGGATACAACATAAGCTCACAAAACAAAATGGGAGTGACTCCCTATGCACCTGACACACACACAGAGATCAAAGCTCTGGCTCTGAGTCTCTGGCTCAGTCTGTGGTCCCAACCTGCTTTAAAAGATCCACCATTGTTCCAGTCCCCAAGAACAGCAAGCCGTCATGCCTAAATGATTACCGGCCAGTTGCACTTACTTCGGTGCTCATGAAGGTTTTTGAGAGACTCATTAAAGACTTTATTATTTCCTCCATCCCACGCTCCACAGACCCACTCCAGTTTGCCTATCGGCCCAATCGATCCACAGACGATGCCATCTCCCACATCCTGCTCACCACCCTCACCCGTGGACAAGGAGCAAGGGAACTATGTAAGGCTGTTGTTCATTGACTACAGCTCAGCGTTCAACACCATAGTCCCTCACAGACTGTTTACTAAGCTGCGGGAGCTAGGACTGAACAGCCACCTGTGTGCCTGGATACACAACTTCCTCACAGGCAGACCACAGGTAGTGAGAGTTAGTGGATGTGTCTCCAACTCCATCACATTTAACACAGGTGCACCTCAAGGATGCGTTCTCTGCCCACTGATCTATATGCTCTACACCAGGGACTGTGAGGCCATACACAGCTCCAACTCCATTATCAAATTTGCTGACAACACAGTAGTGCTGGGCCTCATCTCCAACGACGACGAGGCAGTCTACAAGGAGGAGGTGGACAACCTGACATCGTGGTGCCAGGAGAGCTGCCTCCAACTCAACATCAGCAAGACCAAGGAGCGGGTGGTGGACTTCAGCACGAGGAAGGAGCGCTCCTACTCCCCCCTCTACATCAACAGGGCTGCAGTGGAGCGAGTGAGCAGTTTCAGATACCTGGGTGTTCGCATCACTGAGGACCTGACGTGGACAGAACACATCCAGAGCCAGTGCAGCAAGGCGAGGCAGCTGAGAAAGTTTCGTGTCTCTCCTGTGATCCTGAAGTCGTTTTACACAGGTGCTGTGGAAAATGTCCTGACCCAGAACATCACGTCCTGGTATGGAAATAGCCGTGTCCAGGACTTAAAGGGACTGCAGAGTGTGATTCGGGCAGCAGAGCGCTGCGCCAGATCTGCTCTACCGTCTCTGCAGGACATGTACACTAGGAGCTGCCAGAGCAGAACAATCAGGATCATCAAAGACTCGTCTCACCCCAGCAACTGTCTTTTCAAGCTGCTAAAATCCGGCGAACATTTTAGGAATATCATGGCTAAAATGGAGAGACTCAGGAGGAGCTTCTATCCTCATGCCGTAAGACTCCTCAACCAGGACATGACACCACTACCTCTTAAATATCATACAGCTGATGCATAAACTGCCATTATTTACACCTTGCAAACAACTGCATTCATAACTGTATACAAACTGTGTGTATCTACTCTCCTAGGTCAATGCACACTGCACTTTAAATACATTACTTATTTCTGTTCACTGTATATTGCACAACAATCATTTCATCTGTCATCACTTGCCACTTTACACATGTGTGCTGAAGATGCCCTTTTAATGCAACCCATGCACACTGCACCTTAGATATGCTGCTGTGAAACTGTGAAACGCACATTTGCACTCAATGTAAAGTCAGTTGTTCATAGTGCAATCTAAGATTCCTCTTCTTCTTCCTTTTATTCTATTCTATGTATATATCGTTAAATTGTCTGCACTTTTCATACTCTTAACTATTGTAAATTGTAACTTCAGTTCTCGTTTACTCTTGTTGCACAGTCTTTGGATCGGTCAGGGGTTCATTTCACTACATATTGTACTTGTTACAAATATGCATGTGGCGAATAAAGAAGCATCATCATCATATAGAGAATGAAAGCGTCAGAGTCTGAGGGGCGCGAAGACCAAGAACCGGGCAAGAGTTCGAAACCAAATAGCAAGTAAACCCAAGCGAAAGTGCAGACAAGGGCAAAGCGAAAATCAGAAATCCAATAAAGAAAATCAGTTAAATAGCCTACTTCAACATAAAAATGTTATGTGTCATTTCCATTTCCAGTAAAAATATCACCGCTGGATATAGCCTGGAGGAAGGCTTTTGCTCAGGTCTGTTCTAGATGCACCCAACAATCTACCCACAATCCCACAATCTAAAATCTACCTGCTTCCTGAGGTATATTATACAATATGTGATGTATGGGACTGAGTTTCCCTAAACATTACATTTTAGTTGCATTTTGCCATGATAGAGCAAACGCCTTTAATGGTATCCGTTTCTCCTCCAGAAATGGTCAATTTATGGTTTTCTTTTCTCAATCTGGTTCCCCCTCAGTTCAAACATGAATCATCTTAACAAAATCTGTCACAGTCCATAAATCAGCACATTGCTTCATTAGATGAAAGGACTATGTAGGAATGGAGGTGGCAGTAGCGAGAGTACAGCATCCAGAGGTTACGCATTAATATTACGAGTTTTATTCAGGGTCCAGGTAGTTATGCTTCCTTCAAGAAGTTATGCTGAAAGGAATAATTAATGTAGTGTATGTGTTGGTGTGTGTTTGTGTGTGTGTGTGTGTGTGTCTCTGTGAGTCTCTGGGAAACAATGCTGACGAACACCTTACCTTCGACACTCAACAGTGAGATGGACCAAAACCGTCTGATGCATTTTGAATTCTTCTCTTTGGGGTTCCACACTCCCTCTGCGCACTTCCACTGGTCAGCAATTCTCCCCCTTTACCATATCACCTTCAAGATTTTCCAGAGGTGACGCCAGAGCTGGGGACAGCGTTCGTATACAATGTATGGTACACCACTGGGGCCTGGAGCAGAAGCAGAGCGTGCCGCCTTAATTATCTCCTCAACCTCCTTCAAGCTCGGCTCCCTCAGATCAAACATTGTTGTTGGTGGAGCTGGGTTGATGAGGGCTCTGTTGGGTTCAAGCTCCTGTTCTCTCATTGGATCACTCAGAGTGTCATGCAGGAAAGCATTAACTTCCTCTGCTGAGCAGGCGAGCCGGCTGCCACGTTTGTCCCTGAGCAGTTTTTTTGTGAAGCCGAAGGGATTAGCAATGAATGCCACACGCTTTCTAGCCCTCTCTCTTCCCCTTCTTCTATGCCACTCTGCTCTCTGAAGGGTTGCCAGTCTTCTCCCTAGGATGTCTCGAAGGTCAGCTAGGGCTTGTTTCTCCTCCTCAGTAGAACTTTTGTATCTTTTCCTGAGGGTGTGGAGCTCATGCCTCAGCTGCTGGATTTTGGCGGCTCTGCGGTTCATGATGTAAGTGGGCTTGATGTTCCCTTTCTTGACAAGGTTGAATCTTTCCGCCGCATAGCCACTGACGATGGCAGTCATCGTATGGAGTCGGCGGTCTGCATCTCATTTTGCTGTAACTTGGATGATGTTCATCACATCTCTGTCAAACTGTGACCATTCACCCCCCTTGCTGGCTCGGGGCCACTTGATCCGTTGTTGTTGGTGAACTACTCTGCTAGGATTAGGGGACTGTGGTGTGGGGAGGGACTGGGCTCTGTGGGGTGCCTACTGGCCGGGCTCTTCCTGCGTCTCTCCAGGCTCAGGGCCTGTGCGCTGCACCTCCTTCTCCTTCTCCATGCATTTCATTCTGGCCTGATGGACTTTAAGGCCACGTACATTCTTGCACAGCTTGCCGCAGATACATCTCGTAGTCATGTCGTTAGCCTGGGTCACTTGAGTTTGGTCTGTCCGGATGGAGATCTCATCCTCCCCCACTCTCGGGACCTCCTGGGGGTATATTTTCGAGGACTGTTCTGTAGCTTGGTTAGGGTTCTCTCTCACAAGAGACACAGGATTGGGTGCTGACCCAACCTGCCCCGGATGCCGTCTTTCCGTGACGTCAACTGTCTTTCCAGTAGTCACCAAACTATTCTTGGTTGTCACCTAGTCTCTTCGTAGTTGTCACTGACTAGGCCAGACTTCAATGTGCAAGACATATCTTCTGGATGCACTGGGACGCATCATCAGTGATGTAACCTGGGGTCACTAGGTGTTTTGGGTCTTTCAACATCAGACACCCTTGCCTAGGCGACCCAGCTGAGGGTGATCAGACCCCAGCTTATGTCCCAGCAGCAACCGCCCATGGATCGGCCCTCTTTATCCACAGCCACCTTGTGGCCCTCTCTGCGGCTTCACATATGGATCGGATGGCCCTCTTCCTAGCCACTCCTGTTAGGCCCAGTTGGTTGAGGACTTTGCAGAGTGAGTGTCCTGCAAAACCTCTACAGCCCACCTCTTTTAGCTTTTAGTGAGTCTTCCAGGCCCTTTCCCGGCACTTATCCACAAGCTCCTGGTACTTTGCGCGTTTTTTTTCATTTGCCTCTTCCATCCGCTCTTCCCAGGGCACTGTGATGAATGATAATTGTGTCGTTGCTTTATGCCATTTCAGCTTAGGAAAGGTTTCATAGTAATGCCCTACTTTTGGATAGCGGGGGAAACCTGTTCTGTTACTTGTTAAAATATTACAAAACTTTTATCATATTCTCCAAATTTTAATTGCCATAGACCATGGAGTAAAGGGTGTTAGGATATTTATTCATAATAAAAGACATTAGCCCGAATGCACTTTAGCAAACTCATTCCGCTTAATGCCCTATGATGTTTTAGCCAACACATCATTTAGATTTTCCTTTAAATAAATAATTAAATTCCTAAATTCAAATGTTGTTAAGTAAATACAATATACTCCAACCCTAATTTATCAATTTAGTTCTCCTTAATTTTTTTTCTCATAAACACAACTTTATTTGAATAAAAGACACAATGTTTTTATCAAAATTGTCATCGACGTATGAAAAATAGGCTTAAACCCCTTGCGGCAAATGATACCCAATAGATGCCTTATAGTTGCAGTGCATGCATCAGGCAATGGACTGCAGCTGTATTAGGAACCCAATAGAGTCTGAATCCCATTAATTTCAACATTATGATGTTCGGCAAAGACAAATTAAACACGCACAGAACAAACATCGTTGTTCTTCTCTGGCAGAGTACGCCAACAGCGGGAGACCTTATTACAATAACTGTCTCCCCGCAGTGTTTCATGGGAAATTAATGGGCTGATCATCTAGCCAAAGAGTGTTTGTCCTCAGGTTAGATGAACTCTGGGATCAATGAACTGTCACGGAGAAGAGGAGCAACCGCTGGTGTGTATGTGCGTTATTAGAGCCTATTAGCTCGTAGCATGCGTATTTATAAGCATCCTCGGTTATATTCTGGCAGTAATCACAAAGAGTTTATTAGATATATAACGCAGATGAAATAAAAGGATGAAAACTGACAAGAAGATGGAGCTCAAACCCGTCACCGTCCCCCACCAAGGGCGATGAGTCAGCCCTCTGTCACACAGGCTGGATGTTACCCCACCTCCATGCTGATTTGCATCATTTGCTGATTGCTGTGGCATTCTGGGATGCTCTCGACCTGGCCAGGGAAGCTGAAGTGGAGAGATCCTGACACGTGGTTAGGCGCCGCAGCATCTAATCAAGGGACTGGGACGGGGGGGTTGGGGAACTGACAAGATCCTGAGTGACTGTTTATTGTGATGGGGAAGTGAAGTTGTCGACAGAAAAGAAACCACTAGTGACATGTGCCCAGCATGCAGCCAGTACAGCGCCGGAGCGGGATTTTCATTGGCCATCTGGCCCTTTGGTTCCAAATACTCTCCCTGTTCATTCATTCAGAAGCGATCCATCTCCATCAGTCTGCCCAGCGTTGCACTCTTGCAAAAGCACAGTTTAGGTGAAGCATATTTGTTTCAGATTTCATGCCATCATCCATCCATCCATCCATCCATCCATCCATCCATCCATCCATCATCTAACCACTTGCCCTCTTCCTATAACAAGGAAGGGAATATGTAAAATCAAGATATCGATTTCAGGATATTATGAATTGCATATTTGGATATTTTATTCAGGATCCTCTGAGCTGTTCATTTCCCAAAGGCGGCAACCAGTACTTATATCAACTGGCGAATAAAACAAAAGAATTTTAGATGGATTATGATGTCAGGGATATGGAAAGCCAATAAAAAGAAAAAAAACTAAGCACTTTGTTTAGTTTAACAAGCAATAAAAGAAGCCAGTATCCATCCTGTATTGTTTCTGAATGGACTGAATGGCTATTTTCAGCTCAGATTTGTTTAATTTTTTCCCCTGAAAAGTTACTGAAGGAGAATAATGACCAGATGGCCCTTATATTAATGGGGGGTGACAGAACGTGCAGACTGAACGGAGCCTTGCTAACAACGCTGGGGACGTCCAGTCACGTCTGCTGTTGTGATTCAGGCAGCTGCGGACGGCCATATTTTTACGCACACGCGTGTGTTGAGGTGGCAGGAGCGGCTCCCCCGTAACGCCGGAGCTGGCAGAACATGAATATTTATGTGGTGACAAATATCCTCGGTTATGAAGGGTACGAAGTGCTGACAACATCAGCTCGTCACGTCCAGGTGCTCAGAGGAGCAGGTGAGGGCTAACACTAACTCCTCCCACCATCCCACTGCCCCTGAGAGCTGCTGTTCCGGAGAATTCCGATTTAGCAACAGCTGATGCCCAGCCTCGCCAGCTCTCTTCAGGGATGTGGGCACGCTCAGCCGCTGCTGCTCACATCTCCGGCCGATCGCCGCTTTGAATGCCCCATATCTGATGCCCATTTCCACACTCATTATGGCACTTTTATTATCTTACTCAGTGATACTCATTACTGGTGTACATGGCCTGTATCTGCATCACGGCCTGACAGTGTGACCATCCATGAAGTCCTGAAATCCATACCCACCCATCAGGTCGTTAACTGTGTGTCTCTCTGTCTTTGTCTCCATCTTAATGTCATGTCTTAAAATGTCATGTCATTCTATGTTTATCTGTCTTAGTATTTATACCTGCGTATTACTTATTTTTCATTTGCGCATTTCAGCTCACTGTATGACCCCATGCACCATATATTTCAATCTGACAATAAAAGATACATTGATTTTGAAATTCATTACCTTGAGCCATAGCCACCAAGAGTGTGTTTGAGCAAGCGAAAAATGTAACGCTCATATGAATAATGGCTTGGAATGTTATGTGCACTTTTTAAAAAAAGGGTTAAATGAAACTTATTTTGCTTATTTTGCCTTACGTATGTGTGAAAATTCTGAGACTGTTCACAACACCAAAAATATGCTGTGCTGTGTTTGCAATTTCCAGTGATGGGTTTCACATTATAAATGAATCTTTTCCTGTTGCTCTATCAAGTCAAGTTTGTTATTGATCAGGAAGGTGAATTACATACGGCCCAATGACAGCACATTTCTAAACCACTCCTGATCCTCCTGTATGTGTATTTTTCTGATATTGGTTTGATTTTAAAAAATAATGATCTCACTCATCTCATTCCTAACATCCTCATCTCTGAGTATTCAATCATTATGTGTAAAATAAAAAATTAATAACAGCTAATGTGCAATACAGTGACATCTCTGGGTGGATGCTGGAAGCTCAGCCTAGCTGCACTTCGCCTGGTCCACTGCTTGACAGTTGTATGTTTGTGATGTGCTGTTCGCCATGCTTGTACATCACTTTGGATAAAAGTGTCTGCTAACTAAAGTAAATATAAATGTAAATAAAAAGAAAACAAAACATTCTTAAATTGTATTGTTTCTTGTGTGTTTTTTTAAAAAGCTTTAAAATCGCATGTCTACAGGATACAAAGCAAATGTTTCAATGAACTCACTAACCCAGAAATCTCACTATGAGAGTGAGAGCTCTCAGGAACGAACTGACTGACTGAATGTTCCTGGAATAAGAGGTAACATATCCCAATGGTTTATAAACAGAAAAAACTTTAGGCTGCTGGTGCTGATCCATTTGTCTCCTGACTGGAGGGTGGTGACTGGAAGAATGAGCAGTACACACGAGATAGAGATGACGGTGTCTGCCAAGGGCCCAGGAAGGGGGGTGCTGGACATACAGGTCATCAGGGACCCAGGAGGGGGGTCTGGACACATGGGTCATTTGGGGCCCAGGAAGGGGGCACGGGACACACAGTCCATTGAGGGCTCAGGAAGAGGGCATGGGACAAACGGGTCATTCGGGACCGAAGAAGGGGGTATGGCACACACTGGTCACTGGGGCCCCAGGAAGGGGGCACGGGACATACAGCCCATTGCGGACTCAGGAAGAGGGCATGGGACAAACGGGTCATTGGGGGTCCAGGAAGGGGGTACGAAACATACAGTCCATTAAGGGCCCAGTAAGGGGGCATGGGACACACAGTCTATTGAAGGCCCAGGAAGGGGGCACGAGACATACGGATCATTGGGGGGGCACGAAGGGGTCATGGGACACACAGCTCATCAAGGGCCCAGGAAGAGGGCATGGGACACACAGTCTGTGGAGCCCAGTTAATTAGCTGCACTTAGCCTGACACAAAGACCATCATGCACTTGGGTTATTTCAGTAAAACTATGTGAAGCGACGCTGTAGGCTGTGGGCTTATCTGGCCCTGCCTGTGTTACTGCACATTTCAGCTCACAGTCACATTTACTTTTTATTTACTTGCTGAGGAGCCCAAGAAGCTGAACCAGATAATGGACTGAAAAGCATTCCTCATGGCTCTTGTGAAGAGCCTGCAGATGTAGCGTAGTGACGCGCGCTCCCAGAATGTTCCGGGGGGGACATCCGTGCTCTCCTTTCACGCTGGATTTGAAGCGAACGCACTTCCTCTGGAAACTTCTCAAGTTCGGCTCCTTTTGATGCCGCACATCTGCAGGAGCTTGTAGGTCACGTGGCTAGCGGAGACATTTCGCTTTCGTTTGCAGAATTTTCCCTGACTGCGCAGAAGCATTGCTTGACTGTTCGATTCAGTTATCATTATTATTTTTCTGCGTAATGACCGGCACTGTGCCGTTTGACCGTTTGACCACATTGCCTCTCTTTGCCTGAAAAAAATGATTGCTTATCATTTTTGTTGACTTGTTTGACATTCAGTTCACAAACAACCACTCTGGTCACAGATCTGTATGTGTGACACTGCATCTGCCAATAATTCCTGCATTTCTGGGCTCTGTACTGATTCTGTTTAATGCATCATGTTAAATACAAGCTAAACATAAAAAGTATTTAACTAGGTGAAGGTCAGTGAGTTCGTTCTTTGATAATCGCTGTTCATGACACTGCAAAAGTAGGAGGGGTTTTTAATATTTCATCAGCAAATGTAGAGCCTCAATTGGGCAGACGCAGCTTCCCATTGGCAGATGCTCGTTATGTAACAAAGTTTGTGCACCTCAAGGATAGTAATTACTGCTATCCCTGCAAAAAAAGAACGAATACCTCATAAAAAAACCAAGGGCAATCTTCACTTACAATACATGATGGCAGTATACACACACATTACACAGATGTCTAAACCGGTGTTTCCCAGCTTCAGTCCACGTTTTTGCTCCATCCCAGCTCCCTACCGGACTATTTGGAGGTCCCCAAGAACCAGGTTTGAGAAACACTGGTCTAAACACACAGTATAGAATGGCAGTCTATATATATACAGAAATACACAGGGACAATATATCCATCCCTTTAAGCCAGTACAGCATATAACACACAGCAAGCAATATTTAGTGAAGCTCATGCTTCAATAAAATGTCAAAAAGTGACGTTAAAATGTCAAAAAATGTCAAAAAAGTAACACTTCAAAATGTCAAAAAATGCAACCCCCCCCAAATGGACATGTGCCTGCCCAGCACAGGCAAATGCAAAATGCCCACAAGACAGGATGTTGGTCTCAAATCTGTATTTGCCTAATATAGATATTTCAGTATCTAAGTTAAGTTAAATATGACATTTCAGTGTTTTGACTGTGAGAGTTCATTTGTCACATTCAGAGGGCTTGGGGAGAGTTACAGTAAATGTGACTCTCCTCTATGGAGCTGTCATTGTAAACACCCCCAGATGGATCAGCAGGAAAGCAGACAGACATTTGCAGATATGCGATAATGAATTATATTGGACCTGCCTTCCTAGTTTTTATATCTGTAACCAAAAGAAGGAAAAAAAGAAAAGAGAACTTATCTGCAATGAATGAGAATTTATGTTCAGAAATACAACTGATTTATTATCATAATAACGATTAAATATTATAAAACTGACCATAACTGAGTTACCTTTTAGAGATTAAAAAGGCCCCAGCAGTAATTACTGTTATAAATGGTTTTATACATACAGCAAAATTATGCTGTTCTGTAGGGATTATACTTGAAGCTATTATACTCAGAACTACTGCTCTCAGATATCAGCATTGTAGTATTGTTGGCTGGAAAAATTTATAACTCATACTGATTTACTCCATATCCACCCATCCATCCATCCAGCCAGCCATCCTGTACAAGGTCATGGGGCACAAGGCAGGGGACACCTCTGGACGGGATATACATTAGACAGAAAAGTGCACAATTGTTGTATATATGTCTATGTTTATATACTGGGGGGGCAGTGTGTGGCTCAGTGAATGATCAGAAGTTCACAAGTTCAAATCCCAGGGTCAGCAGCATAGTTTCACCGCTGAGCGCTTGAGCAAGGCCCCCAGTTGCTCCAGGGACCGTCTGACCCTGCATCCTCAAATGTAGGCTGCTTTGGATAAAAGCATCCTCTAAGTAACTAAAAATGTAAAATTTCATGGCCACCCTCCTTGTTCATTTCTGTAGATGTGAACTGTTTTAAATCTCCATTCAGCCTGACAAACCTGGCATAAGAATGGGAGGACATTGTATAAACTTGTGCGTAGAATGGAGAGATTTGGGTGAGCAGCAGCAGAGCGAGCAGCGAATGACAAACTGACTTAGCCACCATGTTCCAGGCTGCGGCCTCGACGTCCCTGAGCAAGTTCGCTTCTGACAGAGGAGCGGTGTAGTGTGGATGGCCGTCTCATCTCACAAGCCCCTCTGTCTCTTTTACGCTTCACAATAAGAGCGGGAAGTATTGCTGAGGGAGGGGGGTGGGGCTTAGGGCCATCGTATGAAGGAGAGTCAGGTGACCAGGGTGCTGATGGCTGATTGGTGACACCCAGTCCTCCTTCTCTGGCTTGTATAAATCAGCATTTTTCCTGTCCACAGTAACGTGGAATATGCCCTCAACAGTGCCTGACAGCTTTTATATATATATTTTATATATATAGACACAGCAGTTAGTGTCAGGGTCAACACCTGTCTGTCCGAGTCTTTCATGTCTCCTCCCCATTTGGCAAGCAGATGTTGCTGGCCATCCTGTTCCTCCTCGTTGTCCAGTAATCCATAATGTGTTTCTCCTGCTCCCCAGACTGCTGCATGGCTCAGTGAGCTGAGTGTGTGGCCACTAACTCCTATCTCATGTGTTAAAATCCTGCCTCCTCTGTTTTTTGTATTTTGTAGATTTTGTGATTCATTTGTATCAGTTTTTCTAGTTCCTGTGTTTTGTTATTTGAATTTGGTTTTGGTTTTTTGCTTTGTGCCCGTGGTTGTGTTTTACCTGTCTGTTATTCCCCTAGTGTTGGATTCTGTTTCCTAGTTTGAGTTTCATGTTCTAGTGTTATTAGATTCACCTGTTGCCTGTTTTCCCAGCTCTTGTTAATTGTTTTCACCTGTAATGAGTTAGCCCTCAGTATTTAAGTTCCTGATCCTGTTCTGTTCCCTGTGGAGTCTTCGTTGTTGCTGATGTTCTTATTGCCTGTAGTTTCTGCTATTTATTTGATTCCCTGCCTGTTCCCTGTGTAGCTAGTTTCCCTTTGTAAATCATTTTGTTCTGTTAGTTACTTTGTACCCTTTTTAGTTTTGACCCCTCGTGGTCCTTTTTGTTTTGTAGTGTTCCCAATGTTTTGTAGTGTTCCCCGTGTTTTCAGTTTCTGTTAATAAACTCCTTTATTCCTGTGAGCCGCCAGTGGATCGTCCACCTTCTTCCCAGCCTGCACCATGCCCCGCCCCTGTGCCAGAAGCTCCTGAGTCCATGATAGTTAGCATAACTGCTAAAAAAAAATCGTATTTTTTATTACTTTTAAAGTTTTTACATTTCAGTTTATTTTCACGATAATAATTCCTTTCAGCATTACTTCTTGAAGGAAGCATAACTACCTGCGCCCTGAATAAAACTCATAATATTAATGCGTAACCTCTGGATGCTGTACTCTCGCTACTGCCACCTCCATTCCTACTGTACATAGTCCTTTCATCTAACGAAGCAATGAGCTGATTTATGGACTGTGACAGATTTTGTTAAGATGGTTCATGTTTGAACTGAGGGGGAATCAGATTGAGAAAAGAAAACCATAAATTGACCATTTTTGGAGGAGAAACGGATACCATTAAAGGTGTTTGCTCTATCATGGCAAAATGCAACCAAAATTCAATGTTTAGGGAAACTCAGTCCCATACATCACATATTGTATAATATACTTCAGGAAGCATGTAGATTTTAGATTTTCTTTTGGATGCATCTAGAACAGACCTGAGCAGTGATATTTTTACTTCACATGGGTAAAGTGTTATGTTCAAGCCTACGAGGATGAACACATTTTTGCCCACAAATTTAATAATATATATAGCAAAATCCAACAAGCCTATTGTCATATCTTTCAAGGGACATGAAAATAATCATTAAAAACTGCTGAAGCTTGCATTTGGCCCCCACAGGCCCGGCTTAGGCGCTGTAGATACAGATCTTCGACATTTAAAATGCATGGAAATATAAATATATACATTTTTATTGAAATGTATGTGTCAGGAGCGTCACTAGAGATTTACAAAAAGGGGGGCTAAGCCTTTACTAGGGGGCTCTGATTTTGGGGATCATTAATGAAAATGCTGGTTGAAATTAATTAGTGTAAAACAGCCCTGGTGATGCCCCTGGACTGTACTGATTTTGAAACACTTTCATTAGGAATCCTTTGTACTCGTCTGGCTTCCTGTTACTCTGTTAGGTTCCCTCCTCAGTCCAAAGATACCCCAGAGTAAACTCCATACCACAAAAATCACATTTTACACCCGGCACAAAGCAGAGCCAGGTGTGACGCAAGTGTCTTTGCTAGAATGACTCCTGTCCAGCGCTCATGTTGTTCAAATAGCAAATGTACATCGGAGTTCCCCTGGCCGAGTTCCTATTAAAATGAGGTGGAGTCCAGTTCATTATTGACACATTATTGACACTTATTGAGGCAGGAGAAAGCAATTGTACAATTGACCAAGAAAATCCTGGCGCCTTATTTATAAAAAAGTTTGTAGAAACTACCCTACATTTGATCTAAGATCATTTCTGAAAAGTGCGTAACTGTAATTCAGAGAAAATGAATGTACACTGGAAAAGGTGCGTTCGCAACAATCTTAAACTCGACAAGTTATCTGGCTAAAGAAGAAATCCTGTTTGTGATACAGGTCCCTGGTCATATTTTCCAGGTTCTGATTTGATTTGATTTGATTCGATTTGATTCGACTTGATTCAATTTGATTCCATTCAATTAAAATTATTTTTGTATAGCACCTTTCACAACACAGTTGCCCCGAGGTGCTTTACATGGGTATGTTGTGATACATTATAACATCATTAATACAGAATAATACAAAAACAGGGAAAAGGAAAGACAAAGAAATGAAAGTAAGCCAGATGACAATGGGGGAGAGGAACCAATAACTGCCAAGTAGGGAGACTAAAACCTCTGGGGGTCAAAGGTCAACTGGTTGCCCAACTGCCCCCCCCCCCCACCCCAGGCATACTAACATTATTGAAAAAGAAAGAGTGGGCTTGCTTGCTAAACAAGGTGTAAACTGAGATAGACAGAGCTATAGACCAATAAAGAGCCGTAACCTTCCTTCCTAGTGGCTTCACAGAGGGCAAAATGTCAGCAGGGGCCAGTTAGGGCTTCTCCTACAAAAACGCTTACATCTCACAGACAGAATATCATAGAAAGAAAATGTCAACTCAAATTTATTCCGGGGACTCTACAGAAGCCAACCATAGATTGGGTAAGTGCTAAATATCACCTGGCAATCACTCTAGTCTGACAGATGGGACTAAGCTAGGTTAAGCTAGGTTAAAAATTTAGCTCTCTATGGACATATTTAAGGGTTTCAGAGCCAAAAACTAAACCAAAGCTAAATTCATATAATAAAAGTTAGCAGTTAGTGGTTATCATTAGCTTCTGCTACATTTTTTAGTGGTTTATCAGTTTAGCGTCAGCATAAACTCTGTTTGGAGTTAGCATATTAGTGGTTATAGAAGCTAAATTTTTGGTTAGCTGTGCCCACCACTGGTTACTACTAGGGATGTCAGGATACAGAAATTTTGTAGTATGCTGCTCTTGTCAGGTCTGGAAGAATTGCATCCCTGGTACCAACAGCACTGTAGAATTTTGGCATGGACTTGGTACCGAAGTATCGGTTTTTGTGAAATCTGTGCTCTGTAAAATCTGAGACATTGCGCCACTTAGTTCTAATGGCGTAGCTCTCGGCAAGCGGTACACGCTTATGAGCCATTCATCATCACATGGAAAACAGTCTGCCTGATCTCTAAAAAGTCGTTCTCTTCTTATTGTGCAATGGGAGATATCTTTATCTTTGAGAATAATGCTACCATTGTTCCTCTTGCACACCACAGCATTTGGTCCTATTATAGCCTATGGATTGGCTGAAATGGTCTACACATGTGAAACCATAATATGTACATTAAATAACTTTTCATGAAGGATGTGACAATTGCGCTAATAGAGTTTTGGAAAACCAGTATATGTGTTTGTATTGTTTTCGCAATTAGCCTAGCCAATGCTGTTTTCATTTATTGATAACTTTATTGTGCAGACCATCACATATAGCCTCAACAATGTGTTCAGTCTGGCAACAAAACAACAACAGCATCTACATTATTATTATTATTATTATTATTATTATTATTATTCGGAATCAATTCCTGGACTGCGGCTTGATCTTCCAATCACAGGCACAGAGGCTTAGCCCACAGAGCCATACACAGTGTATGGATACACAGTGAGGATCGAGGGATGCTGATGTCCATGAAGGAAATTTTAAGTTTCTGTGACAGACCATTTGAAATTTATCTATCAAAACATGCTGACTGTCCAAGGAGAATACAGTGGAAACTGCTTATAGTGATCACGGTTATAGCAATCAACCGCTTACATGGATAAAAAATGTTGGGACAGAATCATTCCTGTACAAATACTATTTAAATAATTTGCTTATAATAATGAATTAGTCCACTTACAGTGTTCATTTTGGGTGTCTTTATACATTACAACATATTTTTTTACAAGAAAATCTTTTTTTTTTAACTTTACTTTGATTGCCCGTCTGCTTCTGGCTAGGTAGATGAGGTTAATTCTGTGTGCATAGAAAACACGATGGGAAAAAGAAAGTCATTTTCATTGAATGACAAAAAATCGACTCATGAAAGCTTATGATAAACCGCCAAAAACGAGCCACCAAGATTCGCAGCAGCGAAACTACAATAAGCTCTTTGAGGCGATGTAATGTTCTATAAATGTGCTGTATAAATAAAATTGAATTGAACTGAATATTTATGTACAGTACTGTATTATAGCATATTTGAATTATACACAGTTCAGTAATTTAATTTGTGCAGTACTGTAATTTGAACAGCTAAACTGTATTTTGAAATCGTCAATAAAATGAAGTAAATAGCGACGCTGTCCCTTTTATTACCTTATTTTTCTGCAATAAATACACAAATGTCAATTGGATGGTAATCTGCCTAAGGCATAATGACGAAAAAAACTGGTTATAATGATCATCCGCTTATAACGATCAATTTCACCCAGACAGATGTGATCACTCTGGGCAGTTTCCACTGTATTTCCAAACAAATGCTTGCAACTCCGTAAAGGCCTCTTTAGTACAACTGAGATTTACCAATTACAACTACTAGATCCTCCCAAAAGACTCTGTGTGCCTCACACACTCCTTACCACTTCGCCGAAAATAGCTACATAGCTCACACTGATTACATTGGTATGTAGATAGATGCGATCACTAAGATGATTATTCATTCATGTGTCTGGATTTTGAGAGCGGCACACGTGAACTTCCAAATAAATGTTTATTTCAAGGATGGAAAAATTAATATAGAAAAAATAGCATGTAAAAATATATAATCACATACAATTTTATAATAAAGTATGGTACGGACGACGGTAATTAGAAATGTTTAGGTGTAATTTTGGTATTAATACTGACTTATTAGAGAATGTATAGCATGGATTTTAGATGCATTGGTCTGGTTACAGATATGCACTTAATGTGTAAAATGTAAGACTGCAGAATGAATTATGAACTATGCTACTCATTCACAATTCTGCAGAAATGCAGGCCTCTTGCACTGAGCAAACACTGTTCAAAACTGATATCACATGCGTCATAAGTGAATTTGTTCTTAATTCACTGGATTGGAAACAGGCAATTTAACCGCACTAAAGCATCAGTAAATTGTTTTCTGGATGAGGGCACATTTTTACAAATTGCGTGCACCTTCCAAGCACATGTGAGGGATATCACTTTAAAAATGCCGGATAAAAATATATTTATTAGGGCTTAGGATGATGAACTCTTATTGCAGAGACACACAGCGGGTCATTAGTAAACATTATGCTTAACTTACCCATTGAGCTGCAGGCGTTCCAACACCAATGGCCATAACATTCAGTCTGCCATTTTATGGCTCTGTTAATTAATTTCTTTCTCAAACTAATGAATTGATTTAATTAACCCACTATGATAGAAAAATGAACTGGGTTTTGAGTAAAAAAATCAAACAAATATATCAAGGCATTTACTTGGATATCCAAAACTGGACTCTTAATTTTTGCCATAAACCGCAGGCAGAATACTTCGCTCAGATGAACTATCCATGTCCATTAAGTGAAACAAATTACAGGGCCTTTCATTGTTATACAGAAAGTGAAAGTGGAAAATAAATTCTAATTTCACTTTGATGCATAGATTCTTTAGATATGGAACATTAGAACAATTAACAACAACACAATACGTGAAAATAGCTGTGTAAGTAGCAAAATGAAGTTGTACAATGAAGGTTCGATAAATATTTGACCTGCTACTTTCTGTTTTTCTTTATAGACTAACAATTAATCTTTTTTAGGAGTTTTTGCAGTATGTGTTTGTGTATTATGTATATGCAATATTGTGCATTATTTTCTTTGGCGATTGTATGTTTAACACATTATGCTGGGAGTGTTTATAGGAAGCCATGGCATAATTGCCTTTTGCGATGGAAATGTCAGCAGAATTTTTCCCTTTTCTTGAAATGCCATGTAAGTATTGAGCTTCAGCAGGATTGGAAAAACTGCAAGGACAGGTACAGGGACAAATATACAGTCTGATATTTATGGGAGTAGAGGGCAAATAGCTCTAGAAGCCATGAAAATATATACTGCTACCCAGTATATATACACCAATCAGCCATAACATTGAAACCACCTGCTTAATGTTGTGTAGGTACCACCAAAACAGCTCTGAAACGCTGAGGCATGGACTCCACAAGACCTCTGAAGGTGTCCTTTGGTATCTGGCAGCAAGATATCAGCAGCAGATCATTTAAGTCCAGTAAGTTGCAAGGTGGGATCTCCATGGCTTGGACTTGTTTGTCCTGCACATCCCACAGATGCTCAATTGGATTGAGATCTGGGGAATTTGGAGGCCAAATCAACACCTTGAACTCTTTTTTTATGTTCCCCAAATCATTCCTGAACAGTTTCTGTAGTGTGGCAAAGGGCATTATCCTGCTATAAGAAGCCACTGCCATTAGGGAATACTGTTGCCATGAAGGGGTGTACTTGGTTTATAGCAATGTTTAGGTAGGTGGTACATGTTAAAAGAACATCCAGATGAATGCCAGGACCCAAGGTTTCCCAGCAGAACATCACATAGACCTCTGCCGGCTCGGGCTAGACTTCATTCTCCACGTGCAAAGTTGTTCAAATCCTTATACTTGCCCATTCTTCCTGCTTCCAACACATTAAATTCAAGAGCTGACTGTTCACTTGCCCAATATATAATGGCATCCTTGACAGATGCCATTGTAATGAGATAATCAATGTTATTCACTTCACCTGCCAGTGGTTTTAATGTTATGGCTGATTGGTGTATGAACAGACGGATGGGTTGATGGATGGATAAACGAAGTATACTATCTGATGAGCGGTGACTGTTACAAAGGTCAGCGACTTATAGATTTCAGTTTTTCTCCACAACAATAGCTATATAGAAATTTTTCCAGTGCTTTCCAGTGAATGATTTCCCACTGCCTTTGCCCGAAGTTCTTTGAGATTATCCTTGTTAAGTGATTTTCATCCTCTTTGTCATTTAGGCTAGCAGAAGCTTGGGGGTCTTTGCTTTTCAGTCACGCGACGTCACCAGATCTGAGGAGGCTTGTCACATGTCACCCAGGATACAGTGATCTACGCAGGACTTTCCTGGAAAGAGAAGCTGCTACCTTCCCCTTCACTTGGGTCATATGTAGAAGAAAAAATGGCTTTTTAAAACTGTGGTATAATATCTACTTTTTCCCTTCACCTACATTCTCCGGGCATGAGACAGGTCGTTCTTGAATATTGTATTCACTTGAGAGAGTATAAACTGGAACGACTTGTCAATTTTCTTACAAGAAGTACAAGATACGCTACAAAAGGAAGAATATCATTTTCTCCCAGCTAGCATTTCGTATGGCTTTGAGTAGCTACACTGGAGTGATGTGGGAACAGAAATGTCCAGGTACAGCAGGACAAAGGAGAAAAATGACCTGAAGGATCTCAATACCCAGAGCTTGATTTCATGGTAAAATCAATTCATTCACACTGCTTCAGAGCCTGGAGCGCACAGAGTCATATCTAACTAATTAATCTGCACATGGGGGCCAGTGTTTCCTCAGCGGTGGAAACATCTCAGGCCCCGCATGGATGCTCTTCTCCTGCAGCATTTTCAGTTGGAAATGGACAAGAGCTTGAAAGGGCGCCACTTTTTTCACCCCCCCCCCCCCCTCCCTGGCCAATGCACAGAAAACAAGATGAACTCCCAACGGTACCAGCGACTACAACGCAAGCCCATCCATTACTGACATTCACAGTAGGTCAGGGGTTTCAAACTTAACATGACTTGGGGAGGGGGGGGGGGCATTGGTTTCCACCCAAGTGAGCTACTCAATTTATTGTTTGAGCCAAAAGAGAAACAAAAGGTCAATCTGATGGCCAGATCTAATACTGAATTAAAAACATATACCTGCCTCAGGTCTGTGGGCTGGCAGACTGAAACCTCTGCATTCGATAGAACAGGATGCTGTTGGGCGTAGAGAATATGAAGCAAAGACAGGGTGCCTTCAGGAACGAGCATGAGTTTCAGTAAATGGGATGGGGGAGCTTGAAAGAATTTATCCACTCCCTGCATGGCTGCTGCAAATTCTCAATGTTTATTATAGGGTCTATACAAATATTTGGATAACCTTGATATCAGATACCAGATTCATTAAAAATAAACGTATAATGTATCAAAGGGCTCTTTGAAAATAACCTTGAATGGTGCATATGTGAAATGTTTTTTTTTTTCGAGTGTAGGCTGTTGAGAATTAAGTACATTTCTTGCAAGTTGGTACCGCTGACAAGCACCATAATGTAAATCGATGCCAGGTCTGTAGGTTTCGTTCCAAAAAGGCCCTCAGTGTGTTCAGTTTAATTAATCTAAATGAGTTATGAGGAAATGCTTTATTGGTTGGCAATATGGACCTTTAAATGCCAGCCTAGATGTAATTACAATTACAATGTCAATATCGCTACAGGATTCATTATGGAAGTTGGCGCAAATTAATGAATTGCCTTGAAAACAGAAAACAAAAATAATAAATTAGGGTGCATGCATTATTTCCTGTTATGCTTAGCTAGTTTATTTTGGTGTTCTTCCATGCGTCTAAACTAAGAACACGCTTTAGCTTTAAAAGGGTATGCACGTCATTCTTTGTGGCCTGTACTGAGTGCATAATGAAATGCAGCTCATGTGGATGGTTGTGGTTTTTTCCTCTCGTTCTTTTCAAATATATGTGCCAGAAACAAATCTTCTTTTATTCCACAACAAAGGGACTTAGGCTTGACCATGTGGTTAATGGGTTATAAAAGTGACATTTAAGAAGCGATGTTCTGCTTCTGAAACATAGTCGATATTTAAATTTGAGAACTGAATTGCTTACTACTATTCCACCTTGCTGTCGCCGCGCCTCGCTGAGGTTTCATAACCTGAAGCTGTTTGGCAACAGAACAAAGGAGATTATTTGTAATAGAAGCAGCAGGCGCAGTTCATGTTGATTACCACTAGGTGTGCTAGTGTGCACAAAAAAATGGACCCTTACTTTTAGTAACCTAGATACATTGCGGAGTACTAAGGCTGGAAAATGAGGACAGAGAGAGGTGTCGTTTAACAGCATGGCTGTAAATATATGAATCTGTTTATACAAAAATCGGAATTTGTTTTGACTTCTGTGCTGGTAACTTGGTGAGGCAAAAAGGCAAACTGTAAACACAGGCACCGGTGTAATGATAAGAAAATGGAATTCATTAAGGCCTAGAGCTGTATTACAATCCATTTGAAATCTAAAAAGGCAGAACAATGAGGCAAGCCCCAATGAACGGCCTGTCTCTTTTAGTGTATCATGCTGGAATCAGGCTAAATTCTAAAGAAAGCATTCGCCTTCTGCAGCTGAGCAATTTGGATGTCTCTAGGACATCATGTTTACTTCTTGTTGATTACTTGCTCTTCACTGCCCAGTGTTTTTCTGTTGAGGCAGTATTATCGGCTGGTATCTGATTCTTTCGCTCTTAATGATCTACAGTCGCACTCGACCCACAGAATCTCTTGACCTTTAAACGTAACTCACGTGGAGATGAAACGGCCTCTGTTTTGGCCAAACTCCGCGATTCCGATTCTCGACGACCCTCGTGCACCCTGACCCTCAGCTGCCCGGTTGATGGCGGCCATTTGTGAGTTAACAACCGGAAACAAAGCAGGAAAGCAGTCAATATCGCCGACAAAGACGGTGAGTGATCCAGCAACGCCACCACAAAGCTCCTTAGTTGAATAACTGCACTGTATATAACGCTGGCGGTAACGCAGTGAGTGTCACTGGGGGTAATTATCTTGTCACATTTGCACGATGCAGTGCGCCCTGCTCCTGGTTTAGACATTTAAGTCTTATCACTTCATTACACTGTGGGCTCATTTAAATGATCTTTAATTATTTATTCTGCATGCAGATAAGATCCACGCTCTCTGCTACCCTTAACTGGATAAGCGGACGGGCAGGCGGATAGATGGATAGATGGATACCGCCTACATGCACACTTCATTATTTGAAGTACTATCCCTTTTCCTATAGTGTTTGGTTGAAAAGGAACTTATGAGACATACCTTATTTATTTTGCATTATAGTTCGGCAACCCACCCCCCCCCCCAAGTTGCCACATCACGCATTACAAGCCTGTCAGTGCCTTAATAACTAATTTCCATGTAGATTAAAAGGGCAGCACTGGCCCACTGCATACGCATCTGGCCCAAGCTAATAGGATTAGCTTTGACCTCGGTGGCACGGCCTGGGGGCCAACAAGTGACCGCCAGGACAAGTGACAAACGGGACACTTCTGATCCGAAGATAATTTGCTGGATGGAAAGACAGAAACAGTTACGAAATTGTCCTGCGATTTCCTGAACTTTATTTGTTACAGGAATGGTTATTATTTGAACGGGGCCCTTTGTTCTTAAGTGAATACGAGAACTGGAACGCCAGCCCGCGAGACGCCGTGCCGCTTCACACGCTACGCGTTTCAGAGGCACCTTACAAAAACTCCTGGCGCCTTCTTTACGCTCAGGCCACACGGATCTGGCCGGAAGAAAGTAAATGTAAAGAAACTACTTGGCTTAACCTCACCGGTCGACATGGCAACGGCGGCTCCCACTCATTTGTATGCGGGTGTCATATAAAGCACCTCGAACATTTTAAAAAACACACGCAGGTCTGCTGAGTGTAAATAGCCGTCATTCGCTGAAAGATACATGACAGCAGCTACATATTTGTATAATGTGGTTACGATGACGTGCTCGGAAACAATTAGACATTGTTTCCTGCAAACTATGTTGGGAAGCAGATTTCTTTCAAAGCTTTAAGTAGGATACAAATTTTTCTTTGTTCTTTTTGCCTGGGGCAAAAAATGCGTCTCATATACTGAACGGGCGTCTCAGGAAGAACAGCTATTGCTGGCGGAAAATGCCGCCGACAGGAATCTCGCCCCGGATTTGCTGTGATGGCTTGATTGAGTGCTTTGATGATACTGTCCTCTTGGGTGATTATGGATGATTTAGTCTCTGCCTGTGTTTTCTGTCTCTTACTGATGCCAGGCAGTCCCAAATGGCCTAATTTGATGTGTTTATGGCTCACTTGAGAATTTATGGATTGCCCCACCCCTCCCTCCCCAAAAGCTGGTGGATTGTCTTACAATCCCTAAGATCTACAGTACTTACTATGGTCCAAGGACCATCTTGGAAATTCATTACTCAACAAATGAGGCAAGAACATAATGGCATTTCCCCAGTGATAGCCGGTTAATGGCCTGTTTATATGACCTATACAGCTATAGAGTAATCAGTAAATGCAGATTTATTGTTGACCCCATGTTCAGTGTTGTAGCCCCAATCATATCTTTTTAATTCATAATAATGAGAGAGTATAAGGTCTGTGCTGAAATTTTGGGTAGGACATTTTTCCAGGTTAAATGTGTCGTCAGCAGTTACTTCCACACAATCCTAAGATTATTTGTATTTTGTTTAAATTTTACATTTCATTTATTTAGCAGACATGTCTGTCCAAAGCCATGTCCAAGTGAGGAAAGCTGGGGGACAGAGATCTGGTTCCATCACTATCCAGCAGCTGGAATTAAGGGCATCGCTTAAGGGCCCAACGCTGATATGATTGTTCTGCTCTGCATGGTATTCTAACCCACGAGCTTCCGGACACAGTCACAGACCTCTGACCTACACAGGTGTGTATGTCTTTAAAGAAGGAGAGCATGATGGGATATGTGTAAAACCACATTCCAATACGACTTATACTTGCACAAATAGCAAATAATGCATCATTTTCATTTTCATTTGATTGTATGCCACTGCTGTTTGTGGTATTTATTGATTTTATGATGCATATGTATTTATGTATTTATTCTGCAACCTAGTGCACTAGAGTACCGGGACCTTGCAGGGAATGGGCCATTTATATGTAAGAATTGGTAAAGATCATCCGAGGGCTAAAAGGGAAACTAATTAAAACAAGGAACAGTCCCGATCCCACAGCCCAGATTTCATGGAACATCTAACGAGTGCTCAGTTCCCCGGGGATCAATTCCCTTTCTGGCCGAGATAAACAGGAGGCATTTAGCTCCTGATGTGTGAACATAATGTTTCCTGCCTTGTAAAAGCTGCATTTGTCAGTGCCACAGCGCTTTATTCTGCAGATAATTGTGGCCTATTATCAAATAAGGGCCGCCTGGAGATTTCCTCTGGAAAAGAGAGCGCCTGTGAGTGGAATGCAGGCTTCTATCAGTGTGAAAATAAAAAGGCGGCCTTGTTTTAATAGGCTAGCCAGGCCGCTCTTAAAGTGATACGTTCTATAAGCTAAATATATACTTTCTTTAATAACTGTAAAACCACACTTTCTTTTTTTAGATTCATTTAGGCGAGCATGGGTCTATGATTAATATGAACTTGAACGCTGTCTGCTTCAAGGCTTCGTTTCAGTTCAGGTTTAAGGTTTTTGGACTGAAAAACATGGTTTTCTCTAAGAAAATAAATGCGACGGAAAATAAAATATTCAAAGTTTTTTGATGATTTTGCTTATGTTCATTTCATATCATTGACGCTACAAAAATAGGTATCATTTAAACAGTGTGAGTTCGCAATATCATTTACATATTTTCCTCAGATTATTAAATAAATACTTGTATTTCATAATAAGTTGTGTACACACTCTGCATTGTGTACTCAAAAAGCCAGCTCCAGTTTGCTGAATTGTGGTGTTTACTTCCTGCACACCCCACACAGTTAGTTGTCTAGTGATGGAGTGAGGGTAGAGTTAGGGGCTGTGATTTGTTCATATTTGTTCAGATCTAATATTAAATGAGTCTAATGTGGTGCACCAAGCATTTAAGAAGAGGCATCACTAATATTCCCATGTTTGCCTTAGGTTACAATATTGGGAGTTCAGTAGTATGACATATAATAATGGGTTAAAAATTAACAACCTCTTCATAATAACGCAATTCATGGTTCTTTGTGCCATTTTAGACTTCAAAGTAAAGTAACTAATTGTGATTATAGCTCAGATTTGACATTTAGATACCTTTAATGCATTCGTGGAAATTAGTAACTGTTTTCTCCAAGGTAATGTATCATTAGCTACACGCATTTGCATCCACAGCTAGTGACATCCAGCTAACCCTGATTGGACTGGGCACATCATTAGTGTCTAAAAAGGCTGGCTAGTTGGTGGGTTGAAATTGAGGGTGTGTCTGAAATCAAATACCTACATAGTATGTACTCAGTTTTGTTAGAAGTCAAGTAATGAACCACTAATGTAGTACATACTATATGTATGAACAGTATGCACTTGGACATATGGCAGGTGCCAACTTGCACATACTTGACCTGGATGTTTACCACTGATGTAGCTTGCTCCCCCCAAAAGTTAAAAACTGTTATAAACTATCAACAAAAAAATACATGTTCTAATCAACTTGTGTAGCCGGGTATTGTTTTATACTTAAATTTGTACAGAGCCAGCACTTCCTCCACCATCTTGGCACGAATTTCTGGGCAAGCAATGTTCGTCGTCTCTGGTTGCAGCCCTGTGGGTTAGTATAGCGTCCAGTAATTGCACACTTTGGAATTGGAATGCAGAATGGAATACATCATCCAGATATTGTCTCATGGATACTGGTCAATTTGCATACTACATTTCACCAACTACATAACAAGTACGTACAGGCAACCCCTGGCTTAAGAATGTCTCGTACTTATGAACAGATTGCCACACAGACTATTATATTAGAAAATTTATGATAAATGCAGTGGCTTGTAATAACCAATGCATGTTTTATTTTGTGACTCTCATGAAAACATTGCGAGGCTTCAGCAGTTGGTCGGCTTGAGGTACTGTACAGTACAGTACCATATACAGGTATACTTATTATTACTGCATAATTACTATTATTATTATGTAATGTATTACTATTTTCTGGTCATACCTACAAATTTGACTTGGGCAACGAATCTTGTTTGTAACCTGGGGACTGCCTGTATTCAATTTCAGATGCACTCTGAGCTTAGTATTTTAGATCTCTTCAGAACCTTTTTATGATTCTTAAGTTGTCTTATCCTGTTTTAGTTTTATCGTTTTTTAAAGGACTTTATTACTGACTAGCTTTGAGGTCCCATGAGGTCCATCACCCCACAATGTGCCATGAATCAATCAGATGAAGGTTGTTTCCATGCTTTTACTGCTCCTTTACATGTAGGTAAGTGATAACAATCTCTCAAGTAGAAAATAAACCAAAGTCTTTATTTGTGATGCCCATCATTTACTATACGTAATATTATGGAAATCTAGCTACAACATCTCACATCAGCCTTAATGTAAAAACGCAGTACAGATGTTACTCTTGCAAATGTGATTATGATTCTACCATTCATATAATTATACCAGTATACACATAATTTAAGGTACAATCCTACCCTGGTTTTTAAACAGGCATTTGATTAGGCCAACAGTTTTAGTAGTTTTTATAACTGCTTGAATTGAATTGACCATTCCTAATTCTTTAACCACGCAGGAAAAAATAGTGCTTAAGCATAAACTCATTTGAAAAACAGCTAATTGAACCACAATGGGCATGTCTGACCATTACCGTCAACCCATACCATTGGCCAATTCATCTATCATTCACTATTGAGGAGGCAGACCACAGTACATACTTCTCTAACAGGACAGATCACAATTTTTTCTTCTAAAAGTCCTAACATCTAGGGATTCTGGACTCGTATTGGGTGGTATTGAGATGTTTCATTCACTGTGTTCATGGACACAACCCCTTTCCTTCTGTCTTGTTATGCTGAAGTCAAAGAAATGTATGTATTTAGTGTCATCTTTGAATTGGGGAAAGAGATTTTCTTTTTTAATTTTCAAAGAAAAATTCTTTGCAAACTCAACTCAGTGATTCAACAAGCATCTATTTGAAATAAAATGGTACCGTGCAGATCTTTTGCATTATTGGTTTAATATCAATAAGTGGTAGGCTGATACAGAACTTAACAGTGAATCATGCATGAATTTTGAAGTACAACATAGGTAACAAATGAACATTCTAATATACTATATCACTTTGCAACGAGTTGCATTAAACGTTTTACTCATGGTGCCATAAATGTCCACAGTGTGTCTTAGTAATTTTTGTTTTAAATAGTTTTTTTTTCCCCCGGCGTTCACCCCAATTGAGTCATTTCCAGGTCTGTAAACACCGCTGTCTGGATCACTTCCACGGCTGCCTGGATGCCTCAGAGGCAGGGTCACTTTGAATTAAACATTCGTAATGAAACTGAACGCAAAGAGCAAATTATGCAAACTGAAATGCAAGGAAAGAAGGAGGTTAATAGGATTTTCTGATGTTAAAAAGGGCCTGGACTCTAATCCATGCTGGAGGGGTAGCTGAATACAAGTAAAAACACATCTTCCTAAGTTATTGTGGCTCAGTGATAGGATGTAGGAAGCTTGAGTTTCTATATAAAACAACGAAGGAAAAAGTCTTGGCTGTTTAATGATCCAAATTAAGTTTGTCATTAAAAAAGATGTTGTAGAGGTGGGGTTTGCTGAAAAAAATGTGGTTTTTGAAATTTGGTAAGATTTGAAAAATGGTGAGATTGATCTGTCCTATCAGAGAAGCCTGTACTGTGGTCCGCCTACTCAACGATGAATGGCAAATGAAGTGGCCAGTAGCATGGGGTCAGTGTAATGGACAGACATGCCCACTGTGGTTCAATTAGTCCATTTTCATATAGAAAAATGGTTTGTGCTTAAACATTAATTTTCCCCTCATGATTAAAGAATTAGGAAAGGTCAATTCAAAAGGTCAAGCAATTATAAAACCTGCTGAAACTGCTGGCCTGTCCAAATCCCTGATTCATGGTAGGGCTGTACCTTGAATTATGGAACGCTAGTATCATTATGTGACTGTTAAAAATTTTACAGTCACATTTGAATGAGAAACATTTGTGCTGCGTTCTTATGTCGAGGCTGATGTGAGATATTGTGACTTGTGAAATAAATCTAGCAACCCAATAAATGTCTGCCCTTCTGGAGATTCCAGGTTTTGCAGAATGTGGATCATTTCATGTAACTTTCTTTTCCCATTATCCTAATGGACAAATGGACAAAACATTAAATGTATTATGATCAGAGGGTCCCATGCATAACCACCTTGATCCCTGAATGTACAATCTCAAAGATTTTGATATTTTTATAATATAAGGAATCCTGTAAACTGGTGGAAATTAGCTAGAAAGCTTCAAAAACTAAAGGTGAATTAAAGCCAGAAACTACATCTGCTGTGAAGGCTGGTGAACCGTAATGAAGCAGTGACTGAAAGACGTGTCTGTCAGTTCATCCTCTCTTCTAGAATTTTCTTCTGCTGACCGTGCCACAGCGCAGGAGGATGGAGGCTTATCTCTCGTCATGCTTTTATCTGCGGATTCTCGCTGAGCGTTTTCCATCCAGCACCAAGCACGGGAGGCAAATATGACAGCATGAAGGGAATCCTGCAGATTTGAAGCACAGCTCTATGAACTGCATGTACATGTGATAACACGCCATTCCAAGTCATTTCTACCTAGCCAATTAGGAAACAGCGTTTTTATTGAAAGCAGCTGCAGCTCCAACTGCAAGAATCATTTTATTTCTGATTGGTCAAAGTCATTCTCATAATTAGGCACACATAGATATTCAAAAACTATTTTCCTTGTGTGTATTCGAAGAATTGCATTCCAATTGCATACCTGCCTATGCCCATCATTTAAACGGTTGAAGTTAAAGGCCCATGGCTGGATGTACCGGCTGGGTCTCCCAAGCTATAGAATTGGGTTTATGCAGGGCAGCAGTAGCACCTCTGATTCTGGACCTGTAGTAGGGAGTGGGGAGATAGAAACTGAAGTACTGTTTATCAGTTAGGACACAGGTGTCAGACTCCAGTCATGGGGGGCCAGAGCCCTGCACATTTTTGGGTTTCCCCTCGTTTAACACACCCGATTCAACTTCTTGTGCTAATTACCACATAGCTGTTGAGCTGAATCATTTATGGTGGAACAGGGAAAGAACTAAGCTACACAGGGCTCCGGCCCTCCAGGACTGCAGTTTGACACCCCTGAGTTAGGATGTCCTGAATAATTGTACTCAAGTGGTCTGTATGCGTTAATAGTTTATGTAAGTGAACTGTAAGTAATCTATATGTGTAAAAATGTTTGTAAATAGTTTATATCTGTAAATAGTGTTTGTGAGTACTCTAGATGCACTAATAGTATGTGTAAGTGGTCTGTATGTGTAAATAGTGTTTGTGAGTACTCTCAATGCATTAATAGTATGTGTAAGTGGTCTGTATGTGTAAATAGTGTTTGTGAGTACTCTAGATGCATTAATAGTGTGTGTACGTGGTCTGTATGTGTAAATAGTGTTTGTGAGTACTCTCAATGCATTAATAGTATGTGTAAGTGGTCTGTATGTGTAAATAGTGTTTATCAAAGGAGTTGCATGGATCAGCAAATTTTTTTGTTGTCAGTAGAATAAAATCATATCATGCTCTCAGCTACTGAGCGATTAAATTTTAAAATGGAAGCAGAACTATGACGCTGTTTTTCCATTTCTTTTTTAGATTCCATTAGCTCCAGGTTATTATGGTTTTTATAATGATTTATTTACTTTTAATTAAGAGGCCGACCCTTTGCTCTCAAACACTGACCCATGAATCCATATATTTTCCCTAAACACAGTAAGATAAGCTCGAGCAAAGGGATGGGAGACGATGTAGCACACTGAGTATGGTTTATTAAGGTGATGTAACTTTGCTCTGATCCTGCGTGGCATTCACTTCCTTTCTACTCTTTCATTTGTAACCCCTACTTGTCTTTTTCATTTCTGCTTACTCATCTTGCAGAAGTATTTTTCTCTGCCTGCTGAAGAATTTACTGCTTGAATGAATCACATTTTCCTTAGGTGACTCTTTTAAAGCTGTCTGTGGTGTCAAAAACTAACAATTGACAGATTCTTTAACTGTAACCCAATAGCTACTACTGTAGGATTCTATGCAGTTTGCTAAGCACAACACTATAATCTGAAGAACTGAGCTGAGTCAGATCAAGCGTGGTGAGTTTACATGGGGAACACAGCCAGGCATGGGTGACATCACTGAGACCTGAAGGGGTCGGAAACAGAACCTAAGCAGGGGCTGATTAGTCTTGATCAAACCCTCTGAAACCTTCAACAGTGAAACAGAAAAGCCTCCATGGATGGTGCAACCAGTGGGCTGAAAGTCAAACCAGCAAAGGTAGCATCTCTGTGGAGGTAGACAAAAACAGACTGTGAGCATTTTTTGTCCAGACTAGGATTTCACTCCAAGATCAAGGGTTTTCAGAGTCAAAGTACCAGAGGAATTCTGCAAGCTCCTGATTGACCCTCTCTGTCTGCCTATTTGACTTGAGGATGAAATTCTGATGAAAGGCTCACCACTAACCTCAGAAGATTCTTGAATTCTTTCCACTAGGGGTCTAAACCATTGTCCCCAAGGCAGTTTGATTTGATTATTGGAAGGTTTTCATTTCTATCATGATTTGATTCCATTAACCCAGTGGTTCTCAGTTCTGGTACACCAGTCCCGAGATGTCCTACTACTGTATGGCTGGATAAGGCCACCATTGTAGCACAGCACAGCTGATGTTCAGTTTGTCATCTGCAAGATCCTTCTTAGAGGCCATAGAAAGGACTTCCCAGACTCCTATATATGAAAGATCTGTCTGTATCACAAATGAGTTTAGGGTATCTCAAATAGGGATATGGTAGATGAAAAAGAGGACAGAAGAAAACAATATCTTCAAGTCCAGGCAGGCAGCTTGCACCTCTGAAGCCTAGAGGATACCCTTGGGTGACCCGTGAGTGAAAGCTGTTATGAGCTCCCCCACCAAAGGTTCTAATAAAAATAGCAGTAAAAATTGGCAAGCTCCGTGAATGGTTGAAGTGGTTAGCTGTGGCCAGCTGGTAATGGCCAGGACCTTGGCTGGGTCTATAGGGATTGCAGAAGGGGAGATGTGATATCCCCTGAATTAAACATGGCAAGCATGGAACCTTCCAATGTATTTCTCCAATTTAGTAAACATTCTGGAGTAGTCTGGAAAGTACTGGAAAGACGTGTTAGACATGTTCCTCTGGTGAGAGGATTAAGACGACTAGGTAGACAAAGACAAACTGAGTATATCTCTGGGCACATCACTGTGGGGTGTTGACAAGACCAAAAGGCATGACAAGGTACTCATAGTGGCCACCATGGATGTTAAAAGCTGTTTTTCTCTCATCATTCTCCCTAATACACTATAGTCTGTATGCATTTCACAAGTTGAGCTCAGTAAAGATGATTCCAGAATAGTTCTAAAGCAGGGGTGGGGAACCTGATCCATGGAGGGCCGGTGCGGGTTTTTGGGATGACCTCTCAATCAGCCTCTCAATAAAGCAGTGGTTCTCAACAGTGGGTCCCCAGTACTGGAGTTGAGAACCACTGCTTTATTATTGGCTGATTGAGAGGCCATCCTGAAAACCTGCACCCACACCGGCCCTCCATGGAACAGGTTCCCCACCCCTATTCTAAAGGAATAAAGGCTAGGGGCAGGGGATAATGATTCTTGGAGTTCTGGGCATTGGGCATGAAGATGTTCTGCGGAGCTACAGTAAAGATACTTGTCCTCTCTCCTGATCTCTCACATATATCTCTCCTCCCTGGTCAGGCAGGAACATGTCAGTTGCATGGTCTCTCAGCTGGTTGAGAAGGAGGTGGTACTATGGGAATGTCTGCTGACACTTTGTCCCCTCTACAGGCTGATGTACAGGACATGAACATGGAACATGGCAAAAAAGACCTCAGTGTCCCTAGTATTCTGAATTTGATGGCGTACTCCTACTCTGAACATACTCCTTCATGCAAGCTCATCAGTGATATAATAGCCTCTTAGCTACTTCCATATCTGTTCACAGAATATCTGTGAAGGTGTTGAGGGTGTTACACAGGGGTAACCGCTGATCCAAGACCTGGCACCTCACTCAGATGGAATCAGAGATTACCGAAACTCAAAAACTACTGAAGATGGACTCAGAAACCCCATTCACATTTCACAGTAGTGCAAATATGCAAAGATGATATGTCCCTTATGTGAATTATGGAAGGGGGAGTGAAAAGCCAAGGTGGACCAAGCCTTTAGGACATCAAGGAACATGAAGGTTACAGTTTGGAATTCCAGGAGGGGTCATTCTCCTGAGGAAGGCTTTAATAAAACTGCTCCGACACAATGTCCATCTGTGTAAATGGGTGAGATTGCAGGTCATTCTTCACTGTTTATGCTGCAAAGTAATAGTGTATGTTGTAAGTTCTCCTCACAGAGACTTCACCAGTTGATACCTCCAAGCTTGTTTTGTGAGGATTCTGAAAACAATGGTTCAGAGGAATGTTGGTATATTGAAAGTGAAAACAGGAAACTGTGACCAAAATGTTATATGGTTTTCACATATGATTATCTAAATTTTGCGACCTATATTTTTGTATCACTCACAAATGGGAGCATCGCAGTTGTGTTTTACTACTGTTTACCTATTTAGATGCCCATCTTCACAATTTTAACACGATTTAACAAGACTTACAGTTACTTCAACAGTTTTTGTACATTTGTGTTTTAAATTTTTACACTTAAAGTAGTCCTTTTCAATAGCTGTTCAAGAAAATATGCACGTAATGAGGATTTATTGACTGGTTGAACATATTGAATTACCGAATGACTGATTCAGCAACAGATTTACTGACTAATTTATTAGTTAGCTGATTGATTAACTGAATCACTTATTGAGCGATTAATTATGAAACATGAGCAAGGGGGGTAAATCAGAAGTGTGAATCGGTGTGGATGAACATTGATTTCCAATTATTCTGACTCTGACACATTCTTCGGGAACTGTGAGGAAGGTACTGTGTATCAAAAAATCTGCTAACTATAGCAATAACACACATCAATGACACAACTGAGGCGGCGATAGTTAAACAGTAGCAGGACATTTTCCCTTGATCCGTAGCCCTCCATTGTCTCCTGAGTCACAGACGCACAATCCCGCACACACACAGACTCCTTTCACACTCATTAGGCTGGCCCTCAGCTCCTTTAAATTTAGGTCACCTTTTTTCGACCTACCCCATTTCACACATGGGATTTAAGGTGGCCCAGAAGTATTCGGCTCTGCTGGGGTGATTAAGGAAAAGGCACGTGTGCTCTGGTTCAAAGCTGGGTGTGGCAAATATCAACATGGTAATATGTTAATACACCTTTAAATTGTTAAGAATACTTTGTGTGAAGGGCATTTTCCAATCTTTGTACAGAAATGCATCAGTACTTAAATAAAAATAATTAATGGAGTTGGTAGAGTTCATTTAGAACTGTATTCCAGTATGATTACTAAATGCTTGTTAAAAATGTAGTCAATACCATATTCAAGAAATATTTAACGATATTTAAGTAACCGGATGATCTCAATGCCATAAATTGTACTGGACTGTGATTCTGTTTCCTGTTTCTGCTTTAAAGTCCAAATAGTGGCAAAATTTCCACACAGTGAACACTTTTTTTTGCGGTGGCTGGCATGGTGAAAGGTCCGTGTCAGAGGAGAGTGACGCTTTGAGAGAGGTGCGTGTGCATGTGCTGCGTCTACAGAAAAGAACCACACATATATGTTGATATGTACCAAGTGAAGCTTATTTTAATACAGCGTTCTAAAAATTGGGCACTTGGGGAAACAGCCATGTTAAAATTTAATTTGTATGGTTTTGATTAAGCCAGCCCTGAGTCTGATTCCCATTGCAGAGGTCGGCATCCATCCGCTGTCCAGGGCTGCCATCATATTTTGTTGCTTTTATTTTAGTCTTAAAACTAGAAATCCTTCAAAAAGGGGGAAGGAAAGTTCTTGAGACCTCCCTCTAGTCTGCGCCTTGCAGCCAAACCAGCACCATCTTGGCCCTCTGTTATCTCATGCTGCCTTATAAATTTAAAACCTGGCTCCTGAACCTATATCTTACTTCCGTCCATATCACTGGCCTCTTTGCATTGAAATATCCATGGCTCTCGTTGGCTTTCGTCCCTAAAGGCTTCACACTGGCACAGGTCACTGCTCCCTCAGTGGATCTGCGGACCCTTTGCTGAGTGGCCACTTTGGGAGGGGTTTGAATGTTTAGGTTTTATCCTAGACATCTGACAGCTGTTCTGCCACTTTCAGAGGCCCCCCTGCCCCTTCAAAGTGGGAAAAACTCAGCTGGGGGCTCTTAGTTGTTCTTCCACCACACAAACCTTCTTTGTTCCTTTGAGGTCTTCATGACTTGCCATGTGAATCTGACCTTCTGACATTGTGTGGAAAATCCTTCGGCCAGATCCAGCTGTAACATATGGTTGCTGGATTCTTGACTATGTTAGTAAAACCTTTAACACCAAAAGACAAAAGGACAATCTATCTCGTGATCAGTATTGTCAAAACATAAGGAAACTGGAAAGCTTTTAGTTTAAGCCAAAGTCAGGTCAAAATGAGCATACATAGGGCATTAATGTATTTAAATGATAATAAACAATACAGCAGCATTAAATGGTACAATGTATAGTGTTATATGACTGATAATAAATAGAAATATCACAATAAAGTAAAGTGACCAGTGTGGGTGTGTGTGTGTGTGTGTGTGGGGGGGGGGGGTGATAAGAGGAGTAGCAGCATTTCAGCAAAATGAGCAACGTCTGTGAATTGTTCTTTGGACTATATAAAATAAAGATCAGTTCAATAATTGTATGGATAAGTTTATTCATTTCTTTTTGACTGAAATTAAAGTAAGACGCATTGCCTTCAGGATTCATTTCTTGGGCTCTTCTCTGTTGACTTGGTAATTAAAAGTCAATTCTGGGATTAACTCCAAGATATTTGAAATCGAACATTCTTATTCCAAATAGCAGCTGGCCCTTCTGGGAAATGCGGAGTCTTGTTCAAGGACATGAAGTCAAATGTGTGACGACCCAAAAGGGCCAAATGTGAGATGGCAACATGTGTGCATTTGTTGCACGAATAGATGTGATCTTGCTTATAGATTTATGTACATGGCCAATCCTGGTAGGTCTGTCTCTTCCAACATGAATGGGGGGATGTTTAAGACCTCCTTTCATCTTCTGTTGGGTCTGCATTTAACACCGTAGAAAATATGAAACTGGCTTCTTTGCCAACAGTCTAATTACATCCGAATTACTTCAATGTTCCCTGTGGCTTTAACTTACACGGGAACACGGGAGAAAATTGCATGTTCTGCTCTGGTAGCTATGCTTTTGGATAAGATGCAGACAACAATTTTTTTGAGTGTAAAAACGGAAATGCTGCTCGTGTTTTTAACGGAAAATGATGGAAGGAACTTGTTACGACTCTTTGCAAGGAGACGTATGCTGCTTCCCTTGTCAAGGCGAGTGTGTTTTCTCCCATTTCAGCATAAATGCTGCAGTTTATACACTCGTGTAAGGTGAGATGCGAGGTGAGTCATTTCTGAAAGACAGCCAAGGTCCATAGGGTTTTTTAATTTAAATTTTTTTTCTCTCTCTGGTAGCATAATTGACTCGGATACATTTGCAGGCCTGAATATTCAATGAGGCTTGAAAATGTAGTAACCTCAAGCAATTTTCCTACAATACAGACAATAAGTGATTTTCTTGTTTAATGAGGATACATTTAATAAAAACCTTGTTTAACCTCACATGCAGAGAAAAAAAGCCAGACTCAAGAAAGCTAGATTCAGCATAAACAAATTTAAATAGTCATTGCACAGAGTACACCAAAAGGGTCCAGCGTAATTTTAGCTCTGAACGTTATATTCCTTCATTATGCAGCCTGCAGAGAAATCTCATTGACAGGAGAAGAGCAGGGTTATTGAACAGTCAACTCCTCAGACTCATAGATGGTTTGCTTTATATAATACTTCATAAAATGTGGACATGGAATGGCATACGTAAAATGGTGTATAGGGGATATATATTTAATTTCCTATGTGTGAGAAAATGTGCTTGTTGGAGAAAGGGCAGTCTGTCCTGTGCATTTCAGTTCATCCAGGATATTTGCTGAGATGGTGTGCGGCTTTGTGATCAGAAGGTTGCTGGGTCATCCCCTGGTGGCCAGAGTGTTTTCACTGGTCCTCCATCATCTTTTCTTAATTTTACATCGCTTTGATAAAAGTGCCTGGTAAATAAATGTTAATAGATAAATATTATACACAACAGTCAAGACCAACCAGTTGTCCTCCTTCCAAAAATATTCTTTTTTCGATTGAAATCCTAATACCCCTCCCAAGGAGGACACGTCTATTTTTAATTTCCATTGAAAGTTCAGTGCATTAGTTGATGCAGTTCCACAGCCAGTCCCCACCCCCCACGCGATCACCATAATAATACCTAGAGCAAAATACAAAGAGACAGACTGACTTGAAAAAACAAGATTACAACCGAACAGATTGACAGACAGGTAGGTAGACAGGCAGACAGACAGACATGCAGGCAGAGAGTTAGGAGGCAGGCAGGTGGGCAGACAGACAGGCAGGCAGACAGACAGAAAGACACATAGACAGGCAGACAGAAAGACACACAGGTAGGCAGGCAGGCGGGCAGACAGACAGACAGTCAAGCCGACAGAGAGACAGGCAGACAGACAGACAGCCAAGCAGACAGACAGACAAGCTTTGCAGGTAATGAGATAATGGGGGACTTCATGTGATGTATGAAGAGTGAGATCCAAAATCAAGAAAGATTCTGGTGAAAGTTCATGTTGTGTGTGTGTGTGTCCGTGTGTGTGTGTGTGTGTGTGTGTGTGCGGGTATACCTTACCTTATGGGGACACAATGTCCCCACAACGTGATGAATACCCGTTTTTTCCCTGGTCCCCATAAGGGAAAACTCAATTTAATAAATATCTGCGACTGCAATGAAAAAACTAAAAATACAAAAACTCTTGCATTTTGCTTGGTTACTTATGGTTAGGGCTGGGTGGGGGTTAAGGTTGTCATAGTTAGCGTTCGCATTTTTACCATAGAAATGAATGAGCGGCCCCCATAAAGATATGTTTACCTGACGTGTGTGTGTGTGTGTGTATGTGTTACGGTGACCACCTAATTCATGTCAGGTGGGGCCACTATGAACTAGGACAGGGTTTTCAAACCTGTCAATTAAATGGACCTGGATTTCACTTTAGCACTGAGTTTTTGCTGCATGCTGATTGGTCAGTCTCCTATAATCATGCATGTGTGACCAAGCTAGGTAGTCCTTACCTGCCAATAGGGGCTGTGTGTTGGAGGCCTTTCCTGGCTGGGCAGGGGTACTGCAGATCTAAGTCCCAGCCCCTGACCAATCAAACCTCTGCACTCCACATTGCTACTCCCCCCGCGCCCCCGTTTCTCGTCCTGCCCCTCATTTCCTTCTCCTCATACAAAACAATGGAATTGGCCGCAGCTTCTGTCTATCACAAAATGCACGCCCTCCTAAGGGGACTAGTGACAATAACCCCGTGTTACATTCCCGCCTGCTAAGCCCTGCCATGCCAGTGATCTTCCATAACCCTTCATTCTCAGACAAAATATCAAAGTACTGACATGCCGTTTCACAGAAAGAGAAGCTGAACAATAACTATTACACACCAAACAAAATTCAACATAAAACATAATACAGACGTTCCTCTACTTATAAACGTTCAACTTACGAACTTTCAAACATATGAACGAAGAGGATCTTTAAGTCCAAATTGTGTTCACTGGGCTCCCGTTTCCTGTCAAATTTTTTTTTCCCGCGCTCCAGTTCTGCCTAGTAAGACTTCTGGTAGCTACTCCCACCGCACAGCAGCGTAGCGTGTGTACTCCCAGCATCGTAGTTCTTTGTACTTGTGTATACCCTTAAAATGATGGTGAATAACAACTTCCGAACATTTCAATATGTGAACTGCCGTTTGGAATGTATCGCGTTCATTGGTATGGAGCATCTGTATTGAAACCGCACAGGAATCTTACCCCTGGTACTTCTGTGCGGCCGTGACGTTGTCTTCACTATAAACCCCTGACTCCTCAGAACCCTTCCGTGGCCCCAGCACAGGTGTTGCTACTACTGTCTCTGCCCCTGCCTCCTGAAGTGTAGGTGCGGTGTGAGAACTACAATATTAGCATCTGGGCCAACATCATCAGGGCTAGGCTTATTTTTGCTAGTGCGGGGTTTGACGGGAGCAGGAAAATGGCAGTGCCTTAACTGGTCTCGGTGGACCACCTTTGTGGAACCACCTGCCTCTGGTTTTATGGTGAACACGGGAACATCAGGGTGATTCTTCAGCATATGTAAGCTCCTGCCTCCCACTTGTCCTGAACTTTGTTCCTGCCTCTAGGTTTATGGTTACGCAAGAGCACCCGATCAGAGCGGTATGGGACCCTCGGTCAGATGCCCTTTTCCTTTTCCGGGCGGAGCTCTCTGCATTAGCTTGGGCAACTTCCGTGGCTATTTGCAGCCTTTCATGATGCCCTAAAACCCAACTGTCCAAATTGTCAGTGCCATCCTCCTCCTCCACATCCTTGCCTCCTAACACATCCAGGGGCAATCGGGCATCTGTCCCACAGAGGAGGTAGAACAGAGAGTAACCAGTGGACAAATGTACATGGCTATTATATGCCAGAACCAACTCAGGGAGGAACTCTTTCCAATCTTTCTTTTTATCTGTGGGAAGAGTACGTAGCATTTCATGCATTGTTCGATTGAGACGCTCACAATGGGCATTGCCCAGCAGATGGTACGGGCTTGTTCGGCTTTTAGCAATCCCATAGAGATGGCACAACTCCTTAATAACACTGGCCTCAAAACTCCACCCTTGGTCAGAGTGTAGCAGAGATGGGCACCCGTAATACACAAACCAGTGCGTCAACAGGGCCTTAGCAGTAGGGAAAATACACTTGCCAACAAAGAGCCTCTCACACCACCACCTGCAACACCTCTACTCCATCCCTTGGATCCTGTATATAGTGGAACAGAACCCTGTGTCAGAGCTTCAAATGCTCCCACTGACTCAAGAGCTTTTGTTGGCAAACGCTCAATTAGAATCGGGTTGGGCGGGAGTTTAACTCCATCGCCGATAGTATTAGGCCAATGTCAGGGTCGTCTTTCTGCAGTGAGTAAACCTCCTCCCAGCTGCAGCTAGCCACTCCTCCTGTCACCGACATCCACATGTTCCTCAGCATTATTTAACCCCAGTGCCCCAGGCCACAGACATGCACGCACTTCCTCCATCCCTAGCACTAAGAAGTCCCTCCCATCCTCCTCACGTTTGGCCTCACTGTCAACAGATATCCTAGACAGTACATCAGCATTCGTGTTCTGTCGTCCACGTCTATATTGGACTTCAAAATCGTACGCTGCCAATTGCGCTAAGGACCGTTGCTCCACTGCCCCTAATTTGGCAGTCGCCAAATACCATGAAGGGTTGTGATCAGTTATAACTGTGAACTTTGCAAACATCAGTAAATCCCCAAATTTCTCAGTGATTGCCTATTTCAGTGCCAGGAGCTCTAACTTAAAGGCACTATAGTTTTTATCATTCCTTTCGGCGCCTCTCAGGCCCCAACTAGCGAATGCAATGACCCTTTCCACACTCCCCTGCCTCTGACTAAGTACAGCTCCAAGGCTTCGAAGGCTCCCATCGGTTGTCAAGATGAAAGCTACACTGAAATCGGGATAAGCAAGTACTGGTGGAGACATTACATGCTCTCTAAGGAGGTCAAAGGCAACCTGGCAGTCATCACTCCAAAAGAATGGTGGGGAGGAGGCTCTTTCCTTTCCCTTCCCTACCAGAACATGGAGGGGTTTGGCAATCTGAGCAACACTTGGCACAATACAATGGTAATAGCTCATGAATCCTAAGACTTGCCTAACCTTTTTTGGACTTTTTGGCATGGGCCAGGTCTCCAGCGCCCTCACCTTCTCCCTGTCAATTTCTATTCCCCTGGACGACACCACGTGGCCAAGAAATTTGACCTCCTTTCTCAATATGAAGCACTTGCTAGACTTCAGCTTAAGGCTATGTTGCTTCAAACAACTGAAAACTAAATCTAGCTTTTGACAGTGGCTCTTGAAGTCCTCAGAGAAGATTATAATGTCATCCAAGTAAATGAGGAGAATGTCGAAGGCAAGATCCCCCAGCAGTACATTCAATAATCGCTGAAATGTGGCAGGGGCATTACAAAGCCCAAAAGGCATACGAGACCACTCATACAGGCCAAAGGGTGTGGTCACTGCTGTTTTTGGACTATCCTGCTCACTTACAGCCACCTGGAAATAACCGGCAGTCAAATCCAAGGTAGAAAAGAGCCTGGCTTTTCCTAAGGCATCAAGTGATTCCTCCACACGAGGAAGAGGGTAGGCATCCTTACAGGTAACATGGTTCAGTTTCCTGTAGTCGCAGCAAAAATGAATGCTGCCATCCATTTTCCTTACAATAACAGCTGGAGATGCCGAAGGACTACAACTTTCCTTGAGGATTCCCTGGTTCACCAGATCTTGAATATGCATTTTGGAAGCTTGAAACGCCTGGGGAGGCACCTTCTATGCTTTTGCTTAATGGGATGAGCCCCCCCCCCCCCATCTGGCATGCACCGAAAATACATCCTTGTGCCTCTCCAGCAGCTTATTCAACTCCTGAATCTGTAGGAGGGCCAACTCTTGAAGATCCACCTGTACTGGCACAACTAGGGTATGCATTTTCTCAGCCCCCTGGGGTTGCAGGTTTTGGCTATGCCCTACTGCTCTTACAAGTACGAAGTCTTCCCTTTCCTCAACAACTACTGCCTCCTTCAGCAAAACCTCCCGCAGCTTACTCAGTTCTGTGACTCGAGCCCTGGACGACAGCCTAACTGGTCTTCCACTAGAGTTAAGCACCCTTGGGCTTGGGCCAGCACGTTGGCAACGAACAATCCCCTCGGAAGGGTAGTCCCCCCAGAGATCTCTACCAACACCTGACCCTTGACCTCGAGTGGTATTCGGCATCGCCCCCGGATTACTCTTTCACTATATGGAGGAATGGTAACAGGACATCTCCCTGCAACCTTAACCCCCTGGGGTCCAGTACATCGTCGGCGATGCAGCGTACTTTCCGTGTCTATTTCAGTTTATATCTCGCTGAAATCTTAATGCAGAATCATGAAAAAAACACTGGCTAAATCCATCTTCTTTTCAAAACGTCCATTGTTGGAAGTATTAACGTTTTTAAAATTAAAAAAATTCAGCAAAAAACTGAAGTCAACCAACTTGCAGTCTCTAGGAAAGTATACCGCGGCAGGTGCAATGGCCTGCTGATCAATTACAGTCTTGGCTAGGGATAAAGCCTCTCTCTGATCCTCCCTAGTTTGAAGTAACAGCTGAGACTGCTCCACTACTCTGGTCTGCAGTTGTTCAAACTCCTTACATAGATCCTAAGTCGGTCATGTTCAATTTTACCACTGTGACAAGGCCACAGAAGGATTTTGATCCTGTTTGTGATGCCAAATGTAACCAAGCTAGGTAGTCCTTACCTGCCAATAGGGGCTGTGTGTTGGAGGCCATTCCTGGCTGGGCAGGGCTACTGTAGATCTAAGTCCCAGCCCCTGACCAATTAAACCTCTGCACTACACTGCGTGCCCTATGAGTGAGCCTAAGAAGGCTTCAGGATTTAAGACAGTCACGGTTACCTGAAGGGTATGAGCCTGCCCTGAATGTCTGGCCCGGAGCGGTAATGCGCTCCCCTTCCTGGTCTCACCCCCTGCAATACAGTTGAGGTGCCCTTATGCCCGGAAAGTTAAACGAAATTCTGCTCTGAGACTGGACCAATCTCATAGTTAGGAATCTACAATTTATTCCCTATTTAAAGAAGAAAATAAAATAATTATCAGGGCTACTACCAAAAAAACGTTCCTTTTTCTCTTTTTTAAAAAAAACACAAGAGAGACGGCAACGTTCCTACCGAATGATGCGATATTATCCCAAATGTTAGGGCTCATGGAAGATTCACAAGCTGGCAGGGCGCAAAATGTACATTGCAGTCTACAATTAGGCCGCTTGCCCTTCGAGTATTCCGACGAACACCTTCCCACCCGTCCACTTCAACGCAACTCTAAAATGTTCGCAGCAGGGTTTTCTGCTGCCAAATTGCTCCGCAGAAAATTACACGAGCTACAGTATGCATACATTTGCTTACTTTCTCAAGCCAAACAAATGTGCCAACCCTCCGATCGCTACTCCACCCGCACCCCCGCTTCTCGTCCTGCCCCTCTTTTCCTTCTCCTCAAAAAAAAACTATTGGATTGGCCGCAGCTTCTGTCTATCGCAAAATGTGCACCGTCTTAAGGGGACTAGCTACAATAAGCCCATGTTGCACATGTGAAACTAATGTTAATGTGAAATAGCTAGATGAGTCTTTCAATAAAGGAAACAAACCACAAGAAGAGCTGAAATAATTAGCCAGGCAGAGGAGCCGTTCAGTTTTAAAGTAGTTTGTAAAACCTGAAGTAGCTGATACTGTCCCCCAACATAGATTAGGTGGCCAGCTTAGTGTGTGTGTGTCTGTGTGTAAATATGTGAGACAGAATCAGAGGGATTAATTAACAGGCAAGTCTAATGAAATGATAACGGAGCCCCAGACTTTTGCAAAGTTTGGGGTTTGGACATGTAGATGTATTCTTTGAGAAGGTTTAGCTGTTGCGTGATATTTAATGCATGTCTTGCTTTCCAGTATAGAAGGATAGTTTTCTTGGCAATAACTAAGGCAATGAATATGAGCTTAAAATTTTGGATTGGTGGATTTGTTATTAAAACATCTCAGAGTAAATAAAGGGATGGAGGTAGTGGAATGCTACAGTTCAATATAAGTATTTAACCACACAATACACATTAGGAATTTAATGACCCTCCATCCAAATACTAGATTCAAGATTCCAGAGTTTATTATCATGTGCACAGTAAACAGTCAGTTACACTATGTCATTCTGGCCACTGATGTAGACGAATCAAACACAACACAGACACAAATATAAATTAAGCTTCTTACAGCAAGACAATAAATAGAAGAATAATTATGACAATAAATACATAAACACATTGTAATGTAAACATGCAAGTATTGCACTATAGTGACATGCAGTCTTTCCTCTCTTTCACATTTTTGTTTATTTCTTTCCAAAGACATCATGGTGGGTTGGGAATAAATGGTTTTCCTGGGGCCACACATGAGGGCCAGGTCCGTCGCCTGTTGGTGCCGTCAGCGGGGTAATTAGAATGGATACAGCTAAGGCTCCAAGCGAGCTCTGACAGCCAGGGAGTCAGACGAGCGTGTCTGCGTGGCCCCTCCCGTCGCTGGCAGGGGGGCCCCCAGCCTTTGGCCCCTTGCGACGCATCCATGCAGATCAGTTACATCAGCGTGTCACCTTAAACGTCCTCTCACTCGGCTCGGCGCCACCTCTCGAGGCCGGGAGAAGGGCGTCGTGTCAATTCTGCTGTGCTTTTTTGGCTTAAGATCTGTGCAGCTCCCTGATAACGCATCTTCCTGCCTGCGAGGCCTAACCAGCAGACGGGAGCATGTTGTGACGCACCTTTGAGCTGTCACTGACTGAGCCGATAAAAAAAACAGTAGGAAGATATGCCTAAAGGCCACGCAGAAAAGGCCCGGATGTACGAACAGGCCATTTAAGGTTCAGTGACTCCGGAGATTTTCCATAATCCAGGGGTTAACACTTTCATGCACAGTGTCCACACTCATGCACCACTGTTTATAGCTATTTATAGGACATATAAAATGCAAGTGACCATTGTGTGGCCAAGCGTAATCAAGGATGGCAAAGTCTCATCTGTGCCCTCAAGAGAAAAAGCCAGGTCAGCTCGTGAGATGCTGTATGATGTTGGAAAGCAGTGGGCCAAGAAGAAAGGTCACCAAGAATGCTAAGAGATGTTCTGTGCCAAAAGGAAAATGCAAATGATTGAATTAACCTGCTTCGACATGCATTATAAGTCTTTTTCATTAATTGCACTATTTAACCGTTTACCTTCATTTATTTATCAGGTGCTTCCATCCAAAATGAAATGCAATTGAGGCATATCAGAAGAGACACATTCAAGCACTTTGGAATGTTCTTTACCATCAGAAAACAAATGTTCCCTTTTAACCTGAAAGAACAGTCATCTCCTGGCAGTCACTGCCTTTTTTGAAAATTGTCATGATAAGCATATTGGTATCAGAAGCACATTGTAATATGTAATATTCATAGATTGGCAAAGATAAGTACAATGTTGTCGTACCACTAATGGCTATAGGAAAAAAGCGGCAGATTTATGAATTGTGATTATGATTGCTGTGCATATATGCATGTTCTCTCATGTTTACTATCTATCTATCTATCTAATGTGCAGCTCAAAGGTATTCAACCAACTTTCATCTGTCTAACATTCCTTTATCCCTTCTTTTTCATCATTCTCTCTCTCTCACATTGACTTTAATTCATTTTTCTCCTCCTACAGTTTTTCACCTAGGAACTCCATTCCACTTCTGAAATGCCCTTTCTAGTTATAAGTATGTGATCTTTAAAACACATTTTATGGTTCACTTATGATCAGAGGAGGACATTTCAGGTCCAGAAAATAAAAATCCAAACCAGGATCTTGTTTCAGCCAACTAGTTGAATATAAAAAGTCACAGTCACAGAGTACTCAACTGGTTGGTTTAAACAAAATCTTGGTCTGGATTTTTACTTTCTGGACCTGAAATGTCCACCTCTGCTTATGATTTTACTTCAGACAATCGGGGCACAAAAATAGATAAGATAAGATAAGATTTTATTGATCCCACACTAGGGAAATTTACTTGTTACAACAGCCTATAGATTCAAAAGCAATAGAAAAAAACAGACCAAAGGATACGATATAACAAACAGAAATAAATAAGAAGATTAGTGCACACAATTACACATATTGCATACATAGATGAACCAAATGAGGTACAGGTATTGGACCGAGTGATATTGCACAGTATACAGGACAATCATGCAATTTGTGAGCTTTAGGTGACTGAGGTGTTATAAAATCTGATGGCTGATGGAATGAAAGACCTGCAAAAGCGTTTCTTCTTGCATGTTGGATGAAGCAGTTTGGTGCTGAAGGAGCTTCGTAACACCCTCACTGTCTCCTGCAGATTGTCCATAATGGACTTAAATTTGGCCAACACCCTCCTCTCACCCACCACCTCAGTGGAGTCCAAAGAGCAGCCCAGGACAGAACCAGCGCACCTGACCAGCTTGTTCAGTCTCTTCCTGTCCCTCGCCGAGTTCCCTCATCCCCAACAGACCACCGCGGAGAATATAGCAGATGCCACTATTTTGTTGTATAAATACAAATTGTCACAGTGTATAATGACTCAAATTGCCTGGTCAGCAGAGTGATTTCACCATTTGGCCCTTGAACAAGGCCCTAAACCCTAATTGCTCCAGGGACTGACTCACCCTGTTCTGTATGTATTTAGCATCTGCTAAATAAATTAATTTAAAAAATCATTAGAAGGTAGTGAGGAAGGAAGATCTATGACCCAAAGGTTGTAGGTTCTGGTCCCAACCCAACAGTATATACCTTTCATAGAAAAACCTAAATGGGTTGTGTAAACAGTTGGGTAAATTGTGCAAGGTGCTTTGATTGAAGGCCTTTTTCAGAACTGATTGGCTGGGTGTCCTAAGGTGCCCACTGTGGAGCGAGCAGCCTTTTGGTTCTGTGGCCTGAGAAGCTATGCCAACCTTTGCCGCAAAGGACGTGAGCCAGTTGTTTGTGATGTATTGCAGCCTCAGTCTAAGCGCTGGCACTCCGGTGCATTCTGGTGTATTCTGGTTGATTCTGGTGTATTCTGGTGCATTCTGGTGTATTCTGGTTGATTCTGGTGTATTCTGCCATGACCTTTTCTCCTGGCCTCTTCAGTGTGCATTCAGTGTGTTATTATGAGCTTAGCGTATTGTGAAGCCTGCTTCAACACCAAAGTCAATATCACTCCCCAGAAATGTCTTTCTTGATTACTTGTCTGAAAACCAATCTATTACTATTGAAATAGAAGAGCCTGTTAATACAAAGGAAAGAAAAGAGAAAAACCTCAAGAAATGGAAATGGGGGGGGGTTCATTAAAAAGAACATAGAGATAAAAACAATTAATTTTGCATCATTTCAATCTGGTTTATATAAATGAACAGCTAATCTGCCCACCCGCTCCCATAATTACCCCATTATCCTCATCAATCCCTGTAAGGGCAATATTCTAGTTCATAAAATCAAATAAATCCCAGCTTTGAAGGAAGAGCTTGGCAGAAGCAGAAGGCCGACTGTGGTAACAGGAGAATGATGCAGGCGCAATGGTGCTTAAGAAACCTTGACGTCTGAAAGGCGTTGTGTACCTTCTGTTGTGCATGCTAAAAAATGGACGCCAATATATCCATCCATCCATCTCGTCCTGGTCAGGGAGGGCCGGGGGCCTATCCATGGCAGCACAGTGTACACCCTGCATGGGACGTTGGCAATTCAGGGATGTCAGTTTGCCAGATTTGATGTCTTCGGGCTTCAGGAGGAACCTGGAGTTCCAGGTGGAAACCCATGTGACACAAGGAGAATATGCACAGCTCACACAAGAAGCAGGGGAGGCGTTGAAAGCGCAGCCCTGGAAATGTAAGACTGCGGTGCTCTACATGCTCTACACTGAGCACGCTCAAAGACTATGGTGAGAACATACAAACTTTACGAAGACCTAAGACATTAATGGATACAGCAGCCTGATAAATTATTATTAATGTTAAGGAGAAGTGCAATATTAATTTGTCTAATGCCTATAGACTGTGGGAGAGTTAACAGGCACATCGCTGCTCTTCCTTCCTATAGAAAGACATAGTTCTGGCTTTTTCATTAATAATTCCGGCACTGATCTTCAGAATTGTGCTCATGCATTACTTTGCCGATGTCCGCCTCCGAGTCATTGCCACATGGACACCATGACCCGTACCGAAGGGTACTGGGAAAACAACGGATCTCCCATGGGGGTAAACGAAACAGGGTGTGTCCCTATAGCCAGCACCGCATTATTAAAAGAAACAAAGTGGGCACCCCCCTTCATTGCGCTGCATGGCGGCGGCGGCCCCGGTGCGGTAAGGACCCGTGGCTCTCTTCACCAGAGTAATTAAGCGTGAAAGGGCTGTTCGCCTTCACGGAGGCCCGTGGCACTCGCTGCGTTAGACCCCAAAAGTATTAATCTAGTGCAGTACTTTTGGTTCCATTAATGCAGACGCAGATGAGTCATCTTCGCACAAAATGAATTTCACAAATGGCTGATACACGGGCTGTATATTTTCAGCCTTTTTTTGCATTTAATTTCCGGCCTGCGTGTTGAATTACATAGGAATGAAACCCTTTGCTTGCCCCCCACCCTGGCACAGGGTTACTTTGAATTTTATTTGTAGTCTTGAAGAAACACTAATATCCAGGGTTATGTGTGATAAGACGTATATATCATTGCATTTCATTACATAATATTCTGAGCATTCTGATACTTGAGTTTAAAATTAAAAAAATGTTGTTGCAGTTAGTAAAGAAGCTGTTAAATAATTGAGGTTACAATCCATATTTTTAGTGAATCATGCTTTAATTTAATTTTTAAATTAACATACACATTAATACAAAATGCTAAAAACTGTCACAGAAGGTTTGCAGTGAAAGGAATGGGTGCAAAGATGGCCTGATACTGGATGACTGTCCTAAAAGATAAGACCGTGAGAGCCGATGATTGAAATAAAGATGAAAAGGACTGAGAGGTGGACAAAGGGGTGATTAAGCTGACCTTGAAAGGGCAAATAAGACAGCTTAGCGACGCACCCGTTGAACTGCCGAAATATCACACTCTGATGTATGCAGTCAGGGTTGATTCGGAGACACGATATCCTGTAGTTCCCAAATCCCTCCCGGAAATGGTCAGCTGGGTTCAAATCCACAGAAGCTGTTCCTTACCCCACCCGCATCTCATGTCTCAGCATGTGGCTTCCAGAGGATTGTATGAAATGCAGGATTCACCTCAGATGAAGTTGCCTCTGCAGCAGTTTACTTTGCGACACTCTGTGCAGGGCAAGAGAAAAGTTGGTAGAATATTTTAATATTTCAGTTCACAGCTCTGGAAGCATGCTGAAGAGCATAGCGGCAGGGCAGACCCGGGACAAATGCTGAACAGGCTCAGTTTTTCGAAGGGATACAGCAATCTTCCTGCATAACTCACATTCCCCCGAACATCACTGAAAACTAGTACAACTTTTCTTTCAAAGGAAAAAAACTATTCTTCTGTTGTTTCATTTTTCAACATTTTATAAGAATAAAAATGAAAAAAATCTACGGTTTCCCCTAAGGTACATACATTATAAAATATATGTTTTATACTTTAATTTTTAAATGATCAATAGCTGTAAGAATATAATGTTTATTAAGTTTAATATCTGTTTTATATGCTGTCTTACACACTCAGACTTCCTCTATAACTTTATTATTATTGTATACATAGTGTGATTAGGCTACGTGCGACATCTTTCATCTGCTGAGAGAAACTGCAGCAGTCATCTGCTGTAAGGCTGCAGGCCTCACTGCTGGGTGGTCCCTGGACCATGACTGTGGAGAATCACAGTTCAAATCAGCAGTGCGACAACTATCCTTAGCATAGGTGCCACAGAAAGCAGACACATTCCACCAATGTAAAAACAATACTCTATATATGCAATCAGTTCAGCTCCTAATGAGGTTGAGAAGGCACAAAACCTCCCATGGATGTCAAATATTCAGTACCTGCTATGTTTTCTTGGAGCGTTTCCGTTCCTGGGAGCAGGTCCCCGGCTAATTTTTAAATTACTCACTGTGCACAGCCCGAAGCGTGCAAGTCTCGCTAGACTGGCCTCGCTGACATTACTGCGCTGACAGCTCCTGCACGAGGCTTCGGCAACCAGTATTCTGTTTTTTTATTTTTATTTTATGTTTTTTGCAGGGACTGGACAATCACTTTTAGCCCATAATCTTGCCGCAGGAATCTACATCAGATAGCAACTTGTTTCTGTGCTCAGACGACAGGATAATCGTTTGTCCAGAAAAACAGAGAAAGGAAAGTCGGATGGCAGCAGAAATATCCATCCATCTTCCATACCCACTTGCTCAGTGCAGAGTCACAGTGGACCCAATCCCAGCGGGTTTAACCTCTGTGCCTGAGACTGGGAGGTTGCTGTATGACCCCAAGTTTTGCTCTCACCCCTATATGTGTGCAAGTCTTCCAAAGGAGAGCAAGATCAGATATACCGGAACTAACCCATTCCAGTGCACCCGTGCTTGTACAAATGGCAGATAAAGATTCATTTATTCAGAGGATCTGACTTGACAGGACTCAGGGCTGGAAATGAAGCTGGCCCGGTCACCGGAGACGAATAGCTTAGACGAAGAGTGAGTACAACAAAGCTGAACGTTAGGCCATGCTTCCATTTTTATGGATCCATATCCAGTACAGGGTCACAGGAACACCACGGGTGGGTGCAGGGCACATGAACTGTTTTGGACCAGTAGTGGAAACTAGAGCACAACTAGAGCCCTGGAGGAGTGAGACCACCCAATGCATCATCATGCTGTCCACCAGAAGTTGTTAATAACCCTATCAGGCCATTTAGCACAACGTAATTGCACTTTATCTTAAACAGAACTCTATTGACAGCCTTTATAGCATTTGGACATTAACTAACAAGATAATTGGTTAGTTAGTTATTGTTTTTGTCATCTTGCTGACTGACGGTAATGGAGGAAATGACTTATAAACAACATGTATAGTCCACCATGCATGTCCACTTTTTGACAATTGTGGCTTCTTACTATAGATGGAATTCACCCATTCTCCTGAGTCTACTGATAGCGTGTGACATCTGATTGATCAATGAAAAGGAATGAAAAATGTTTTGTGGAGTCATCTATGTATAGATTATTTTGCATTGCTAACGTTAATAACTTAACGTTGGTAGCTGGATAGCTAGCTAAGTAACATCATTGTTAATTGTGAATATAAAGCGAGGTTAATTTGTTGTCTTATTGACACTGAAATGTATGCCTTGCTGACAGCAATCTACCACAATCCACCTACAACGTTAAACTGTTACTGATGGCAGTGTGAAGATATGCATCTGTGGTGCTAAGGGTCATTACATTGTTTATAAAGTAGTTTCTGAGGAAATGCGATTTTTCATGCTCTTGAAATAATGGATTTTTCAAGACGCGTGTTTTTCATTGGACAGTGATGATATCTATTAAAGCCAAAAGCATGTGATATATTTCAAAAATAGATCCATCCATCCATCTTCCAACCACATTCGGGGGGGAGGGGGGAGGGGCTAGGCCTATCTCAGGCAGCACAGGGTACAAGGCTGGGGTAAACCCAGGATGAGATGCCATGGCCTCACATGGCCTATACACCCATATAATTACACACTGTGAGCTATTTAGAAACGTCAAATAGCCTAATAGGATTTCTCCGGATGATGGGTGGAAACCCACATGACTCAGAGAACGAGTAAACTCCACACACACAGAGGAGAGGTGCAATTTGATCCCTTAATCCTGGAGGTGTGAGCCACTGTGCCACAATTTCTAAAACTGTATTTGGTTTATTACATTACATATGGTTAATAGACGGTTTTATCCAAAGTGCTAAAGATCTGAGAAGGCGAGGTCGGCCAGTTCCTAGAGCAACTGGGGGTTATGGACCTTGTTCCAGAATTTCCCCCCGAGATCAATAAAGTTAATCTTAATCTTGCTCAAGGGGCCAATGAAGCCACTGAGCTAGCAAAGGGATTTGAAGCAGTGACCTTCCAATCACAGGCTGACTATCTATCTGTCTGTCTGTCTGTCTGTCTTCCAACTGTTTATCCAGGACAGGGTTGTGGGGGAGGGGGCAGCGATAGGCGACATAACAAACCAGATATCTGGTTAATACTGTTTACAACCTTTGCTTATAGTTATTTCCCTGTTAATGACAAAATAAGTTTAACTTTCATATTGTTATCATACAAAACATCTGCGGCCATATAAAAAACACAGGAAAAGAAAATTTGATAAAAAGCTTAGCGAAGTTTAACCCATATGTGAAGTGTCATCAGGACCAAAAGAGGAAAAACTGCTGTACACCGATTCAAGATCACGCCGCCGGAACCATCTTTTGGCCTAAACCCAGCAACGATGAAATGGTTCCCTTTCATGGAAAAGGTCTACCTGCTGATATTTGAGATTGGAATTCCATGTTTAATTCACGAGTAAACCTGTGTTATTTAGGATTTCTTATAGTTGAAGATGAAGAGTGGAGCACCCAACCAACCACAGAGCTGTTCATGGTTTCGGACGTGCAGGATGTTCTTAATTCCTTATGAGAAATGGTTGCACATCACCCAGAATTTTAGGGTAAACTTCTAGAATGTTATATACCAAATAACTGCAGCACCTAAATGCTGTATATGAATATATACATTTAATTGATTGGCTGGCTGGTCAGTTGGTTGAAGTTGGTTGATTGAACAGCAATACTGGACATTTTTAAGGCTCAACTAAAAAACCCAGTGCATCACTTTCCATGTAATGCTCTGGGGGCGATGTGTGGCTCAGCGGGTTAAGATGCTCTGATCAGAAGGTCGCCAGATTAAATCCCATGGTCAGCAGAGTGATTTTACCACTGGGCCATTGAGCAAGGCCCTTAACCCCCAGTCGCTCCAGGGACTGTCTGACCTCCCTTTCAGTTATAAAGAGTTTGGATAAAAGTGTCTCCTTAATAAAGTTGCTGCTCAGATTTGGTTTTATAACTGCTCTATCAGGGCATTATCTTCAATCTTCAATCTTCAATACATCCTTACCACTTATCCCACCAGAACCTACTTAATCTACTTAAACTGCTTTATGGGTCATTTTTCCCTGGCTGCTGGGGGAGGAGGGACTGTATGACAATACTAAGCATACTAAAATAATATTCTTCAGGTTTATATACAGTAATGTGAAAGTGCTCTCAGTTTCTGGTGAGGTTCCAAATAAGCCTACTTAGTCTGTACCTTCCTAATTTACATATGGAAGAAGTATGGAGTTATCAGTGTACCTAGTGAGCTAAGTAGATTCAACATGTATTTAATAAATTAATTATATATCACCCTGCTTAATAATAATAATTGATCCCTTTGGGGAAATTGTCTTTACACCTCCCTCAACTTGTCCGCGAAGGGCAGCCACCTGTTGGGGTGCCCAGGGAGCTGGGGGTTAAGGGCCTTGCTCAAGGACCTGCAGATGTGCTGAGGCTGGGTTTGAACCGGTGACCTTCTGATTACAGGCACACAGGCTTAGCCCACTGCAGTCAGATTTACAAATATTTGTGTAAGAATGGGTCATGCTGAAGAGCTCAGTGAGTTCAAGCATGGTGCTGTCATAAGATGGTATCTTTGCAATAAGTCAGTTTGTAATATTTCTTCCCTGATAGATATTCCACAGTCAACTGTAAGTGGTAATATTGCAAAGTGGGAGCATTTAGGAACAATGGAAACTCAGCCATGAAGTGTCATTCCATGTAAAGTAACAGAGAGGGGGATCACTGAGTGCTGAGGCACATAGTGTGTAAAAGTCGCACTTGGTTAGGGGTTAGGCCAAGGGTGGGAACCCAGCCCCCCGCCCCGATGTGTGAGGCTACAGTGCTACCCCACATGCTGCCCTGCAATATAATCCACAGATTCGTGCGTTTTTACGCATTCATTCTCTTCCAGGTCGGGTTTTTGTAATTAAGATTACAGTAATCTTGGGAAGCACAGGACACAGCATGCACCGGCAGCACCCTCAGGCACGCTGGGTGATAAACTGCCCTGGGTTTACAACATGCTGGGTGATAAACTGCCCTGGGTTTACAGCATGCATGCTGGGTGATAAACTGCACTGAGTTTACAGCATGCACGCTGGGTGATAAACTGCACTGGGTTTACAACATGCTGGGTGATAAACTTCCCTGGGTTTACAGCATGCACGCTGGGTGATAAACTGCACTGGGTTTACAGCATGCACGCTGAGTGATAAACTGCACTGGGTTTGCAGCATGCACGCTGGGTGATAAACTGCACTGGGTTTACAACATGCTGGGTGATAAACTGCCCTGGGTTTACAGCATGCACGCTGGGTGATAAACTGCACTGGGTTTACAGCATTCACTGGCAGCACCCTCCGGCACATGGGGTGATACACTGCACTGGGTTAACAGCATGCAGCGGCAGCACCCACCAGCACATGGGGGGATAAACTGCACTGGGTTTACAGTATGCTACAGACCTTCCTGCATGCTGTGCAACACGCGAGAAGAGTGTACAAGCCCTGCATATGCGCAGCCCAGGTGCCCCGAGGCGCCGATGCCACCCACTGAGTCTCCGCGTCGTGCCCATGAGAATTTCAACATGACCCATTTCTAACACTTATAAATGAGCCACCAAATCCATGATGGCCACATTATGACTGATTGTTTAAAGAATAACGTGGCTACATTAAAATCAAAACCGTGCCATGTATCTTTTTTAGAATATGTAGAATAATTTGCTGTGAAGTGCCGTTCTATTTTCTAAGACTTTAGACCGGCACCTTTTTTTACATTGTGTTCTTCCTTGCTGGAGCATGTGTCAGCGCTTCCCCTCGCCTTGCGATGATTGCCTGAAATGAGCTGTTTGCAGATGACTTCCTGCTTTGTAAGCAATGCTTTGCCCTGGCTATGCACAGCTGACGCTTTCCCCTTCCTGTTTTCCTACCCGAAAATATTCCAGGCCACCCCTGTTGCCTGAATGCTTCAACTCAGCCAAAGAGCCTTGATGCCTTGTCTGGGAAGAAAAGCACACAATGTAGTGGTTCAGTTCCAAGGACAATCTTCCAGTAAGCAGGCAACACACAAAGCAATTAGGAATAAGAAAAGACAATAATGAAATGCACCCAGGACTTGATCCATTAGCTTGTGTCACAGCATTTGAACTATTTTATTACTTTTTAATATAAAAACGACTGAATGTGGCTGGCTTGTGTCAGTCATTGCATGTTCAGCAGTAGCCGCTCTTGGTGACTGATGGACAGGGACACATCTGATCTGGCCCCAACCTAGAACAAAAGGTCTATGGTTATTGTCACATTTGGTAGAACTGCTCCTGCCCCCAGGATTTACAATATCAGCATACTTGCACCAGTGTAGATACTGTCAGAAGTCCCAAAACCTGCCTCTTTGATATTTGTGTGCCACATGGTACACATGTGCTTAGCCAGTGGGACTTGGTGGTTATCTTTGTTGGGGCCGGTCTGTACTGATCCAGAATAGAATGTCAGATTTATCCAGATGATGAGTGTAGAAATATGAGACAAAGAGAATTATCTTTACAAAGTGCAATGCTCCCCCATGTAATTCATTCAAAAGTAGTGCATAGATTGTAACCTTTCCCCGTACCTTAAGTTGCATTGGATAAAATCATCTGATAAATGTATGTACATTTCTGGGAAATGTGTAATTTTCCTGGTCCCAATCTTAATCATACACAACTTTCCACATGACCCAGGCTGGCATGCTATGGTGGCAATTGGGGTGTCACTTCCAGGCTTGACAAGGGTCCACAACGGGGTTCACAAGACAAAAGGGGAACTTTATTGTAAACTGAACTCAAAAGAACCAGAAGCAAACGGGACCATGAGGGGTCTAAACAATGGCAGGCAAGCAAGACAAGAACTAATGAAGACTTGAACTAAGCACAAGGAAACGCAGAGTAGTTACACAGACTAAGATCAAGGTTTTCAGTGGAGAGTAACTATTAGCAAACACCCTCAGGTAACAGATGCAACACAGTCAGTAGCTGATGTGGGAACTGAGAACAAACAGACAGGGATTTATATACACAAATGGCAATGTGTAGATGAAGGACAGGTTTGGTTATTAACGATTCCTCACATACCAGGGACTAGGAGCTACAAGGAACACAGGAGATACAAGGAATACAGGACATGGATACAAACTAGGGAGGGTCAACCAGGAACAATGATACTAAAGGTAAAGTTTAAAACCAGGAACATGATGTATCTTGAAGTTTACAAAAAAACAGTGTTCTAGGACACTAGTACTCAAAATGTCCATAATGGCACCATTGTAGAACATAGATTTTTTTTTGGGGGGGGAGGGGGGAATGTTCTCAGGATATGGCTTCTTCTTAGTGCTGACTTCCTCCCAACTCAAGCCTATCACCATCCAATCACCCTGACCATCATTCATCAACCTTGCATCAGCCTGGGCCTTTAAGCTCCTGTTGGGAGATGAGGCGTCATGTTGGCATTTGAAGCATCATGTGGTGTAATCTTGTACCAGGAGTCTTGAGGTTCAGCTTTTCTCCCTCAAGCATCCCGCCATCCAGATGTGACCCACTGAGGTATGTAGTCCTGAAACTGATCCCTTTCATTCTTTCTCCCTTCAATTCAGTTTCTATGGGTATTTCATTTGATTCTTTCAGGTAAGTACTAGTAGTTCTTCATCTAATTTTTGAGCTCATAAAACTGCTATACAAGTTCATGTATTAAACCATCCTTTTTTGTCTGTTTCGCTCTAATTCACAATAAAAAAATAATCTTTTATATAACTCCCCGATTGTTTTCTTGCCTTCAATGTCCAGTGAAGCGCCATTGTTCACTGTTACCAACTTTCGCTGTAAGGTAATTTCAATTCATTTAATCGGTCTTTGTTATAAGCTTACGAAACCATGTTACGTTGTTTTCCAATTATGATTATATGAGGAAAAAGAGTCCACTCTGCACAAATATATGGTTTCCCATTTCATAATTCTTAATGTGTCCAAATAACCTAAAAACAAATCCAACGCACTCAAAGGTCTATAAGTTTCATGAGACAGAAAACAACATAATCTATATCTCTTTATTTGTTTTCAGATAACATATATAGCATTCATGCTTTTCTTATGACACCATCTAAAGACATGTATTATATCTTTACATAGAGTATTGTACATTAGGTCAATGAAACAGTTAGAAATATACAAAACAATATTCTTTACCTAGACATAGTCTCTATTGTCATTATTACTATTGTTATTAGTTTCTCTTTTTTACATTTCAGAAAGATATGTGCTTAAGTTTCTGAGATCATATTATTGCAGAAAACAGCAAATAATAAGATTTATCAACATGAAGACAAAAACTTCAGAGTCATACTGACATTCACAGTTACATGTTTTACACAGTACAGTTTTATAACATTGTTTAAGAGAGAAAACATTGTATAGTATTTTTTTATTTTTTACAAAATTCACAGAACGTTTATTCATTGCACATTTTAGTTATATATCTTTGTAGAGAATAAAATTACTAATTTATCCAGATCCCTGTCACTTGTAGCTGCCATTGAAGCAAACTAGCATTGTCCTTATTTGAATACAATGGCAAGAATTTGTGGAATTAAAGCTTTGTGCTTTTAACTGGTGAATTAAATAAACTGGGAAAAATAAATCAATTGTTGCCCTCTATACATTAATGCGTGCGAGCAAACATGTCCATGTGTGTCTATATATATGTAATTGTATATATATGTGTATGTGTGTGTGCGTTTGTCTATGTATTAACGTTTATTGCCAAACTATTCTATAAAATTAAAAACAAAATATAATTTCTGTAAAATCTGCCATTTGCTGCTTGCTGGTCTATCTAAGGAGCTTAAGCCGCGCTACTGGAAACCTGCCCACTCACACAAACAGAACATTGTTTCAAATAACTGATAAAGTATTAGCTGAAGGCGCGCGCAATGTAATTTTTCTTTTTCTCGTTTCATTTTAGAGCTTTTGGTCACGCTTCCCCCTGTTCCTGAGGAATGGCACAATAGCGGGTAATGAAAAGATTAACTGAACAAAACGGGTGGAGCGTCACTGCCCGGGTGGTGACTTTCGACCCTGTGTGTCACAGTAACGTGGAGTAGCGTCCGATTCAGCGTAGCAAGATATGTTCACGTCATTGTGAATTTGGTCCTTCACATGAACTTTTACGTAGAAAACATCTTAAAAATAATTCTAAAAAAACTTTAAGTCACATACAAAGTCACTTTTTTCTTTAGAAAATAAAGATTAAATTGTAACAGTCTGTGTTGATATTAATCTGATTTTGTGACAGATACTTCACCACCCCAACTGTTCCCATGATCGCAAATTCAGACTGGCCTTCATCTTAATAATAGATGCCCGAGGACTTAAAAAAAATAGTAATAATAAAAATACTTATTGTCTTGGAATAATAATTTGGCCTCACCTGTTGCACATTCCCGTAATTATCATTGCTTAATATTCTTCAGTTCCTCTATGCAATTTTTTACATTGCATTTAATATTGTATTAATATAATCGTTCTGTATTTCTTTAGAATACAATCAAACAATCTATTCTAAAAGTTTTTTTCACTATATTATTTTTAATAGCTTAATTACATTTAAATATTTAGTTAGCGTGGAAGTGTTGACACACATTAGGACTCCAGATTTAAATCAAATTAAAATCTTGTGGTTGTTATTTCATTTTAGAAAGACTTGTCTTTTGCATATGAGATACAAACTATCACTAGGACTTTGCTGGGTATTTCTCTGTTTTTTTTTTTAACATATGAAAAATAAACTTCATAAAACTGTAATCAGGTTGGTCACATTTTGCCCCTGGAGGTAGGTGATTATATATTAGACATGGAAGTCCTTGATCATGTTCAACCATGATTACATTTTCTGCATGAAAGTTGGCCTTTTGAACCAGGGGTTAGATATAAGCCTCCTCACTGGTCGGATTGGGGTTCTCTGGTTGCTGTTCTGGCCCGTTCTCTTGGGATTTCACGAGCGCCGTGGGTTGGATCATTATCCGGAGACGCTGTAAGCACACAGACACAGTAGCTTAGCTCAACTGCTGACCACTCCATTTCTGTTCCCTAATAAATTTCAGACAACTGGCAACATTAATACCTGAAGCATATTGTAGCATGTGCAATGATGCCACTTTCTGTGTCTTCTCAGATTCTTTGTATTCTTAGTAATATAATATGGTTATTGTTTAGTCTATATTAGAATGGCTTTTTCACCTTTGATGTTTGCATGCTTGCCTTCTAAGGCATTACAGCTACCGCGCTATTTAACATGGCCTGACAATTAACCAATGTTAAAATGTTGGACTTCAGTTTAGTGAATACTAGGCTTCCTATCTCCCATGCCATATAGCCAAAGCCAAATAAGAAATCAGACGCTACCTCTTTGTAGGATCCCTTCAGTGTTAGGAACATGTAGCCCATATATCCGGGTATGAGGATCATGGAGGACAAGGCCATGCACCAACCCACACCCTGTCCCCAGGCTGGGAACACATAGTTGTTCATGGTGAGGGGGACCATCTGAACGGCGCTGAAGAGGAACACACCCTAGAAGACCGGCAGAAAATCAGAATGGAGGTGACACAATACAAACAGGATGTGATGTCACAAACAAAGAGGCACATGCACATTGTCATTCTATAACTGCAAATGGCAGCAGTGTTTGGAACACACGAATACCCACAGCAACAATGAGAGGGGTGAAGACCACCCAGCAGAGCTTCCACCACAGGCACGGCTTGTATCCAATCATCTCTTTGATGTTATCATAGAACTTATTGACACCTGACAGGAACAGGAAGCGTACGAGTCACATGGCTGTCTGTAATACAAATCGCAGTGCACTGACAGCCAACCAAGCGTGGCGTGTACTTCATGTGGAGATGTCACATTTCGCGCAACACTAAGGCGCCATTCAAACACATCCCATAGTTCATGCCACTGCTGCTAAGAAAGATAAAGTAGAACTCCTGGAAACATATTTCTTATATTTTTTAAATGCGTTGTATTTTGTCAAAGTAATAATGTGGTTAACATTGTTTGGGGATACCAAACGTGTTGAAAACTCAGGAGAGAGCATTTACCTACATTGTTAAGCTAGCTCATCTGATTAAAAACCACTATACTCCCACAAATATAATAATCTTCACTTCCCAGATAAATATTTACATTAATAAACATTTAAATATACATTATTACATAAAGCTGTATTTTTCATAAAGCTGTAAGGTTCAAAAAATGATACAAAGTTATTGATTATCAACATACTTTCAATAAGGCAAAGAAAAATACACTATATATGCATAATTAATTAATATTATATGTGATTATTTCATTTTAGATTAAATACAGTTATGAACTAATTTGTCTTAGAATTTTCCTGATAAGTATAAGGGACCATAAAAGTGACAAGTAGCTTTGTTTCTTCTGAATTAGTTCAAGTAATGCACTGTATTCATGTTAAAGTAGTAGTATACTTGCAAGGATTCTTTCTTCACAGCTCTAATCGCTTTATTTATGATAGACAGTATGAGACCGTATCAGCAGTAAAACAGTATGTTATTACATAGCTCCTGCTGTTCTCTTCATAGGATATAATCGCTTAGCAACCTGCTACGACATCATTTCCTGCTTGAAACCAGTTGACATAAACATGCTCCAGATCGTTACAGTAAAAGTCTTATATGGGTTTAACTGTTTGAAAGATGATTAATGTCTCCTATTTTCTTTTTATCCAACTGGGTTAGTGCTCTTCCTTTGGTGTTATGAAACTGTGATTTACATACAATCTATGCAGCTGATTTTATTATCTGGAATTACAGGTCATATTGCAGTTTACATCTTGGGCTTTGAGAACAAATGAGTCATCACCTGAGTGTGTTATTGCAGCTTTGACTCCAAATACATTCTTAGTATTGCTAACATCTCTGTTTTTCTTGTTTACTTCATAAACAGTTTGAAGCCCATATGCATTGAACAGCGTACCGTAAAACCAGGATATGGAGATGCACTCAAAGAAGACTAGGAACAGGAGACACATTCCACTGGCGGAGTAGTAGTCGAAGAGTTTGAAGACGTAGAGACCACCCTGGTCACAACATGAAATTCACAACATGAAACATAGAAGCTGGCTTAAAATTCGAAACTCAAATATCACCTCAAACAGCTGGAATGCAAGTGGAGCAAGTTCTTCAGTGATAAGCGCACATTAGAATTCCTCTTAGATTCACCAAGTCATATCACTTAACCTTTATCTTATCTCTTTCAGTGCTGCTCATTGTTTTGCTTGTTACAATGAGAAATCAAGAAAGGGATAAATAAATGCCACCACGAATCCCGAATAATAACCATAATGATAAGCAGGCTACCTTAATTATGCTGCCATTTTCTTTGTGGTTTATGTTGACGTTATAGTCACACAGTTAATCGCTGAGGTGCACTGAGTTACGCCTGTAAATGGCTCACCAGCAGAGATAATAGTCTTCAAAGATGGGCTCAGCCATGCAGAAAGGATGCGGCGCGATACGCCTTACGGGGCTATCAGCGAAGAATCCGATTTTCAATTCTGCGCAATAATGGAGGCGCCTTGATGCGCCCGAATGCCATCATGTGACCGCACGGAATCGAGATGGCACAACGCGGCACAAAATGGCCGCCAGCGTTCACCTGTGTGATGTTGGAAAGGCCGATCAAATACGACACCAGGCAGACCACTGCGATGAAGAGCTCTCTTCTTCCTCGCAGCAGTCTCGGGAACTCGTCCACTAAAGCGGTGATGAAGCCCTCTACCGTGCAGAACTGCGTTGTTACGGCAGAGAAAACCACAATCCAGCAAGAGAGATCTCATTTTCAAAACAATTATTTACAGTATATCAGCCAATACATAAAAGAATTCTTTATCTACATAGTACCCTTCTTAACCCTACAAAACAAAGATAAGCATTTGTCACCATAACACCAAAATCTCTAAGGCTGTATTTCCATTACAAAAATCTATAAACATTTCGGCCGATCATAGATTTTTCTGTGGTTCAAAATTCTGTATTCATGTTAAGCTGTGTGCTGATATACATCAGAATCATTTTCTGTGTCTGTGTCATTAAAACTGGCTACAACAGTCGTCATCCAAAATATTTAAGCATTTCACGCTTGCTTCATTCTTACATTTATTCGCCTCCTGACTGACTTGAATTTGCTTACCCACTCTCGCTTTGTGTTCCAATACTAACCCTCTTTTACAGTGTTCTATTAATTATACACACTTTACACTTGTATATTCTATGCTGAAGATACCAATAAATCAAATGTGGACTAAAACATAATAGTTTTTTCCCCAAAATGAAATTAGCGATTTTACCTGACTGTCAATTCCAAGCATTAGCAACATGGAGAAAAATAAAATTGCCCAAAGTGGTGAAATTGGCAGCTGTGTCACGGCTTCAGGGTAGGCCAGGAAAGCCAGGCCCGGACCTTAAAACACACAAAAGGAGGTTTCAATGAAGCATATTGTAATATGTTGTGTTTATTCATAGATTTCTATGCAGCAGAGTTCAGTATTCAGCTGTAGGACGCAGGAATCCTGAGAGAAAGACAGATACCTGACGCAGCCACATCGGCTATGGGCCTCTTGGTGACATGTGCCATGAAGCCAACGATGGAGAAGATCACGAAGCCAGCAAACATACTGGTGAACGAGTTGATGCAGCAGACGATGATGGAGTCCCTGTGAGACGAATATTGCGAGGTTCTCTCATTTTTGAAATCTCCGCAATAAATGGTCCGCAGTGCATGTCGTGAAGGCTTGGAGGGAGCCTTTAGATTTTATGTTGTTTCCTGATTTTTTAGATTTGTGTCCGATACAAAAAACAATGGGATCCTTTTACAGCGGAAGTGCAAGCAGAAACTTCTAAGAACCACAAATGTGTGACTAAAGAGGCCCAGATTGGTAGCTAATGTGAAAACCAGAGGGGTGGATATTGCACATAGTGTCTAGTGTGACAATGAGGCGATTGTACCTGTATACATTGTTATTGAAAGTATTGTAGCTCCCAAGTGCAATGAGCGACCCGAGGCCCAAACCATATGAGAAGAAAATCTGTGTTGCCGCGTCCAGCCACACCTGGTGATGGAAGGCAGTCATTTATTTATGATAAATACCATGGGAAACAGCACATGGGGTGTCGGGTTGGGGCTGGGCGTCGGAGCGAGCGGTACCTCGGACTCTTTCAGCTTGCTGAATTCGGGCGTGATGTAGAATAAGATGCCGTCTTTAGCTCCGGGTAGGGTGATGCCACGGATGAACAAGATGAATAACATGAAATAGGGGTAGGTGGCTGAGAAGTACACAACCTAGGAAACAGCGAGGGTGTACCGTGAGTCAACCTACAAAAAAACACTGCTTGGTATCACGTGAATACTGTAGACTGTAGGTGCATTTTGAAGAAGAAGAAAAAAAAATATATATATATCTATATATAAACCAGAAAATATATATAAGTATAATATCAGAAAAAATTGAAATAATGATCTGACCTCTCCCAATACAGATGAGTGAACAATCAATTAATTGACTGATTTATAATGTGGCCTCTTACTACTGGGTCAGTTATTCATGTGAGGTCTGACGATGGAAATAGTGTGTAGGAGACGATTTAGAGGCTGTGAAAATGTAACACTTAAAATATATTTATTTAAACCAAATATAGCTCACGGATGCATTTTAAACTTGAGGATGTACCTTTTTTTGCCAACCATTGCAGACATGCATTTTACATTTTGTAAGCACGGAGCATATTTAAACCATTTTTCATCATTATCAGTCATTAATATTCACATGTACTTCTTTGAAGGATAAATTACAAAGGGAAATGGATGACTGATGCTTAAAAAAAAAACACTTACCTTTCCGGTCCAGCTAACACCCTTCCAGATACAGAAGTAAACCAGAACCCACGCAATCGCCAACGTTATTGCGAGGGGCAGTCGAATCTGTCCGGGCTTTTCCAGCCCATCAGTCAGCTGGTGAACGTTGCGTCTGGTATGAATGTAATAACAGATTACACCCTCACCCAAGTATATGGATTAGGCTCTGTAATATATACATGCATAATATATAATGCCATATTAATGCAGATGTCAATGAGAAAAAAAACGATAGCTTACTCCCAAAATTCCACAACGGCACTGGTAAGATTGGTGGTGTTTACGATGCTGTAGTTTGAGTAACATCTGTCAGTATTCCAAGGATTGTTACATGATTTCCATGGCAGATCCTACAAAATGATAGGATAATGGATTTTTTTCCTTCTTTCATTTTCATGCTTTGGAAAATGCCGTATTTTAAAATGAAATTTCCCCTCTTTGTTTTGGAAAGCAATGGTGTGATTTTTCTTTTTTTTTTGACGGACCCTTATTTTGGAGATACTTACTGTGGTGAAAGAGTTATACAGGTAGTAAATTGCCCAGGCAATAATTACAATGTAGTAAATATTTAGCCAGAAAGAAAGCACAGCAGCAGCCAGGCCAACACCTACAGGTATGCAAATTTAAAAAAAAAAGCATTAGAAAAATGCAAATTAACAGATATTTGGCAAAATGACTGCGCAGACATGCAAAGTGTCTCCCAACTCCTCCTGAGGGTCGCGGTTTGCTAAATTTTGTCTATATAAAACATATTCCAATAAAAAAAATACATATATGCTTTTGTATAAATGTGAACGCTAATACATCTGATCGCGAAATAATCCACTGTGACGCCGCATGTCAGAATAACATGCCTTTCCGTCGAAATTGCAGGGTCAATACCTTTGAACATGGGGGCGAGTTTCCAGACTCCAAGGCCGCCAATGGATGTGTACTGACCAAGGGAGCATTCAAGGAGAAACAGGGGGACTCCGGCAAATATCAGGGTCAAAAAATAGGGAATCAAGAAGGCCCCTAGACAGGAAGTAAAAAGCGAAAATATGGAGATAAGTATGGGGAAAAAAAATGCATCATTCTCATACACACAACATGTGCCCTAATAATCCAGTTGCAAAAAAAAATTGAGAAGCATGACTGAAGTGCGAAGGTGTCGAAGCGCAAGTGTGCGTTTTTTTGCGAACTGGAAAGAAGAATTTAATGGGGGGGAAAAAACTCATTTTCGGCCATCATGTAGGGCTAAATGTTCGCATTAGAAGTTTTCAAAGTCCTTTTTTCTTCTAAGAAATGCAAAATGCCAACGAATGACGTTTACCTCCACCGTTCTTCCCACACAGATAAGGGAATCTCCAGACATTGCCCAGTCCAATAGCGTACCCAACACAGGACAGAAGAAAGTCAAATTTTCCACCCCACGTTTCTCTGTCTGGTATATCCTTCTTCTTCTGAACTTTAACCACTAAGGTTTTGGGTTTGTCGTTTGTAGTGGGCGCTTCGTTCACTTCTGTGAGGACATGTCCATCCGAAGCTTTAGTGCCATTTGTCGCCATGTCTCTGGCTTTTGCGCTGGTCCTGACGGGCGGACGGGAGAGTTCAGCACCGGTCCACGTAGACAGCAGCTTCGCGGTTCTGGGACCAATCGCCGGGGGTGAAACGGAAGACGGGGCTTGTCCAGCTGACACTGACGATAGCAAACCTGAGAGCAGAAACAAGCGCATCTGTCATCCCCTGCATGGCAAATACGCTCCAAGCGCACAGATGTTGACAAACAGCACCAACTATTATGAAATACGTAAGAAAAAGATATTGAAATTAAGCTAAAATGATTAGTGATGCTTGATTAATGATATAATTATTGCTGGGTCAAAACTCATTTTACCAAATTTCTCATCAACGTATCCAGGTACGTGTTAGCGTTATATATGTATTGCCAAGCAGCAAACTTAAACGGGCAATTCGGCAATTAATAGTTATTGTGCGATGTAGGTTAAGAATTAAACGTAATTATAGACCATAGATTTTGAAACGAAGCGCAAATAAAACAGGTTTATTATTCAGCAATTTATTAGAATTACTTACGGAAAGCGTTGTTCTTTATGTTTTAATCAAATTCACATTAACATAATCACAAATCATTTAAAGCTGTTAAAATAAACACGTTATTCCAATTTAATCGTTAAGTTTTTGAACATGATTTTTTTTTCTGAAATGTTGCCGATGCATAAAAAAGGTCTAGATGCATTCTTACTCAAAACAGCCAAAGTCTCGAAAACAAAACTGGCGCACAAAGCCTTTACGCGGAGTCTTGTATTCTCCTCTGCACAAAAATGCATTTAGCCACATTTAACAAACTCATTTGTTTTGCAATATACTAATCGCACACCCACTCTTCCTCGCTTGGATTTGATAAATATTCGCTTAACATTAAGTGTAATCTCATTTTCGGTTCACGTTTATTCCGTACACGTTGCATTGCCAGTTAAAACAGACAATTATTACTACTTGGGCTTGATCAGTAGATGGTTAAATAATAAATCTCAAAGTAGTCATAGTAGTATAGGTAGTCAGCGGAGCAGTTTCTGATAAAACCATTATCAGTTGCCGTGAAAGTGCGATCCTTTCTTCTAAAGAAAACAATGCAGGCTACTCACAGTATTAATTGGCGTCTGTCAAAATTTTTGGCGACAGAAGCATTCGTAGATCCCTATTGAAGTTACAGGCTTTTAGTTTCTCCAGAGCTAATAAAAGAAAGTTCTTTCCAGCAAAAATCCGCTATCCTGAGGGAAATGGTGAGCAAATGCCTCCTTCGGCGGTGCTGTCCAAAGTGTGTGGTGCTGAAGGAAGGGGGAGGAAACACGGCAGGAAGGAGCCGCTTCGCCTTGTGCAGCCGCCTAACATCAACAAGCAGAGACGATACATGCAGCACAAATCCCCACTCTCATCTACATAGCGTCAATGTCATCTGAAAGTCGACCCTCCCCGTGTACAACATTTCCACCACTGAGATCCTTGTGGGTTTGAGACTGGAGCATCTTGCTGTCTTGGGGTTTTTATATGGCTTGGTTTTTTCACCTATTTGTTTGTGTGTTTTTTTTTCCCCGGGCGATTGATTGAGGCCACTTACAGTCGGATGATACTTTATGTAATATCAATTAATACTTCACAAAGCTGCTTGGGCTAAATATCATAAAGTTTTCCTGCTGACCCTGTTAGCCTCTCTGTCCACATCCTCTATATTATAACAGGACACAATATGGGCCAAACTTCTAATAAAACCAGGGAGTAACCCTTTGCACTGTATCTCGATTGAACCAAGTGTATTATAATCAATCACTCACAATTAGTAAAAGCAACAAACTCTAATATAAATAAAATTAAATATGTCTAATTATATTTAGGAAATGAAAACTATGTAAGGATATATATGTATAATGTCCTTTAGTTCAAGAAGTATTGTGTTCTGTTGTGTGTATCCCATCCTCCTCCCCCTCCAAAAAATAAGCCATGGACACACACAAACACACACACACACACACCGCAGTTCACACTTTGTTGAAAATGCATCAAGAAACAACGGACCGCAGAGAATAGGGTTTTCTGGAGAAAACCTTTGCCTAATTTGGTGCACAAAAATCAACAATTGCAAACTGGCAGATGCAGGGGCGATGCCAATCGTGCTCTTGTTTCTGGTGAAACGTGATAAGCGAGCCTGTCAATAAGTGAAGTCTGAGGGTGCGAGATAAATTGAAAACTGTGGCCATAAGCTTCTTAGCTTCCTGTCTGCAGAAATAATATGTCCTTGTGAATGAAGTTAAACGAACACACTTTAGAACTGAAATTCCATATTGAGATAAATTAATAGCTTCTCACCGGGGGATTAGACAAGGGAAGTCCATACTGCAGGTTTGGATGTCATCCTGAAAATGAGCGGCTGCAAAAAATCTGTGAGATCCAGAGGATGCTAAAGAACGCTGCACTTCGGCCTTACGCTGGAAGCTGGGGCTTCACTGTGTGTAAAATATCCGTCACACGTAGATTTCTTGATGCTAAAACATGTAGAACAGTCAGATCTAAACTAACCTCTGTTTTCTGGAGTTTACTGTGTGATACATGGGCACAAGCTCCTTGAGATAGAATACTGTTCACCTGACATGTGCTCTTTATGTTTTCTTAATTCCTTAGCTTTGAATTGCTAAACATATTTCTCCTACCTACCTTCTACCAATGACAGAAATGTCTTGCTGGCTGGCTGTCATGAATCATGATGTAAGGCTGGCAGCAAGCTTCATTCGCGATGCAAAGTGCAATCAGTAAATTCTAATCAGGCTTGTGGGAAGAGGGGGAAAAAAAACCTTAATGGATAAAAGTTTTCATAGCCGGGATCATCTGAAGGCATGTGGAGTAAGAGGATGGAATGACAGCAGATGGTGAACCAATGAGGGGTGAACTAACCTACTAAATGATACAAAATGAAATTTAGCATTTAAGCTCCCATCTGCTTTATTCTCCCTGGGGGTATGGGGGTGTCGGACCTGCCACGTGCCCGTGGACCTGCAGTGAGCCCCTGGCAGTTGTCGGTGGCGCACATGACTAGTCAACTGAGTGCCACAACTCGCGATTGCATAAGCTGGAAATTGCAGAGCCGGGCTCCCAGTTAGCAATCAGATATGATACATTATTCATCCTGATGGATCAAAGACCAGCAGTGCAACATTTTCCAGCTCTGTGGATATAGCACGGGACGGAAAACGTTTTTTTAGCATTTACAAGTGGCTAGCAACCAAACCGATTCTGGCTAACATGCTGTTGGAACAGTGGGAAAATAATGCTAGATAAACACTGGCAGAAGTTAAACCTCAAAGCTTGAGTGTAGTCGAAGCCTGTCTTTATTGTACTGTCACACTTAATTGCGTGTTAAGCAAGAGACCTGCAACAGAAGTGCATTTATTATTCAATGGTCACAGCAACAGAGATTGGAGATTGGATGAAGACAACCAAAAATCACTGAAATCTGAACAAGAATCTTTCGCTTTTTTTCGTTTGCTGTTCCTAGCTTTTCCACCTGAGTTTAACACGTACATAGCAGAGTGTCGCCTGTACTTTGAGCTGTAAATCTGAGCTGAACAGCTTCTCTGTCACGAAGGTTAGCACTACTGAAATAGCTGAGGACTGACAAAATAGGCAAGATCCAGTTTTATGCATATTCAACCAAAGAAGTTTCTACTGCATCTGCCTACTTTCTGCCTAGCTAAACCTGTACTATTTTCATAAACGGGGCAGTCAAATGCGAAGAGAGCGAGTTGCAATGGCGCTTGCAGTGGTACAGTACATCTGAACCTCTTAACTCTACCGTGGGATGATTTCATTGCAGCCCACTAAACAGCAGTATGGGAATATTGCACGGCAAGGAGGCTAGAACTACTGAAAGCCAAATTCTCTCTTCTTCCTAAGGAAAAAAAAACAGAGCTTTGGTGTCTGAACTATTTATGTGTCACTTGAAGGCGCATAATGTGGTCACCCTTCATTTGCAGGGCTGTCAGGTACGCCACTGCCAGCTCTCCAGAAGGTGCTCAATGCCCAGTTTCCGCTCTCTGTGAAAAGGCTCAAGACAAACTGGCGTGCCTGTTGCTGGGCGATAGCAAAGCTACTCAGGAGCATTTCAATAGGGGGAAAACAGGGGGAGAAGGCCAAAGTAAAATACCTACATTTAAACAGCCTATATCACTGAAACAGTGCATCCAAACAGTATATATTGCCCAAAGGTTGGCTTTTAATAGTTCCTAGAAATTCACATTGCATTTCTTATTATGAATGGAAAAGTCCCCTAAAAAAGGCACAGTGCAAAGACCTTTAAATGTTTCTGCAAATCCAAATGTTACCAGTCTGGTGTGAAACAGCCCCAGAAGCCAGAGGTGGAGATTTCAGGTCCAGAGAATTCAAATCCAGACCATGATTTTGTTTCAACCAATCAGCTGAGTATAAAGAGTCATAGTCACAGAGTACTCAACTGGTTGGGTGGAACAAAATCTTGGTCTGGATTTGTACTCTCTGGACCTGAAATCTCCGCCTCTGTCAGGAGCTCAATGTTAGTACATGCTATCGCTCACCTGACGAAGGGCACAGGCCTCAACTGCAAAGCTAGCCAAGGCTGCCAATAAATACTCAAATAAATAAAGAAGAGTGGGGCGATGTTTGCTTTTTCCACAGCCAAATATGCTTGCTCGTGGGTTTAATCTGGTTTTTGAAACCCCACAGATGGTTTATGGTCCCAAGTGTAGGTCTGCCTACTTAAATATTACTGTGGGACACTAGTAATGCTAAAAAAGCATCTGTCAGATGCTGCCACTTCCACCGAAATGCACCCACTCTCTCTCCTATGATTTTTTTTTCGTTCATGAATAAACTGATTAACACTGCGGTGAGTCATTAACATGGTAATTACAAACAATCTACATATTCAATTTTTAACCGTAGTGTGGGATCATTTGTGCCTAGATGTAAGAAGCCAAACAAGGATAAAACGGGTCCATTTTGATCATTTGTAATGCGATATTGTGCGACAATTCTTACGGAGAGTATCTGAGGTGACATGGCTGTGAATGCAGAGTGCCATGTAAGGTTTAGGAATGCTCTGAGGGTCCCTGGTATCACCGTGTTTAGTGTTTATAGTATTTTTAAGATGACCTTGGTGCCTCGATATTTACCTGTATATGTTTGAAAGGCCGTCTACTAAAGGAGCATTAAATGAAAACTACATTACTACGCATCTTTAAGGAGAGGAGGGTGAGAAAATGAATGTACTGTCAGCATAAGTCAGAAATGCAGCTTCTTGGAGAAACCGCCCAATTTCAGATGTTACAGTGGGAAGATTTAATACTGTGTTGACTTCTTGTTAACAGTTTAAAGCAAGTCTGTAAATGAATTTGGAATGAATATAAGATTACTGAATTGGGATTGTATAGTGAGTTTCTACAAATGAACACATGTTCATTTTTGTTATTGTATATCAGAGATAAGAGGAATTGAATTCAATTTAATTCAGTTAGATACTTACAGAGTATAGACCTGCTGAAATCTTTTTGTCTTGATGATTGTTTGTCTATTACTCAATTTATTTGTGTCTGCAGATGCAGGATAATCCACCAAATGAGACTAACTGCATTTTGGTACAAAATGTCATGCCCATTCTGCTTTGTCACATATTTTGTTGCCTGATATGTAGATTATAGTGTTTAGCTGGGGATACTAACTTGTTCATTATATTTTCACAGCTTTAAGGATTCATGGTATATTTAACATCATAAACTAGACAAGTGCTGTGGGACCAGGTGAGCTGACTGATCAGGCAGATATAATGCTTAAAAACACAAAAAATCACATTTTATTGACTTCAGAGACAAAGGAGAATGTCTGTCCTGATGATACAGCAGTAGTGTTTCGTAGCCGATTCTGTGAGATGGTATGCTCAGGGCACATATGCTGAGAGAGAAATGAAAATTTGCCGAATGCTATAGATACATATGAAGCTTTTCTTTGACAAAAATGCTGACACTGCTAGATAACCATCACTATTTGGGAGAAGAATGATGGACACAGATGAAATGTTGCCATTCCAGACGTTACCTGAACTGGCTAATCACTGGCTAATCTGGATCATTCACTGAAAAGGTAATATTTCAATTAGAATATTCTGTATTCATTAGCATGTACGTGACGGCAACACATTCATATATTGTGTGCAGTTTTTGGGACGGCCGTGCGGAAACATGGGATCATAATTTTCACAGCGCCACATGTATGGATATGGCCAGAGTTCCAGTTACTCTTAATAATTTATTTCGTGGACTCTTTCCTAATTAGATTTTATACACTACTATACATATAACTGATAAGATTGTGATTTGTGAAACTTTAATTACCTACTTAAATCTTTAACTATATATTACCTACTTAAATCTTCACAATCAATTGGACTTAATGCCTTTATGGGATATTCAGCCCTCCAATCGCTGTCTTAGCTGCCCGCGCTGTACTCTGCACACACACGTGCTATCCTGAAGAGGTATGTATTATGTGGGGCAGCAGATGGTGGAGGCTTTTCGGGAGGTGGCCTCGTCGCCAGGAAGTGTCGGGTTCAAATCCCAGGAGGAGCGCTGTTTTTGTGCCACTCCGGCTAGGCACTTAACCTTGACGAGCCACTGTAAATTTTTAACCGGATGAATGTTCGGAGCTGAACAGCATCAGCTTTGCAGGACGCGCGAGGTGTCATGCCCGTGTCCGCTAAGCACAGCGTATCTGTAAACGCAGAGCATGCAGAAGGAAAAGGCGTAATATCCTAATAAACTGTGTCACAACGTGTGAAAAAGAGGTAGCGCCATTGACCGGGCTCTGCCTCCTGACTGAGGTGTTGCATTTAATACAACAGTGTAGGCCTTAGGCATGAAGGCAAATACTATAGTTCTATAAACTGTAGATTTGTTGCTAGGCAACAGGGCAGGCACCCTGCTCTCTCTCTGTATCCTGCTTCTTGTGTGTGTGGGGTGGGGGGGGGAGGATCAGCAGCAGCCTTTGAAAAGGGGCTTCATTAAGTTTTATAGCAACTGTAATGAGTACTCTGATATGGGTTGTGGGGTTAATTTGAATTAGATGGCCAATAATGCTTTACATTTTGCACTATTAATTTATGCCTTGCACAAGTTTTCATCCCAGTTGCATTAATCTCTTCCTAAGAGTTTATGCAGACTGTATGTTTATTTTGGAAAACTTTCAGACCAAAACCACCAGATAGGGCCCTTCCCTGAGTGTAGCTGAGGCTGATTGGTGAAACACACAATAGCTGAGGTCCTGTCTGAAGGCTGATTGGTGAAGAACATCATAGCTGAGGTCCTGGTCTGAAGGTTTATTGGTGAAAGTCACTGCAGCTAGGGTCCTGACTTGAAGGCTGATTGGTGAAAATCACTGCAGCTAGGGTCCTGACTTGAAGGCTGATTGGTGAAAAACTACGCCGAGGTCCAGATCTGAAGGCTGTTAGGTGAAGAACACCGTAGCTGAGGTCTTCGTCTGAAAGATGCTTGGTGAAATCACCACACTTCTAATTTAACTAACAGATATTCGGATGTTACAGTGGGAAATTTTAATAGTGGGCTAGCTTCTTGTTAAGACTTAAAAGTAAGTCTGTAAATAAAATTTATTGGCATACAATTGATTATAGTTGGACCATTTAGCTGTTTACAATGAAAAACCAAAAAAAAAATGATAACACTTTACTTAAGGACGTTTGTAGTAATTTATAAACACATTCATGACAAATAATAATGCATAAAGGATTATAAACATGACTATACATATTTTTTAAATCATATCACATTACAGTCACGTGTATTATGCATCATGAATGCTTTATGAAGCTCTCATCTAGGATGCACTATAGATACCTTTATAATGCATTATAATGGTTGGTATAAGCATTAAGGATGTTTTGTACTGCATTATATATGCATTGTACATATTATAAATCATGGCCATAAGCACTGTTGGGCAAGTTACTCACGAAGAGTTAAAGATTATTTTTTACTTATTACTTGTTTTGAGTAATAATATTACTTTACTTATTACTTAGTATCAAAAGTACTTAGTTACACTACCCGTTGTATTACTATATTACTTTCGATCCCCAACCCCCCATAACAAGGTCATACAACTAGCTTCTTTTAAAAATGAATCCACTTCATTGAAACAATTAACGCTGTACAGGAGTCAAAAATCAAACAGCATAACCATAAACATTGGAACCTGTATGAAAAAATGATAAATATATGAAGTACTAGTTTCTCCCGACTTTTTAACTGGCGAATTCTCACATTAGAAAGGAGTGTAACGGTTTTACCAAACATTTACAAAACATTAAACGTTGCTTCACATTAAGGATATCATGTCCAGACTGCTGGCCAGTCTGACATTAATCATAATCCCCAGTCAGCACCAAGTGTCATATTGCTGCTATGCTGCCGCGTCAGATGTTTTAATAAATTCGACATTATATTTTTCGCCGTTTAAACCATTTTGCTGCCGGGACAAAGGTAGCACTGTCCTGATCTGTCGTGGGTTGCTCGTCATAATAAAAAAGCCTACGTACGTTCTGGTTTCGCAGTATTAGTTGAATTAGTAATTGTCATATTATTATTGTTTTGGAAATTGTAATCCCTTACACTACTTGTTACCGGGGCAAGTAGTAATTTTACAGTAACACATTACTGAGTAATGCATTACTGCCCAACACTGGCCATAAGTAAAACGTTACCAAAAAATCATATACATTATTCTACATATAACACAGTATGAAAATAAAAGGTCTTATTCTCCCTTTATTTAAAGTATGACAAATAATACTGCCTGTTTGCTAAATGCAGCATAAATAGTGTGTAAGACGTATATTGTTAATGTTCTTTATGTGTCCTTATTACTTAATAGTGCCAATAATAAAGTGAGCATAAACAGAATAGGAGCCATAAATGTTTCTGCTGCATGGGTGTCTCCTACAGGCTGGTCAGTAACCTGCAGTTTGCCAGCTGGCAGCAAGGAGAAACATCTGCTGACTGTGGTTTGATATGGGCTCGAACTGAACAAACTGAAGTCAAAAGGAATGCAAGTGATTCAGTGCATGTTTCATTACCTCATATGACGAAAACATGACAGAGGAGAACGGTCAAGGTCAACAGTGAGGACTATATTAACTGTTAATTCCAAAATTGTAGGACAGAGGAGGAAACCTAGCTAGGGAAGAGTTTAGATCAAAGATCACCTTCATTTGCATAAATGTTAGAAGGGCTTTGAAATAAGCTTCCTATCAGGCTCTGCATTTAGATTCGTTCAATCCAAAAGTAGCTAATAGAGATATTAAATAGCCAAATGAGCAGAACAGACTTCTGTCACCTGAATTTTTCTTTTAGACCTATGTGACAGACTGAGTTACTTAGTGACTGCACAAAACACATATCAACTATGCTGATATCTCTCTTAATTATTCGTTCTCGAATAACTCATATTTTATTTCATGCATTTAATCTGATTGATACAAAAAGTAAAGTAGTGGTAACATAAAAATCCAGGAAAAAAAATCCAGCCTTCATATCCTTCTAAAAATTAAACATACAGAGTGTTAAACTTTTTCATCTTTAAAGTTAAATTAAGTCAGTCTTAAAATAATATTAATTTGGTAACTTTTTTCCTGCAAGATAATGAAGATCAGATCCTCAATATTAATTTAAATTGCCGATTACAGGGTAGAATTGCGCTTCTGAAGATACTGTAAGATCTACATTTGCATAAAGACTTCATTATACTATATATTAAATGGTAATAAAGTATTTGTACAAACTGGCCTGTGATCGGAAGGTCGCTGGTTTAAATCCCAGGGCTGGCAGTGTGATGTCACCATTGGGCCCCTGGGCAAGACTCTTATCCCCCGATGGCTGCAGGGACTGTCTGACCCTGCTCTCCCCCCCAAAATACATCTGCTAAATACCTAATACATGGAAAAACTCAGTTCTGCAGGAGTAATCATCCTTCCCATAGGCTATACATCTTACAGTGTTTTATTCAGAAAGTTAAAGGTTCATTTGCCACCTAAATCGCCATGTCTATAGCTCTATATTATGCCATAAGGAACCCATTAGAGTGACGGCACAGTTAATTTCTTCCAGAGGGAATATGTCCACTCCGCTCTTCTTGAGTGTGCGCTCAGGGTTATGGTCTGCATTGCAGATCCTTCATTCATCACTGTCTCATTATGATTACCTGAGCAGGTGCTCGATGTTTTCTACTTATATACATTTGGTCTGGGTAATTAGGCATGCTACAGGCTAATTTGACCACTTTCTCAAGTCAAACCCTCAGGGACTGGAACCACGGCCGATTGGGCCAAATGAGAAGTGGCTCAGGGCTGCACGAGACAGGAACTGATGAAATCTTAGACATACAGAGGATTTCAGAGTGTGTACATGGAAACCAGGGGAACATGTGACGTACATTCCTGCAAACATCTTGTAAATATGGGGGTCTGAAGACACACAGAAACAACAGTTAAAATATTCAATGGCATTTCATTCATATATGAATTAAATGACATCATCCGAACAACTACAACAGCAATAATAATATGATCCTGACCAGGATAAGTGGTTAGAAGATGTATGAGTGGATACCAACAGTACCACACATAAATATATAAAATTAATTATACTTTCATATAGTATTTGTGTTATGGGTTATATTCACAAATGATTATAACCAGTAATAAACCTTCTTCTTACACCATTTGCTTGTCGATGCCATGATACCTGCAAAATGCAGCCTGTCTGAGTAAAACTGCAGAGGATTAAATGTTAGAATGTCAATCAAGTGTTAATTTTAGGCTGAATTTTAGCTAAAGCTGAGGTTCGTAATCAGCTAGATCCGCATGCCAGAGACTATTTCAAGTGGCTGCACCATTTTTTTTTCCTTTTCGGAAAGCAGGTGCCTGCAATCTCCTCTCTTCATACCGTCTCAATAATCCCCTATTCACCCACATCACTATGGAAACTGGCTGGGTGGCTTTCCAGCTGACTTACACCGTTTCTGTACATTGCAGCCACTAAATGTCCCAAAAATGTTTTGCAAACGTTCGCTCTGGCCTGATTTCTACAGATGTAATTCTAGGAAAAAATTTTACATGTGGAAACTGTGAATAAATGTTTGAGATAGAGATAAAATTTAACATTTACACGAAATTGGGAGTATCTTTCAATTGAAAACTGTCATGTACACAAGGTATATAATACTGCATATAATAATGTGCACCATTTCAATATCGTGTTTTTTCAGCATGACAGTATTTAAATATCCAATTAGACATACCAATGGGCCTCAGAGATAGCTTGTCACCGCATTACCAGGCATATTTTTAGCCATGTGTTTATGAAGTATCTTCCTTGAATATTTTAAAGAAACCAGCTGCTCACAGAATTGCTCTGTAAAGTGTGCAGAGTATAATTAATAAAAGAGCATTAATTGCTTAATCCGTTTCAAAATTAAGTTCAACGCCATGATAAGAGGAGCATTCAGTCTATTGTTATGTTTGCGGCTTTGATTAATTTGGTTTTCTAAACTGCGCTTCGGTGTTGTCTGAAGACCAAAGGGGATAATGAATCTCTCCTGCTCATGGATCACATTAAAAATCTGTATAATTAAGTCCACATGTGTTCATTCATAACAGACATCCACAGGATCAGCACCAAAGATCTATAATGTTACGGCACATGCTTTGGCAGCAATAGTCTCTCGGGGTAAGACGTCATGGTGCTGAATACTTACTGTAGAGTGTGAATTGAGCGACGTGGAGTGAATATCGACGCCCGAAGCGGGGGACCTGGTGCGTGCTGCTGAACGGACACATGGAGGACTCGATGGGCTAAAATGGAAAACCTGCTGAAGGAGATGGCGCGTGCCGCCATCAACCCAGTGTGGTCTTGTCCCGTAATTTGGAAAATCACTGAGAGCTGTTAAAAGCAGCATTAGGCTGCTGCTGACATTTCCTGTGACAGGAGGGAGACAAAGGCGTCCCGCTTTCCAGCTGCTGAAGCGGCATTCACTAAAAAAGTCACTTATATGCGATAAATTAATTTTCATTGTAAATTGCTTTGAGGTCAGACCTCAACAACAGGACGTGTCGGAATCTGAGGAATAGAATAAAAATTACTTTTCCACCCATCCTGTTACACAGAAAAGAATTCTATCTAAATGTTGTTATAAAATAAAAGAGCAATGTTCTGTGTTTTTCACAATCCTTGGTGTCTGCAGCATGATACAGAATACAGATGGATGCCTTAATTTTTAAAATGATACCAAAATATGCAACCAAATACTGTTTTTTTCTTTATCACATCCCAAGTGTGGACGACCAATGTACAAACGATCCATAACTGTTACGACATTTAAACAAGGACCGGCCCAAATGCAGGCTGTATTCCAATAGGTCCCATGTATGGGTGTTTATTAGAGCACACAGGGCAGGTTCACACACGCTGACATACAACAACAGCCGAATAGGGATCAGAGGACTGAGAGACACTAATATACATGACTAACAAAGGAGCAAACACAAGGCAGCTGTGACCATTTAACAGGAGGGCAGGAATAAGAGGTAAGACTAACAAGCCCCAGGTGCGGTTACAGCCACGCCCAAGGGGAAACGAGGGGATCAAACAGGCAAGATGGGTTGGACATGACAGTATTCCCCCGCCCCAAAGGTGCGTACTCTGGATGCGCAGCGCAGGCCAGGGACGGGACCAAAGGGACCGGATGAGAAGACAGGCATGGGGCCTAGATGTGGGGCAGAACCAGGTGAACAAGACAGGGTTGAAAACTAGACGGGCAAACTCTCGGGACCAAGGGCCTAGGGAGACAAAAAAAACAGGAACAGGGCCAGGCAGACTGAACAGGGAAACACTGCACCAAAGGGATAAGGGCTGCTAAGAGAACTGAACAAACCAGGGCAGGACCAACAACAACCAAAGGGGTGACACACACACCCAACAAGACAGGACACTAGATGAATTCCCATTCAGGACAAGATTCAAAAACCAAATGAAGACCATGGAACAGAAAGGGTAGAGACAAAGAATGCAGGGATAGCAAACAGGACATACCAAACAGAGTGGACAGTTGGAGGGACAACAAAGACAAGGATAGAGAGACAAGCGAGAGCCAACCAGGGTACGGACCAGGGGGAAACAATAACTTCACAGGATAAGAGGGGAAAAACCAGGGCATAGCAGACAGGAACGAGGTCAGGCAGGGTGGTCCCTTTGGGAACCTCCAGATGCTGTGTGCTGGCTCAGGGACGTAGGACTTCCTGGGCTCCGGAGGGGCAGTAGTACCAGGCAGTGCTGAAGGGTCAGTGGAACTGGGTGGCGTTGAGGAAACCGCTGAGCTACAACCAGGGGGCTCTGTAGGACTCACAGGGAAGGAACCAGGGTAGGAATCAGGGCAGGAATCAGGGAAAGAGCTGCTGGATGGTCAGGGACCTGTAGGGTAAGAGCCAAGACTGGGGTAGGAACTGGAACCAGAGAGCCTTGAGGGGCAAGGCAGGAGGGTCTAGAAGGGCCTGCAGGGCAGGAGAGTCCAGAGGGGCCTGAAGGGCAGGACTCTGAGTCCATGACAGGGGCTGAGCATATGGCTGGGGGAGAGGCAGGTTCTGACGATGAGGTACCAGCCGCAGACGGGTCTGAAGCCAGTGAGGCAGCCGCAGGTAAACAAGGGGAAGCCGGCTGAGGGGCCACAGGTGAGCAAGGGGAAGCTGGCCAGAGGGCTGCAGGTGAGCAGGCAAGACCCGTCTAGGCAGTGACGACCTCAGGCGAGCAGGCAGGTGGCCTTCTGGGTGGTGACAGCCTCAGGCAAGTCCAGGGCCAACGAGCCGACAGCCGCATGATGGGCAGCCTCAGGCTGTCCAGGAGACATCTTGGCGACAGCTGCAGGCAGGTAGATGGAAGTCATCTGGTGATGGCTGCAGGCAGGCAGCTGGGAGCCGTCTGGCCGTTGGCGACTGCGTGGTAGGAGTCGGTGGGACTTCTGGAAACTACTTGGCAGGAGCAGGCAGAACAAGGGTGGAGCGGCCCTCCTGAGTGACTGCGAGGTGAGATCCACTGGCAGTGGGCGCACCACGGTGGGACCCTAGGGCCGCAAACAAGGCAAACTAGGGACCTCGGGCAGTGAGCAAGGAGTCATGTCTTTCCCCACCAGTGCAAGATAAGCAAAACCCAAGCTATCCCCCTGGTCGCCGTTGAAGTGGAGGCTGGGGAGATCACTTTCAGCCCTTCCCCAATCTGGAGCAGCAGGGCAACCACCTCTGGCGACTTATGAAGCCGGGGATCTCCGAGGAGTCCCTGTAGAACCCTGGGGAGTGTGTGAAAGGCATCTTCCACTTCATTTCAGTCTGGAGCGTGTGTGATGGCTGACAAAGGAGTGGCCACAGGTTCCTCTCGGGTGCTGGGCCAATACCACCATTGGTCACAGAGGTAGGTATTCTCAGGAATCAACCGAGGAACAAAAATAAGTGATTCCTCTGGTCGAACCAGAGAACAGCCGTGGGGTCATCTTCGCAGTTTGACCATTCTGTCACAATGTTTAACAAGGCACGACCCAAATGTAGGCTCTATTCCAATAGATCCCATGTAGGGGTGTTTATTAAAGCACACAGGGCAGGTTTACACACACTGACATACAACCACGGCTGAATGGGAATCACAGGACTGAGAGATACTAATATACATGACTAACAAAGGAGCAAACACAAGGCAGCTGTGACCGGTTCACCAGAGGGCAGGAACAAGAGGTAAGACTAACGAGGCCCAGGCACGGTTAGAGCCATGCCCGAGGGGAAACAAGGGGATCAGACAGGCGTGACGGGCTGGAAGTGAAAATAACCTCCTATCATTGCTATTCATACAAGTTCATATTTTATGTAAATGTATCTACCAACGGGCCTCTCCTATGATACTCTAGACACTCTGCATCCCAAAGCACATTCAATTGTATGGTTAGTATATTTGCATCTTATCTTGGGTGTTCCCCTGGCTTGTGTGATTGGGGAGGCTCCAGGCCTCTCTGTGGTCCTGTACTGGATAAGCAGGTTGAAGATGGATGGGTAGGTGGATCAATATTTCACATTATTTCATTAGAAACTTTATTTTAAGTTTCTAGACTATAAATAGGCCATACATGCACAGATAAAAGCTGGAATGAAAGGATTCTGTAAACAGTCAAACTAAGAGTTAATTTACCTGTCAAGAGTCAGATTAATTTCACTTTACACATTACCTTTCCCATAATGGCTACACATCACAGGAAATTCATATGCAAGCAGTTTCCAATAGATATTTACACACATTCTCTTCAGTCGCAATTTTAGCTAAACTGCTGTTTAGGCTGTAGGACGAAAGTCCCAGTGCCAGACAAAATACTATCACCAGCGCAAGGGATACTGTAAAACTAAACAAAAAACAATACCCTTTCAAATGGGACAGACAATGCTTCAAAATGCGCTGCACGGTTTATTTTTAGATGATAATAAAAATGAGAAGCACGCAATACATTCAGTTTCATTCCCTCAGTCGAATTTCCTTGTCCATAAAGAATGTTCTTTCAAATTAATTTTTACTTTAATTCAACAAATATTAAATGCTGTCTCCCACTTCAGGGTTGTGGGTCTAAATCTCACCCCCACTTTGTGTGCAGGTTTGCATGTTCTTTGCGTGTTGAGTAGGTCTTTTGGGTCTCTGGATCCTCCAGCAGTCCACAGTAGTCTGGTAATTTGTAATCCCTAAATGTGCATGTGTGCCCTGCAATGCAGTCACTGCCCTTCTTCCCCATGCTGCCTGGGGTAGGTTCCCACCCCATGACCATGACCAGGATGGTTGGAGGATGGTTGTTTCAGTTGATGCATGGTTAACAGTTTTAATTAAAAGCATGATGAGGTATAAGGTGAGAAAACACAGTTTTGATATTTGCCGTGTTTTTGGTGCTGGGGGTTTTAGCTAATGCGATAATGGATGCATGTGTGTTGCGTAAGTAAGGTTTTCGCCTTCAGGTACTTAATAAGTGCATTAGCAAAAAAACAGAAACCACATGCTAACTTTGCTCCAAGGGGTGTGTGAAAGTGTATAAGATAAAGAAGTTGTTGGAAGTGGGCAATTGAAGGAAATGTAGGGTTTTGGCTGGTATATAAATGGATAAGCATAGTTATATAACAGATGTTTAGATTCAGTGACAATTAACATGCCTAAATATTATGCTGTTACTTTTGCATTTAAAGAGAATTGTTTAACCCATGGCCCTGCTCTAGATATGTGGGTGGAGGATGGATAAATGGATGGGTGTATGGATGGATGGATGGATGGATGGATGAGTGGATGGATGGATGGATGGATGGATGGGTGGACGGACGGGTGGATGGATAAATGGATGGATGGGTGGATGGATGGACGGACGGGTGGATGGATGAATGGATGGACAGATGGATGGATGGACAGATGGAGGGACAATGAAAATGTTCAATGAAATGCAAAATGGTTGAAGCCCCTAAGGCATCTTACACGTCTTGCAGTAAAAGATTTCGGCAAAGCTTCCAGAAACATCTCAGTCACCAGGTTCATGCATCGATAAACTATAGCTGACAATTCAGACTATATTGTAAATTGTGGCTATATGCAGAATTACATGTGACTATCATTTGTATGCAGCCGTGCACTTTCTGGAGTTTAGCAGGCTATTGCACTCATATTATTCCCGGCTTTGTTGATATAGCAATTCCCCCTGTCAGGAATGGTGAAACGGAATTAGAGGAGGAGGCCTTTAACAGACTGAAGAAGGCACATCTTTAAATACCTCTAATGCCACAGTAAGCTACAGAAGCAGCCTTGACATTTGCAGGAATCCCTTTCATGGTTAGGATGGTTTTTACAGATCATGGTACGCTTCTGCAATGTAATGAAAATCTTACCCAGTGAAGAGTGAGTCAAATGCACTATGCTCAACTCACAATCCATTGAAAGGTTACATTCCTTTAGAAAAAAAAGCTTTTTGTTTAATTTCATTTACATTTTAGGTGAATGTGATTAGTGCATGTTTCACAGGGTTGATTACGACATGATTACGAAGCAAAAGCATTTCAGAACATCAGAGCTATGTGTTTTTTTCTGTTAAAAACATCAAAATATGTTTAACATTGATGATTCAATTTGCTAATAAGTACCATTGTTACTAAAACAACACTGGAAATAGCTCTTGGACTCCTCATTGATAGAATATTTCCATGAACAAGAGTTATATGCAGTTTCAGTGTCAGTGCTTCCTAATTCAGTTTTCAGTTTTGCTAATGTCAGATCTGCTTAGGATTTATTTATATTCTCGTGCTTGAATTTATTTATAGTCTTGCACTCTGGTTCTGTTTCGTTCTGGTGCTGCTGGAAATAGGCAGAATGTGCATTTTGACTGGGCCTGTTCCCAGGTCCCAAAAACAATTGTTTCCTCCAACATCTGTGAAAGCTTTGACTAGAAGCCAAGAGGGCCTTTTGTGGCATTGCTGGGAATGTAAATCTGTACTCCGTCATTTGCATTCCGAGACATCAAATGGGACACAACTGGAAAAAGAAACAAATTGAGCAGGCAATTCAGTCGGCCATGCTGTGATCGCAGACACCATCAATAGGCATGCGATCTGCATTTTCCTTACATTCTGTTAGAACACACATAGGAAATTTTACACAGATGGAGTTTATTACACGTGTTAAGCCTGTCATTTGAGTCGAAGCAGCAAAGCTCTCCACCTTATGCCAAAGTGCAGAGCGTATGTTTGACTAAGTGATGTGTGACTCCCTCTGCAAAGACTGATGAATGGAATGAAATCAGCTGAGGTAGACACATTCATCCATTACATACATGTATGAGGTAGACATACATTCATCCATTCACTTGTTATCTAAAATACTGCAACACTGTCACAATTCTATTTATTGTATTCCCCAGCCTTCTGGGAATGCACATGATGTTAGCATCGGTCCCCCGCCAAAAAAAAGAGCAGTTTTGACACTTGATGCCATTAAATGATAACTCAATAAACGTTTGATGCATTTTTTTAAAAAAACTTTGCAGGGGCATTGAATGAACTGATTAAATTTTGAGAGAGACGGGCATAAAACTAAAGTGACGCTGCTAAGTGGCAGCAAAGGGAAGGGTGGTAGCATGACATTTGATCCTATGAATGTGACGAGTCAAAAAGTATTTGAAGAATCTTATTACTGCTTCACAAAAACATGATATGAATGTCGATCAAACCTGACTCCATTTTCAGGCAAATTGCCCCCAAAATGAAGCATCAGAACTGTGTGGCAGTAAAGGATAGAAATGGCAGTTGTAGAAGATCCATGGTCTTATGAACACAGTAACTCTAAAAGTATTATACGGATCTTTTTCAAACTATGCAGGCATGGTGTAGGAATGACAAACTAGAAGTGGTCAAATGTTGAGATAGATTGCCTCAAAACAGAAGCACAGCTGCAGCGATAGCAAAAACTTTTTTTGATCTTGTCAGCATGATAATTCAAAAATGATTTGACCGATATTTTGCAGGCACATTGTGTGGGTGAAATGTGACAAATTTTGAGATAAATCGCACCAAGACTGAAGCAGCGGTTAGTGACACCAAAGAGAAGGATTAGATGATTAAAGGCTTACTCTTATGAATAGGATAAATCTATTCAGCATTTACTATACTAACCCTATTTGATCTTTGATGAGTCTTATTACTACATCACAAAAACATTATATGGATGATCTATACCTAAAAATGCACAATTTGATCAGAACGAAAATTTTAATTGCAAAATTAGAACTGCCAGCAGAGGGCAGCCAAGAGTGAAAACGAAGCTGCAGCCGCCATCTTGTAAACCAAGATCTGAATCATCGTACAGGTGAGTAATTTTTAGACTTTGTTGAGCAAGATGATTCTCTGAATATTCTTTAATAAAGTAAAAAAAAAATCAAATTGATTTTTGATTGCTAGCCTCCCCATCTGACAAATTCTATCCATAGCAGTGCAGTAGCTGGTACGCAAAATGGGATGTGGGGAGCTCAGTGAAATTTATTGTGGGGGAATTTAATCGTGTCACTTTTTTGGAGACATGGGGAGAGTTTAAATTAGTTACATGTACATCATACACATAAAGTACTTTCTCTGATGTTCTTTGCACTACGCGTATTATCATTCTATGCAACATCTATCTATCTATCTGTCTATCTATCTATCAAACATCATGGTGCTCATGGTGATGTTGGAGCAGTACCTATATGATGAAAAAGAATTGCTAATCTAAAGTCTTCATGTATGTTAGGAAAAGACCACACAACACCTAAGCTGTAGATTTTGTTCTCCATGTTTAAGAAGATGAATCATTAGCCTCATATGTCACTGACATGTTGCAATCACTACATTCCTTGGTTTGGCATGGGATAAACATTAGTGTATAAATGTCGTAAATGAAGAATCCCGTAAGTTCTTAGAAGCAGAGGTGGAAAGCTCAGGTCCAAAAAGTACAAGTCCATTCCATGGTTTTGTTTCAATCAACCAGTTGAATACTCTGTGACTGTGACTCTTTATGCTATGTTGGTTGAAACAAAACCTTGGTCTGGATTTGTACTTTTTGGACCTGAGCTTTCCACCTTCCAACCTCGTAACTCGTCCACCCCTTTAAATAACATTTTACTCTAATGAGGCCATGGTAATCTTTAACCTATAAGACGAACACATCCATGTGTATTTTTTCTTCAAAGCACACTCATCAACACACAAAGTTCCCTGCCATGGTTACACACTAAGGACAGTTTAGATAATAAGTTGTTTGTCAGCCTGTAGGTCACTGGTTAAGTTTTATATTGGCTGTGGGACCGGTTATTCTGTACCTTATTATGGTTGTGATTGGGCAGGAGAGTTGGCTGTCAGACCATTAATTTGTTTCTTTATGGGATATATTCATAGGCTCACTGTGTGATGGTGCTGCCTCTCACTCTGATTGACTGACCATTTCCTGACAAAAGAGCATGCAGAAGAATTGAATCGTCAAGAGAATCTGGCCAGACACTGAAATGAGACTCTGAGAGCCCCCAGTTTCACTTCACATACATCAAAATTGTGTTGGTTGTAAGAGACATTTTACCTTTTAAATTTTACTTCCTGTATTTACATTTTAACTGCTTATACTCCACACACCTCAGTGAAATCCAAAGATATTTAATGCCTTTTATTTTCATTTTTTTGCCTTTGATTATTTTTATATGTGTGAATATCCCTTTTATTTAAGAAGGTGATTGTTTTAAGGATTCAAAAAATTCAAAAGGTTTATTATCATTTGTACTAGAGTACTGAGTACAATGAGATCCTTACTTGTGTGTTTCCTGTATACTGGGTAACTAATTTAACCGCAAGGTCACTTTATTTATTCAGTATGTTAGAAGGATGATTTTAATGTTAATTTATTGCTCCCCATAAATTTTGTCTGTGTATTTCCTCTCAGACAGCGATGAATGAAAAATACAATAAAAAATAAAATAAAAGCATCCTGTAAAAACCCACCTTCGCCACACGGCTCTGTTTACAGACACGACAGAGAAATCGTTCACAGTAGGTCTCCCTCTCGGCAGACTTTCAGAAATCAACAGAAAATGGCTCATCAAAGGCTTCCTCTGGGAGCCTCAGGGCCCGACGCAGCCTGCCTGAATCTCAGCCATGTCTGTACGACTCAAGCTGCTGGTGCAGAAAACAAAACTCCTTCAGAATTTAGGGTGAACATCACAAATCTACTATATTACAGTCTCAAGCAGAAGGGTCCTAGCTTCTTTCAGAAGTACAATGGGCAATGATTAGGCAGCATCATTAGTTGCCCAAAACAAAACATTACTATTAACAATTGATCAATGATCATCGAGCGTGGGGTCTTTGGGGGTCCTGGAGCCAATCCCATGAAGCACAGGGATCACAGTTGCAGCTCCAGTTAGCCTAACAGCATGTGATTTGACAGTATGGGCAAACTAGACTACTTAAACCCTATAATGGTAGGGGGGTTAGAGGGAGGGGGTTCTAATCTAGTCAGATTCTGGAGGTTTGTGGAAACAGAGGTACCCACTTGGCCACCGTGCTCCCCTGTATTAGTGGTGTTGTTACTGCTGGGCCATTTATTCCTCTTATTTTTTTGTTTTACACAAAGATTAGCTTGAAAACAGCATTCAGAGACCTTGGTAACTGGAGAGCCGCTGAAAAATTATTGTAATGAGGTCATGGAAGACCTGCCCCAGGGCAAAGACAGGTGTTTACTGCAATCTGGACCAGAAGTCAAAGAGGAACACCCACAAAGTGTCAAACACAGCAGACGTGTGAAGCGAGGCAATGTCGAGAGTGCAACAAAGTCCTTAATGTTACTAACTTTCCCATCCACTGTGCAGAATGAAAAAGATATGTTTACAACTATATACATGTCATGCACAAAAAAAATACTCATGTTGTGCTAGCTTAAATGAGCTAGCTTAAATGTGCTAGCTTAAATAACTGCTTAAATGGCTCTTATTCACCAAAGAGCTTTTAAACCACATTAATTCCCACCTTCTATAGCCTACAGTCAGTGTTTAATATTTGCCTTTTAATTCCCAAAGAAATTTCTCCTCATGGCTACTGGGCAGATGTGTTTTCTACAACATAAAGGCCGAATTTCCTTGGATTAAGTGATTGTGGAGATCACAGCCTTGCGAATGAGAAAATGAGCAGCCTGAAGCCTGAATGATCCTCAGCAATAGACCAGTATTTCTTCAGGGGATTTATTAATTTGCTATTTTGCCAAAATTCCGATAATATTAAATAAAATTTTAACTTAATTCCTCTGCACTACTGAACACAACACAGGATATGGCACAATTTTAACATATTAATAGTCAGGTTAATTATGCTGATAATATTTTAGGTTAAGCGGTTTGTTTGACAAAAACTATGGCATTTACATATGCCAACCTCAGTAACGCCCTCAAATGCAGGCCAGGGCACTGCAGGCAGACTGGACCTCAATGGCAGCACTGCAGCTCTGAAGGACAGACTCTTGTGGAAGACGTACTACAAATGTCACAAGCCTCTCGGTTTCACACTGTGGTCACGGATGCCCCAGGTACGCGGACGGCTCAGAGAGCTGTCAAGCAGAAGGTCAGCTTCCCCAATGATTACCAAACAAATCCTGACTGGCAGTACTCACATTCATCATCAACAAGCCTTTAATGAAGATACTTAAACAAGGTTTAGGTTACGTTGGGCTGTCAGTATTAAGCAGGAATGAGGTCAGTACTGACAGCCTAAATCACTATGTTTTTGCAAATCTTTCATTCCAGTGACAGAAAGGGTATGGTGTACATGTTAGGCACCTTTGCTCACATGCAGATTTAGTTTAGGCTCAGGTTGAGTCCTCTTTTCCAGACCACAGGAGCAATTTCCAAACAATACCTGTGACTTCCCTGTCAGAGATTCCCTTCCCTATATCGCTAACCCACTTGCTGCCCCCAAAGGTGGTTCACCAGGCTAGGTGTGAAAAAGAGGCCAAGGACAATCAGGCATGATGGGGGGGAGAGAGAGCGTACAGGAATCTCATTTGCCTGGTTCGATGATGGCGCATCATTGCGATTTTTGCACCAGATGAGGACGCAAAGGTTTAATTACGCTTTATTCTTCGGAGACCATTCCCAGACAGAATTCGAAAAGGAGCATTTAAGTGCAATCAAAGCGTGGCTTCTGTCTCGAAACAAAGGGGAAGATGATTCGCTGAAAGGTGTTGTGTGTCTCGTCTTAATTGCCGAGGATGGAGATGGTGGAGGTGGCATTGCTACCATTCGTCACCATGCAGACGAAATACAAAAGTATGAATACGAAAGTATTTTCAACGTCAATGAGAGAATGCTTTATAATTTCACCAGTACAGTCTCTAAACCTTGTTCATTTAGCCTAAGATACTGAAGACATCCCATCCTACCATTTCCATGGGTAGGAATCCAGCATACACTTCCAGTGGGTCTGTCACCTATCCCAGGATGCACAGGGACACCCTGGATGGGATGCGTGGTACACACATCCTGTTTGAATTGTGGAAGGAAACTGGAGCACCCATTAAATCCACAAACAGAGCAACAATGTGCAAACTCTAAAGTTCAAAAACAGAGCCAGGGGAGAGATTAAACCTACACCCTTGGAGGTGTGAGGCTACCCTGCTATTCAATGAGTCACCATGGTAACTCTGTGAAAATTCAATTATTTAAAACTTCCATCCATCTATCTTCCAAAGCCACAAATCCAGCACAGTGTAACAGCGTAATTAAAATCTTTTTTTTTTTTTTTTTTTTTTTTTTTTTTTTTTAATTCTGGGGAAATAAACAAAAAAAAAAAAAAAAACAAAATAAAAAAATTTGAGGTGTATTTTAAAAATGAAAAGAACCCACAATTGCCATTACA
>JAODKC010000130.1:6569865-6584216 GCA_026777985.1 Mormyrops attenuatus
GTAAGATGTTTTATTTCCTCCAAAGACATAGAAAATCACAAATAACCTGAAGTTTTCCTTGGGTCTCAGGAGGATATTAGGCAGGCATGAGAATTCTGTTTTGCATCTGGATCTGTTTTATACCTGTTAAGCTGCAGAAGTTGGACCACTAAGTAGTCCATGCAATATCATAAAGTAATCTGCATATGGGTCTCGATTCAACTAAAATCTACCATTCCCTAAGAAATTATCAAATTTTTGCAGCTGCACTATTATTTGTTGACCAATACATTTATTTTGAGATTAAATGATCAGTCTGGAAGGAAATTTCAGAAAACCTTGACGCCTGTGAAAAGGGTACGTTTGGGTTAAAATTTAATATGTTACTCTCTGAGAATGGTTTATGTTACTGAATTGTCTACACTAAATTGTGACACTAGGGGCACTGTAGTACAACTGAAGACAGAATGTACTCCACATATGCGCACAAACTATATCATATATCTACAGTAAACTGCTTATTATCTGTATTCGCAAGCATTACCAGAAGCATTGACATAATAAGGTTGTTCTGAGAAAAAAAAGCTTCTTTAATATTCCGCTTCAAACCATATTTTCATGCTACTGCCATTCTTTACACTCCAACAACACTACCCTAATATGTTGCCTTGGGGTTTATTTTGCAGTCTAACATACCATAATAAGAACATCTTGGTAATAAAACCTGGATGGAGCTCTTTCTTAACACTGCTACATTAAAAAGAGAATGCGGGGCTCTTCTAAAATACAGCCTGATCAATACATCCAAATCACGCTTAGACTGGATAGTAACAGCAGGGCGATTTCAGCATGTGAATTGTGTCAACTGGGAAGTCCCACAGCAGTAGAATAAATAGACATTGTTCTGCTTGGGGAGGGCGGGATTTCAGTCAGCCAGGGCATCACAAATGGCTACTATTCAAGTGTCCTCCAGCGGCTGCGGTCTCCACTAGAGGGGGCTTAACGCGATGCCCTTTGCTTCCTGGCAGACACGGAAGTGTTTTTTGGACAGCAGAGTCTGATGTCAAATGGCAGAGGACTAGAAATAAGGTGATAATTTGACAATAAATAAAATGAATGAAAAGGGAACCTGTCTGATGTGTAGTTGGTCCTTCATGTGGCATTTTAGTTAGCTGTAACAAAAGCCAAATCAATCAAAATCTTTCCAAGAAGGCACCCGACTTGTACAAACATCACATAATGCAGTGAAATAGCTAGAGTATATGAGGTATTCAGTCTCGATGTTGTAGACTTAATTTAGATCTTGTACGGACAATGACAAGCATAACATCTGCTTCGCTAGGCATTCATAAGAATAAGTTATTTTTATTTTGAGGAAGCTTATGCAATTCTTCACCCAAATTTCACCTGCTGTACTCACACAATTCATTAGTTTGCCAGCGTGTTCACATATAACTGCAAAGTCTATAAGTCCACAGTGAGCCCCTACAGGCAATGCTTACATAAAAACCGAGCCAGACTACATCCCCAGGGCCTCGCTTAGACATTTCTAAATTAAACAGAGAAGAAAATCTATCTTGGAATATGCTGACGATCAGCAAGAGGTGTTGGGAAACCGAGCCTCCATACTTGAGGCGTGAATGCTGCTTCTCATGTTGGGAATGATAACCATTGTTGTGAGCGCCCTCTCGTGTTCAGCATTGAGCGTAACATCTTCTGTAGACCACAGCAAGGAAAGTAACACCTTACATCGATTATTTTTGGAAGCATTACTTCTCCAAAGCAGCAGATTATATATTAAATTACATATATTTTTGTAGGTAATGTTAGAAAGCCACAGCTATGTGCATCAAGACAAAATTCTGCAGATTTATTTAGCAGGAGCAAGTGATTTTATCAACAGCATGAAGAGCTAATCATCTCATAAAAAACAAACATCTAAGTGGATTGTCTACGGTAGTCATTTTGGTTTCTTCTTTCAGTTGCATGAACAAACTGGCATTTAATGAATCAAATAACACAAGAAATAGGACCGTAGCCAGGATGTTTAAAATACTGGGGTCAAAAGTGTTAGCCCTTCCTTGGTGTGCCCATTAATGGATTGTGGTTATTGGACTAGCAGAAAATATACAGAGGACTTCACCTCTGTCCTCAATGGTAGGTACAGGCATGACAAGGAATTATCTTTACTAGATGTCATTTACGTCATACGTCTTTATGGTCATATGTGCGCATATGTTAATCTGTAACCAGGAAAATGGAATTCTTACCTCCGTCAGCATAATCAGGCCGAGGAAATAGGAGACTATTGACAAGCAAAGGATGAGAAGCTCTCTTCTGTACCCTCTCCTGAAGGTCTGAGGGTACATGTCCACTATGGCAGTCACCAAGCTTTCTACACAGACAAACTGCGCAAAGCAAATACAGAAAAGAAGGAATTACAAATTTTTAATGCTTTATGCTGGACATTTATACCTTCACTGTGGTGTGTGTAGTTGGGACTAAGCTAAACTGGGCTCTTACTGGTGTGATTGATCAGTTTGTATGGAAATCGGACACACATATATAGTGGTGATAATTTTAAAGTTGTGGGATATTTGATAATGATATGTTATCAATCTGAGGCTGAGGATTATTTTATATTTATATATATATAAACAATGTTTTACTCAGCATGCTATCCATTTCTTGCACTCTGTGATAACCAGACTGACTGGTTTGTCTTCTTAAACCTAGTTTTTAATTCTGAAAACACATCATATTATTAGCAGCATTATTTGCAAACAACAAATCCAAAGTATGCTTCAACAAAATCACAAGATCAGTCAGGCTAATAAGAATCTGTCAGTGATCATAGTGGTTGAAATGCCTGACTGGTAATAAACAGGCTTAACATAAAATTTTACATTGAAAATGAAAACGAACACACCCAGTATCTATACAGGACCCATGTAGGATATTACACCAGCGGATGCTACTTCAAGGTAACTAGCTTTATAATCTCATTCATTTTATTAGCTTAACATATTTGATGTTTTTCTCTGTTTAGTATTCTGTTAAAGTTTTGCAATTCCTTCAAAAGTTGTTTCCTCCCATTACTACAAATTCTTCTCTTTGCATACTGTTAGACTTGCCTAAGAGTAGGCGGGCTGAACATGGCTAATGTGTCCGTTTTTGCACAGAACAAGATATCCTTGGCAGATGACAGCTTGACTTTTCTTCCCGATAAAGATTTCAAAGCTCTCCACATGCAGCATATAGTCTGTGGTGATCCGTCGAGTCACTATAAGCGATTGCTCGCAGTTTGTTTGACTCCCATTCTATATATCGCAAGTGTCACTAGGTTTAATCCTTGGTCACTTTCATTGCTAATTTTACACCAAATTAATATGTTTTTTTTGAGTTTGCAGACACTGCTTTTCTGGTTTCTCTGATGATATTAAAATGTTTTTCTTATGTCTTCTTTGCCTTTAAATTCTTCATCATGGTACCGCTCACATTAAATTGTTGTAAGTTGGTACTATGAGGAATTTTGGCTAAAATAGCTATATATGATAAATGCATATTTTCATCAATGCCTTATTTTTCCAAGTCAAGGTGTGGGTGTCCTCTTTGGGACTTCTGGACGTCCCTCGTGGGAAATCCCACACAGATAACATGTGATCAAAATGTACCGAAATGCTGCTATTTGTAATATATTTATTTGCAGTTTCACCATTATTCATCAGTTGCAGGCTTTTCATTACCTGGCTGTCCAGACCCAAGAAGATGAGCATCATGAAGAACAGGCAAGCCCACAGGGGAGAGAGAGGCATCATGGTCACTGCCTTGGGATACGCGATGAAGGCCAGGCCGGGTCCTGCAAGACAGAACACATTTAACACATGGTGTCAAGCCAGGGCACCTGCATTTGAAGATGAGTGCAGTTTCTCAGAAAGCCTGCAGTTCCTAGTCCAAAGTCAAGAGCACAGTTCTCCCAGTACAAAGGACACACTCTGACAGTGGCTTAAAAAAAAACGTAGTATTGTTCTTTGGTACCAGCGGCATGCGAAACAAGAAGATTTGGATGCTCCTTCAACAAGAACAAAGAGATCGGTGCCTGTATGAAACTGACAGACCTGTCTGGGAACACGGTGGGAATAAATAAATAAATAAATAAATAAATAAAGCTCATTGCTGGTTGCTATGGTAACAGGCAGATCACTCACCTTCAGCCCTCTGGAAAAGGCAAGTGGGCATATAACAGACAATATGGGTAACCTTTATAGTTGAAATTGCAAACATTGTGACACGACTGATGATTAGCGTATTAAACAGAGGAAACATTGCTATTCAAAGCGACGCCTGTAGAGAAAAACAAAATGAAAAGGAACAAATTACTGAACAAAAGCTAAGACAGGTGACGCATCACCTAGACTTGCTCTCAGGGTCTTCGAAGTCAGCGCAGAAAAGAAGCACGGAATGATGCCATATTAGATGAATTACACACTCTTATGTCGAGTACAGCAGAGCTTCTCAACCCAGTCCTCAGGGATCCAGGCTGTAGACATTATTGCTGTTTCCCAGCTACCAGCACACCTTAGCCAAGCAATCAAGATTACTGGTAACCCAGTATATGAATGCTGGGAACTGAGGTGGAGCAGAAATGTGGGCAGTGGTGGCCTAATGGTTAGGGAAGCGTGCTTGTGATCGAAGGATGCTGGTTTGAATCAATGACCAGCAAAGTACCACTGAGGTACCCTGAGGAAGCTACCGGTCCCAAGCACTGCTCCCTGGGCATTGAATTAGCTGCCCCCTGCTCTCTTGTGATGTAACATATGGGTTAAATGCAGAGGACACATTTTGTTGTTGTGCACCGTGTGCTTTGATATGTTAACAATGACAATATTTCACTGCCTGCAGTGCTGCCGTAAGAAGGTTTACATTGGGGAAGGAAGGAATTTGCTGGGGGGGGGTGCATATTGTGACATCACAACGGGCACACATGCAATAGTGGTACCATGAAAGGATGTGATGTACGGAAGGTTAGAAAATAACTTTTATTTATTTATTTATTTATTTATCAGTTTCGCTACTAAAAATATCTAAAGAAAAAAAATGGTTCATATGATAAAATGATTTTGCCTGATATATGACTACAATCTTCATTAGGTATATGTTTTATGCTTGTACTCTGAACGTGTAGCGATTTGGCCTCAGAAAGACAAGGATTCACAATGAAAGATAAGGAGCGTGCCCTTAATTCGTGTTATCTGTTTCATCTGCATCACGACAGAAACGCGTCACAGGTATATAGCAAATAGCGAAAGGCGATCTGCGATCTCAAAACCCAACCATATTGCAATATCGATCAGCCCTAAATAGATATGTAAATTTTTTGGGAAGGAGGGGGCGGGATTTGCCAATATTTGGGGGGAAGTGTACCCCCGTTCCCTCTGTTTCCAATGCTCCTGGCAGTCTGGTGGTCATTGAGGACTGGGCTGAGAAACTCTGGGGCATAAAGGTCGGCACCTACCTGACTCAGCTACAGCCTCGATTGGCACATTCTGCTCGTACGCCATAAATCCCAGCACGGAGAAAATGGCGAACCCGGCGACAAAGCTGGTGCCGCTGTTCAGGCAGCATAGCATGACACAGTCCCTGTAATGGACACCCAGGTGTTAACGTCATGCGCAGCCCATTCGGGGTCATTCCACCACGCCTCCATCCCCCATTAATCTGGGTAAGCTTCTCATTTTGTCAATGACAGCTGAGCTTAAGAAATGCAAACAAACACAGCCCTGTTGTACGTCTTTATGCGCAGTATTTTAGCGATACGGGGTGTTTATACGTTTAGATACTAACCTTTTATATTTGACAACTGCATAGTGAATTTCAAGGATAATGTAGTCTCGCATCCTTTTTACTCATTAGTTGACCACATGTTACTTAGCTGAGGTTTACTCCATGGATAATCAATATTTAATGGGTATTTAACAGAGTAAACCTTGGACTTATTTAGTTAGGCCCATGAAGGTCAAAGTAGTCAAAGTCACTCGGTGCTAAAATTGCTGACAGTTGCATGTCTTATAATCCCCTAAATGTGAAACCTGTAATGTCTAGCTGTTCCAGAGCAAAATCAATAGACGAACATCACTATTGTTGCTTGTGATTCCATAAGGTAACTCCTACGCTCTTTCAAGAAACAATGTACAATTGAAGTTCCTGTATTCAATCAAATGCATTTGTTCATTGCACCATTACAGCTTGGCTACTGGACACCAGGAGCAGGCAGAAAGATGCCCATATATAAAGGTTTTTTTAAAATGACATATGACTCTTATTCATTATTATCATTATTCTGCATGTGAAATGAACGTTTTGTCAGTATTAGTTTTTACGCAGAATTCTTTGAATGGACTTAATTGAATCATGGACAATGTTTCCACACAACTAGAATGAATATTTTGAAAAGGAAACATCCGTTTTCAGTTGATACATTCACTTTGTGTTCTGAGAATATAACAGTTTAATTAAGCCAACTGAATGCGGAGAGATTATGCATGTCTTTCTTATGAATAATGTAAAAGCAATATACATTTTTATTAAGAAACAACAAACAATAAACTTGTGTTTCCTACTAAAACCATATGTATGGTAAAATGTAAAATGTAAAGTGCATTTAAAAGTTTTAGAATTTTCCTATAGGCTTTTCTGTTGACTGCTTTACATGTCAGGTGTGTTTTTTGATATGAATGTAACCATAATCATAGAAGAAAAAGCAGCAATTGTAGTGGACATATAAGAAAGAACCCATGTGTTGTTATATATCATTGAAATAAGAAAAATGTTTGATAGCCTTATATGAACCATATGGTTTTTGTGATATGGGTGAGCCTCATATATTTAGATGGCTGTAACACTAGTGCAGCATTCCTCCTTTCAGGCATTACATAGTAGCTTCGCTTATATTTACAACAGGCATAGAGTAAGGATCCAAGGCACAATACTCCCTGATGTCATCACGTTACCGCACAGGAACAAACGACTGCTGAGAAGTGAGAATGCATTCAGTGTGATCAGTTTGCCAAAGACTGATGGGACTTCTCAACAAGAACAATGCAAGTGATCCAGTTCATTTCATTCCTATGGTCAAGTCAAGTTAAGCGGGTTTTACTGTCATACCACCCATACAGAGATACACGTTGGCACGAAATTGCGTGCTCCCAGGATCACAGTACAACATGCAAACAATAAGTGACAAAGGTTTTCACTATACTTCAACTGCAAAGTACAGGGTAGTGCAAAATGGAGGGGGGGGGGGGGGTGGTGGTTTATATACATGGTGTCATTAATGTGTATATAGACTGCAGACATCAAAAACATCACCTTAAAAACCCCAGCAGCTGAAAAAAGCATCACCATTACCTCGCCATGCTCCAGTTAAGGCACCATGGATAATTTGCATATTCATTTGCATATAGCCCATATAAGGAAGCGTGTTTAAATGCGTCACCTGTAGCAGTTGTTGTTGTAGCTGTTGTAACTCCCCAGGGCTGTGAGACAACCCAGGCAAATGGCATATGAGAAGAAAATCTGGGTCCCGGCGTCCACCCAGACCTGTGAGACAAGATGGTATTCTTTTGTTCAGTGGTACTCAATAAAACATGTGTACTACTTATACACATGAGCAAAAGGACTCTTCTGTCATTCTCTAACACGGCTTAACAAGGTTTTTCCATTTAACTGGATATAAATAGGCAATGGTCATTAGCCTCACTTTTTAACTTCAGCTTTTTAATTGTTAAATAATTCTATAATTTTTTAGTTCTTGATAACTTCAGAGTTCCTGCATACCTTTCAGGGAATGTGCATTTAAATAACCCTTGGAAATGTGAATATGTGCTTAGACAATGGGTAGTTTGCTGAATCGAGTGAAATGACTGAGTGATTTCTTGGAACTGGAGACATTTAGCAAAAGAGATATAATGACAGCTCTCAGTAAAATAACGCATTAATATGAACAGCAGGATAGATGGAAAAGTCACTCAACCAAAACAATGCTTTCAAAAAGTGACCATAAGCTATGACCTCACTTCCTTTTAAGCTTCTGGGTATGATCACATGTTGAATTTAACACCACAAAATTATTTTCCATTGCACAAACCTTATATATATAAGCCACAATTTCTCAATAAATCTGAAAGCAGTGTCACATAATCCATACAAATTGTAAGTATATGGAAGTATGTTTTAACTTTGGATTCACAATTAAATTTTTTTGTTGATGGCCTTTTCACCCTTGCCCTGTGATAAAATATAGACAGATAATTACTGTGATTTCTGATATGTTCATAACTAATAGCTGTCAGACAAAGACCGATAATTGGCCCATTATATGACAAAGCGTTAGGTAAAATTCACCAAAGGGATATGCAAGGGTCCCCTGTAAAAATGCGTCCAGATAACCATTGAGCCACTAATCTCCTTTACGGAGGAAACAATTGACAGTGCGCAGTATTTGCTTCTTCCAGCCGGTTTCCAGGGAAACCCTTTTGACCCAACCAACACAAACCTGCTTCCCTCCAAGAACATCTTTTCTGCGCTGATGTTCATTTATGTCCTTTTTTATCTCACACACGACTACCGCTGATGCCTTTTCCTGGCTCCCAGTCTGGAGGCTCCCATCCAGGGAATTACTTGTTGATGTTGTGGCTAATTTGGAGGGGGTTGTGTTTAGTCTTGTTTAGACTGCAGGATGCTACAATAAGATCGCCCCGGTCCCCTTATTCTCTTAAATCCGGATACGTCATCTAGAGCTCCCACGGTGCCTACGATTTGTCTGGATCAAGTTGTCGGTTACGTTTGTATGTTGATGTTTGGGTTTCAGGGACGTGGGGCTAATTTTCGTGCCCAGAATATCGGCTTCCTAACTAAAACGGCTTAGATCGCAGTTGGAGAGCTGGGTACTTAAAAGACCCCGTCAAACTATTTAGCTACAGCTTTGGGCTCAACAGCTTAAGCCACGGAAAAACCCTAGACATGGCACTGCTTGTTCTTCCATAAATGTTCAATATTGCCAAACGCCAAGCTGCCGAGATGAGAGACCAGCCACGGCATCAGCATGTAACGGTTGTGATTAATGTACACGTGACAGGTAGTTGCAAAAACAACAACCCTCGTTGTCCTTCTAAATTAACATTTTTAGCTAACAGCTACCTCTCTGAACCTCAAACAAGATCCATTTCCCCCCTGTTTACGTTAACCTGTGTAGCCACGGTGCGATTATATGTACATGGTGGCGACTCGTACATCACTGGGCCCTGAGGAAATTTGCCAAGATAAAAATATTGCTTCACAGATAAACAAATGCACATTAAAGGTCCAAACTGATTAAAGAATCGCCGTGTAGGAGCACGTAAACACACACAAGGTGTGACAGCTTTCTGAAAAATTAGATTGCTGAATTATGGAGACCTCGCAGGTTTGATGTCTTTCTAAATTATCTGCATCCTGCTTGTCCTGGCATAAAATGCAACCGTGTATTATTCCAATTGTGTAAGCTGATCTGAGATCTGTTGTGTTCAGTTTCAAAATGACTGAGCTAGCTGTGCTGTAGCTTTCATGTTTTTATGAATTCCTACTTTTATCCCTTGTTATTTCTATTTACCATATTGCCATTATTTCACTCATCTCCAATAACCGCTGAATATTAAAGAGTTTTTCCCCTGCCCACCTCTGAAAGGCACTCAGTAGAGGGCACCGTAACAAATCAATTACCGTCCACCAAATGGGCTAATGCAGCATAAACAAGAATGGCTTGTTACAACAAGGCTGGCAATGTCACGAGAAAAAAAAAAAAAACAAAACTCCCAGCTTCTCAATCTACTTTTCAAAGCCCTTGAAAAGCCCCTGCCCCGTTAGCCCATAGAGACCCAGAGTAATGTGGTGCTTCTGCCCTACAGCTCTGTGCCATGGGAGATGGAGCAGAGATGGTGAAGCACGGATATGCTGTCTCAAAAATTTATCTGTTCCTGTCTCTGTTCACATCAACACGTTGTAAACAAGAACTCCGGCACCTTCCTCGTATCTCTGTCGAGATCTCAACCAGAGAACAATTATCTTTAAACGTGATGTTTGATGAGGAGGTCATCATCTCCCCATCCACAGGTCTGATAAGTGCTTCTCCAGCACAGGGCGGCCTGGAGCCTATTCCAGCCAGCAGAGGGCAGAAGGCTGGGGTACACCCTCAGCAGAACGCCAGTCTGTTATGTGGCACATACATGCACACCGCATGTCTTTGGGCCGAAGGAGGAAACTCACACAACATGGGGTGGACGTACAAGCTTCACACACACAGAGTAGAGGTGCGACTAGAACCCAGTACGAGAGTACTGTCAGACCACACAAAGAGCAACATCAACTAAATGAAAGGATGCTCAATTAAATAATGGATGGGTTACTACTATATAACTGTCGATAAATATGTGGAGAAATCTTTTGGTACCAGTGTCAATATCCAAGAGAAGATGTATAATATACAGGCGTGGAAAAAATGAAGAGACCACAGCACAATGTCCAATTTCACTAATTTCTCAGTTTATGGGTATGCATCTGTAAATAATATATATATTTATATATATTTTTTTTTTTGATGCAGCCTGGTGCTGTTTGGGACCTCAGTCCTGCTTCTAGGAGCCTGATACACACTGTCCTAGCAGTGCACGTCACACCTGCACTTAATGTTTCCCATTCCTTTTGAAGGTCACTTGATGTCATCTTATGATTCATGAGAAACTGTCGGATAAGTTAATGGTCATCTCTAGCATTAGAGAGTCGCTTCTGCTCTCTACCTGGCTGGTTTCTGGTCGTTTCCAGTGTCTCCTGCTTCACCTTATTCTCGTGTACTGCTGTCTTAGAAACTTTGAGCCTGGAAGCATCCTGCTGCTCAGTGTAGCCTTCTGCCAGCAGAATCACAATTAAACCAGGATCCAAAAATGCAGATTTTTTTAAAATATGGAGTGGTCTCCTAATTTTTTCCACGGCTGTATATACTGCAGATCCTCACCACATGTATCGAGATTTCTCAGGATTTTACAGACTTGGGATCTCAGCTTTCAGTCCATTGTGAGAAAGAAAATAACTATTTTATTTGTTGTCTGGAACATAATGTATGAGTAAAACATTGGTGAAATTCAGTTAGTTTGAATCATAAGATCAGATATTATTAAGTAATGACTATTTTTATTTACCATTTTTTCTAGAGTGAAAACTAGCTGTAGTAGTTCATAAGCTGGCCAAAATCTTCCCTAGAGAGGATCTGATGTTCTGTACAACATGTCAACAGAAACTGCCCAACTGTAGGAAGGAATAGTTGTAAAGATGTCTGAATGATAAACATTCATACATTCCAAAAAACAACTCTATATGAATTCACCAACATCTCCACCAACCCAGAGCTATTTTTATTTATTTATTTTTGGTCAAATTAGAATAACAAGCTTTGGGCATCAATATTTTCAAGTCTCAGAGCTACAGTCCAAAGGGATTCACTGGACACATGGACAGATGCTCACAGGGGTGACATTTGCCTGGGTTACCATGGCACTACTAAGTGTCATTTAGATTGGCCACATTGATGAATCTCATTATATGTCGCCAACAGGAGAAGTGCCAAAGCTGCAGTGAGCAGGCCATCATTTTGCTAATATGAGTTACATCATTTCTATAAAATTCAACAAGCCAGTCCTTTTGACTCATGTTAGCCTCTGAGACATCACTGCACTTGTGAATGAAAGAGTGAAAATACAAGGCTTACAGATCTCAGATTCTCATAGTAAAAGTCATCCAGAGCTATCGCAGCTAAATGACTTCAGGACTAGAAGCATTCACCGAGTTGTTGCCTAGCAACCTCAGATGTCTGTACTCAAGAGATAGGGTCAACCCTTCTGTTCTGTACAGTGATGCATACTTTATAATCAGACGGAGACCTGAACCCATCTTGAGAGGAAGGATGTTTTCAAGGATTACCCCTTAACGGATCTTTTTTGATACTGACACCAGAAATCCTACACACTTCTGTTCACTTTCTAACAACAAATTACCTTGAAATGCCTGACTTCCATGTGAAAAAAGAGCAGTAATGGAGAAAGTGCCCAGGCCCCTAGGCCAAACGTGCAAGATAAGATCACTTGAATGCAGGACACCACATTGACACTAGTAGAACAAAACACATCATTACAACAGAGCAAATCGTAGTGCTCGTACTCAGAGTCCCTGTGGAAAAAATCATCGATGTACCCAGCAGGCTATGCAATTTTATAAAGCCTGGGTGGCTTCCATTTGTAAGAAGCATCCTATGAAACATGAATTTTTCATATGTTATGATTGCAGATTAACTGCTTCTTCCCCAGAGGTGTTGCTTGAAATACTAATACTGCTGTTGCTGCTGCTAGTACTGTTACTACTGTTACCAATAATAATAATGCAGTGCTTAATTTGTAAATAAGAAGGTGCCAGAACACAAGGGGCATATGCAAGCAGGGGGGTAATGAGGTCCCGGAATGCGTATAAAACACAGTGCTGAAAACATGCTATGTATTTAAAAAAATAAACCTAAACTAATAAAGGACATGAAATCACGTGAAAATTGGTCTGTAAATACATATTTACTATGTAAAATACATAGTAATTTAATTTAATTTGTTTATGTTATTCTTGTTTTTTAAACAGAGACAGCTCAAATAGGTGCTGGAACGCAGACAGTCAAAAACAGAGAGGTCCCGGAACGCGTTCCGGCCGGATCTTGCACAAATTAAGCACTGTAATAATGTAATAACAATAATGATTATAATAATACACTGAGTAAGAAAAAACAATGAAGTCCTTGACTCCCACCCTACCTGCGGGTCAGACAACCGAGACATGTCAGGGTACAGGTAAAACTTAATCCCATCTGTGGCTCCAGGTAGAGTAATCCCCCGAATTAACAAGATAAGCAGCATCACATAGGGGAAGGTGGCGGTGACATACACCACCTAGAGACACAACACAAGAATCCATTAGCATATTAGTATTAATGCGAAGAATACATTTTGTACAGAATTTTATTTTTATTTTGTACAGGATTCATACATTCATGCAGAAGTCATATGGTCATTCCAGGTGAGTTAAAAAGCAAAGAAATAAGTATATTTTTTAACGTGATCACTCAAACTTTATCTAAAGGACATTTGTCAACTAGTAGTGTCCAATGTCATCTGATGCAAACCTGGAGCCTATCCCAGGAAGCACAGGGCATAAGATGGGACATCCTGGATTTAATGCCAGTTTCTGACATGACACGCACACAAACACTTAATCATTTCTTATGAAAGCTAGGTCATCAAATGCATAATCCCATTTCTCCATTGTGTGTTTAAACTCTCAAGGTAGACAACAATAGACCACACTTAGCTGTTTATTTGAACCCAACCATGCGTTTGTATAATAATATATTGAAATGAAAATAAAATTTATATAATGAAAATTAAAAAATTAAGAATAAATTTATAATATAAAATACCAAATGAATATACTACAGTATCAAACCATAAATCAGCAAGCTTTAAAATTAGTTTGACCATGATCATATCCCTTAATGTTACACTTAACATCAAACAATATAGTTAAATTAGTTGATTCCACCTGGAAGAAATGCTTGCCAACATTGCTCATATATACAATTCATTTAAAAAAATGGAAAAAATGGCTTTTAGGATGGAGTAATTTAATGCTAGCTTGGTGCCTGGAGCGGGTTAAGCTTGCTCTGCGCTGGTGCCAGCTTATCAGCTTCTCTTCTCTACGGCCTAATTGAAAGCAGTGAAAGACTAATACTCCGGAGGATGTGGAAGATTAAACTCCGAGCCCAAAGTTTTGATGGAGAAAGCACACTGCACCACATCTCCTGCAACAAAAAAATATAAAACAAATATAGACCACTGAGGATTTTCAAGGGCACGACCTGTCGGCGTGAGGCTCACGGGCAGCTCAATCGGAGACCACTCCTGCGCAAATCCGTGCTTTGAAAACCACCCTGACCAGCGCGGGGCACATTTCTAATGTAATCCATGCAAAGGTACACAGTGGTCAAACATGATTATCTGCAGCACAACTATGGGTGGCTTCTGGTAAGCGCCCCCCCTGGATCCTACCTTGAGGCCTAAGAATTGTGTATAGCATTTTATAGCACCATCCAAATCCCTGGAATGATTCCACCCCGGTGCGCCGCGGGCCGGCCCCGGGCCCCCGCCGGGCGCCCCCCGCCCCGGCCCCCCGCCCCCCCCCGCCACCCCCCCCCCCCCCCCCCCCCCCCCGCCCGGGGCCCGGGGGGGGTGCCTTATAAACATTTCCTT
>JAODKC010000130.1:6584316-6598398 GCA_026777985.1 Mormyrops attenuatus
GGCCCCAAATTAGCATTACGGTTAGAAAGTTAGTCGCATTTCCAGGATGAAAAATGTGTTTTTTTGATGGATCTCTGCCCCAGTCCCCAGCTCGGCCGAGCTCTGTTGGTGGTGTGAGAAAATGTGCCTCATGGCACCGTCCAATTACCGCAGCCTTGCGGCAGACCTGTATTATGTCACTGTACTTTAAAGCATACATTAAAGAATGTAAACGAACAATAAAAAGGCCTGCATCACCAATTAATCAGTTGGGTTCACCGCTGATCACAGGAATGAATATGGTGTACTTTCTGTCAGAAAGCTGTAGGATCTCAGAAATCTCATGAGTAATTCATTGGGCAGTAGCCGTATCGCTGTACACAGACGGACATGCCACCTGTAACGCTTTACAGAAGGCTTCTAGACACACACAGCCTTAGATTCGTACTTAACCTTTCAGTAACACCAGAATTGTTGACAGAAAAACACCAGTAAAAATGTATGCTCCTGTTATCTGATTCAATCTAATTGATTTGCGCTTAGAATGTTCTTTCCCAAAGCATTTAACAAGGGTTTTGCAAACAATCAGCATCACAGGCATTAAGGTGAATAATATTACAGAGCATTAAAAGTCAGAGTGCTAAAAAAACAGGTAGAAGGCTGTCAAAAATCACCCTGCCTTGTTTGCTAGCCACCTAGCCTGCCAGTGAACGGCTCTTCATAATTTCCTAGCGAAGGTGAAGACTGAAGACTTATCGTTTAGTCTTTGGGAAAGAGCCCTTCAGCCAATGTGAGGTCCGACATCGTCTAGCCACGGCTTGTTAGCGGGTTAGACCCTATTCAGCGAGCGCTAAGCCTTTATGTCTATGTGTTTACATCACAGGTTATAGTGAGACTTATCGATGCGCCGTCTCTCCACGACAGTCTCTCCAACAGTCACCACACTCCCCCAAGCTCGCCACGGGGGCTAAATATAACGATCAGAACTGCTTCCATAAATGTGGAGACGGCTATGTGAGACCGGCTCTCTCCCACTTCACAAAGGGCCTGTGGCAAACAGCTTAGCGATGGCCTTGAATGCTAGGATCTGTATGCGGGTACAAAAAACCAGAAGAAGGAGAAGCAGAAAGAATCCCACTCGACGCAATAATTCCTCATAGAGGGGAGAGGGGAGCTGGGGAATTCTGCATGCTTCTCATGAACGTTCTACTTTTCTCCACTGAATACAGAAATCAATCTTGGACTGGCCGCTAAAGTCCTGCCTTGAAGGAGCATTCTTCCCCGTTACTTCATGCCCAAACAAAAGCCACTTCAGGAGATATAGGCATTTCTGCCCAACTCTTTTTTCCTGGACCTGTACAATGTGAGCCCATTCATTTTTCCTCAAACATCTCTCTCTCTTTCTTTCCAGTTTCTTTATGCCTCATTGAATCTGTTAGACTTGTTTAAAGGCTTAGGGGGGAGGAAAGGGGGAAAAAAAGCACCCAGAGGAAGGATAGTGAGTTTTAGCTGTTGGCAAAGGCACCAAAGCCCTCATAATGTGGGGGATTCTGGGTAAAAGGCTAAGGTAGGGGAAGGCTGGGGTCTCTCTTTGTCTCTATGTATGGGGATAATAAATTGCTTTTCCTTGGACATGTTTTGTCTCAATGAGCTGCAAAAGTTTTTCCTGTGTAACGTTTTTTTCTGGCTATTGATCGACTTTGTCATTATAGGCCGCTCCGTTTTTTTTTAATGATGCAATTAATTTAAAAGTACCGAACTCTCGTTACATTACACTTATAGGCATAGATAATTCATTTTATATATAACAATTTTGATTTTAAAATGTGTTTGCGCTTCAACCCATAACGCTTAGCGAACAGATGGCAATAGGTACCTTTAAATCAAAACACGACGATGCTGTCGAAATGTAGATGACTAAATGACACTTTATAGTTGATAAGAAGCATGAGATGTTCTCCTTTCTGTGGATTAAACATAATCTGAATATTAACTGAGGATATTGATACATAACACACCAACATCATACACCCTGCTAACAAGGGTATTCAAGCACCATGAATGTTCTATACTACTTAAATCGAGATGCACGAACACCACGCTAGATGTGATCTCTTTGGTGTAACTCCCGTACATTTTTTGGCAAACAAGCTTGACGACATGGTGGAAACGAGACCAAGTGCAAAGTGAGTCTTGGACAAAGTACATACCGGGCAGGTCCTTCTGCATTTTTATGTAATAAACAAAAGGAGATTCAATATTATTGATTAGCGTGCGTCCATTGTTAATAAAACAGATTCACACATGTTATGTACCTGCCGCAAATGTTAATCTAATCTGGGACCGTACATAATCGGATTAGTTTTGGTTCTGATCTCTGATATGAGCTTCTGGGGCAAAATTCAGAGAGGCTCTGAACGCTTAAAACATACATGGACAAGAATCTTGGCTTTTCCTTTACTCTGACAACAAATGGTATCAGACAAACCCCATCGTGCAGCTTGTTAGCCCAGAAGCTACATTTTCTAACGCATAAATCATCCCTGCACAGATAGATAAAGTTATAAAATAATACATAATAATTAAATATAATTTAAATTTTTTTTTTTAATTTTATTTTAAAATCTCAGGGAAACACCGACATACTCCTCTTGAGTATGTCACTACTATGGGTGTAGAGATGAGTTCTTCCAGTGGGTTTGCCCCCATTACTTGTAGTTCTACCAAAAATGCCAAACATTCACCTAAAGGTTATTACCTTTTTTGACAAATACTACAATGTGAAATAAGACCTTGTGTGGATGGGGATATGAGTGTTTTTGTGTCCTTTCGTTACAGTAATTCGTATTACCATCGTGACCCTCCATTGGAGAGCTGGTTCTGGGAAAAAGGATAAATGAATGAATGAATGAATGAATAAATCAAACAATGAGTGACAGAATGAATGAATGAATGAATGAATGAATGAATGACATATTACTTTTCTGTGACACATTAGTGTCAATAATCAATATGCCATTGCCAGCCATTTTCAATCTTACTCTTTCAATGTTTCCCACTGCAACGTTTATTATTCTTTGTGAGAACGATAAAACAGCTGATTTTATTAACTATTACAAGCTGACTCCTGATATATCTCTACTTGACCAAAACTCCCGCTGATTCGAAATTCCTTGAAAGGCTGTACACTTTTGTTTTCAAATTATGCATCTTGGGATTTTAACAGTGATTTTTGGAATGGTGGGGTGATATTAATGGGGGAACAAGGAATTTATCCTGAGATGCGTCCGCTGCTTACGCTGGGTGGGCCGCACCTCTGCTGAGAGGTGCTGTAGGCAGCCAGCGGGGCTGCTCTGATGGTTGACGGTTGGTTATAGATTCGTTTTTTTTTCCACTCTTTTTTTTGCATCTTTAAGACGTCTTCAGCACAAACATACACAAGCACTGAGCTGGAATATTCATGGTCCCCCAGACAACATAACCGCTAATCTGTTACATGCATCAAGCTGATATAGTAATTATTATGGCATCATTTAAACTGCAAATCATTAGTCAATGACAGCAATTGTGAGATGCTTGGAAGCTAATCTGCAAAAGAAAATGACTGTTTGATAGGACTTTAGCAATGCATTGGTGCTGTTAATTAGTATAAACAAGCCATCAAATAGGGTGGGTAACTACTGGGGTATAACCAATGTCAGGGAAGTAGGGGGTGTTTCTTTCTCATGCTGTTTCGGAACCAGGTCGCACTTAGACTTCTACTATAGAAACCACGAATGCGACGCATCCAACCTTCCATCCATTTTGCATAACCGCTCATCCATGGTGGGCCTGGAGTCGATCCCAAGTAGCACAGTACCCGTGGCTAGCTACATCCTAGGTGGGATGCCCATACATCGAAGGACACAAGTATAACGGCGCTATAACCTCAATTTAGAGGCGGTGATTCACATAAACCGCAATGAGCCCAAAATGCCCATAAAGACCAGCAGGACACAGGAAGAGCAGATTGTTCACACACAGAGCTAAGGGCAGGAACCAGGCTCACGGTGGTCTAAGTGTGAGGCCACAGCGCTACCCACCATGCCAAAATAAAATAAACAAAACAGCAAAACATTAGCATATAAGTAAAGGTAACATAATTGCATAACATATCAACACAGGGAATTTATTTGGAAATGATTCAAGCTAACCTGAATAACATGAACTAATGAGCATTACACATAATTGAATCAGTGAATGATTGACATAAATGGCATCTTATAATGACCCAAAATCCACACTGCTTATTTGTCCTGTTGGTAACTAAAGAGCTCAATGGTATCCAGCAGAGTTTGAGTTACCTTTCCGGTGGATTTGGGCCCCTTCCAGATGCAAAAGTAGCATATGAACCAGGCCAGGAGCAGACAGAGCGCCAGCTCCCACCGCAAGCTCCCAATGTGCTCGATTCCGCTGGAGATGCTGAGCACGCGGCGCCTGTAGGGGGCGAAATTGGCCAGGTATTACTGATTGAGCGTGCTTGGGTTTTGCTGCTGCAGGAGAAGGACATTTCTCATGATGCCTTGAAGACTCAAGGTGCGCATTAACCCAAGATGCTGTAGGAAACAGTATGACATATATATGTACAAATGCAGGACTACAGCTAACATAACTATTGTCAGTCATACAATATAATGAAATAATTATGCACTCCAACACACTCCAGTCATTCCAGTGATCTGGATAGTCAGCACAAGCGTTCTGGGCACTATAAAGCATACAGATGTAGCACAGTGCATATTTGTGAAGTTCTACAGCGAGATTAGGTGAAAGGTCAATTACATGTGAGGGTTAGTGATTTTCTCTTCAGGTTCATGCATGCTTCTTCTTTGATGGTGCACCCCTTTGCCCAAGAACGCCAAGAGCAAGACCACCAAGCTATAACAGCCATTTATTCTCTCAGGCATATATTTCAACGTGCATGACACAAACAACAATATGTAAATCCACCGGATTTCATTGTCGTCTTACACTGACAAAGTAGCTTGATTCCTATGATCTAGAGACTTTGCTGTTGGTTGCTAAGGAGCATCCTGTTTTTCCACAATGCTCTGCTTCACCTCCCAAGCAAATTTTGTCTAGATAAATATTTTTTAGTTTGTTCTAGATTTTTTAAAGCAAAACTACGGTTTCGGTGGTTTGGCAGAGTCGACTTAAAAACACACTTCCCTCATATTACATAATACATGGTATATTTTTCATAATCTGTTCCAAACTTTGCAGTGCCTAACAAAAAATATATTTCATCTGCCAGCTTAATATAATTTTCAAACTGTATTAGAATGAAGTAAGTAATTTAATGATGCCCCCCTTACAAAAAGACTCCATTTCTTAATAGGAGGGGGTCACGAGTAGACCATTTTTTTTTAACAAGAACACAGCCATGTTTCGGGTCACTGCGAACTGCCACAGTTAGAGCCTCGCTGTTTCCTCTGCGCCTGCTACTGGCAACAGTGCGGGAATTCAAAGAAGATGACCGGGGGCCAAATTTGTGTCCATACCATCTCTAGCTGTGCCAGCGGCCTCCTGAGGCATGTTGACAACGTCAGTGTGAAAGGAAGGACAAATTATTATAGTAAAGGTTACGCATTTTTCGTTCATCTGAGACCAGAAGCTTATTGCCGACCACATGCCTTATGCCAAGCACTCTCGCCCGAGCCACCAGGCCTGCGTGCTCCACTTCTTTCCAAATTCTCATAAAACATTGAGCATCCTATGCTGTGAGATCATTCTGAGGCAGTTTTTTATCTATAGTCAGAGCGCTGAGATTTCGCCACGGAAGTTGACAGAGATGTTTCTCATGGGGGATTCTGCCCATGAAATCAGCCAGGCAGCAGATACAGACTGCTGAAGACAGGCACTGACAGGAGAAGTTTGCCTTCATCCGTTCCGAAGCTGTTTACAGGCGTCCTTCTTCAGTGGCTCTTTGATGGGAAAAAAAGACGGAACAACAAGGGCCTGTTTCTGCAAACAAAGCTGGCGTTATCCGACACCCCGCTCGCTGAAATGAAGGGAGTCCCGTGTCACAGTCGGCAGTCGGCAATTTTGTGTCTGGCGAAACCACCGACACCTCCAATGTTCACCTGCACCACACTTTGTGGTTGCTGGTTCGAATCCCATCAACGGCATGCCCATTGAGTTATGAAGGGTAGTAGCGGGACTAAATTTCACACTCAAGCATAGAACTGCAAAGAAAGGTCTGAAAATGCAAGACTTTTTGCATAGTCTGCAAAGTAGCTAAATGCAAACAATGACAATACACAAGCCATCCATCCGTGAAAATGAGCTCATACTGCTAGATGCTAACATGTATGCACTAAAACTCCAGTTAATATTTGGATACCTATATTATTTTTATTATGGTTTCATGGGACTGTGTTATTATAAGGGAAACATATTCAATATTAAACCGCATATTAATGAAAAGCACTTACTCCCAGAACTCTATCACTGGGGATGTGGCATTGGGGTTGGTTATGTTGGTTCCATTCACTTTCTGGAATTCTATGCAGTTCTCTAAGAAAGAAAAAGAAGTAATTTTAAAGTGAGATGAAAAGCAGTGTTGAGTTCATCAGAACCACTGTTCTAAATATTGTTATTCATACTGGAAAAACCTAATGCCACTTTCCTAAAATTCAAATTTTCAGAGAGAAGCCGTGTTTAAAAAAAGGTTATTAAGATAACCATGTGCGCTTTGGCTTCAATGCCAAACATGACTGTTAATACGCTCTTGACTCTGAATTACTACGAAAGCATTTGGTTCACAGAAAGGGAAAACAGGTGGAATCATTAAATCAAAAATCAAATGTAGGCACTGATTAATGAGTCTAACCTGTATTCCACTCGTGTCCACATGACGCCCAGGGTAGGTCAGTCGTGAAGCAATTAAACAAGTAAAATATAGCCCAAGCCAGAATGATGATGTAATAGACGTTGAGATGTGCTTCGATAACCTGGGTAGCATATCCAATACCTGCAGGTAATAAAGGAACGTGATGAAAAACAAATGTGTCTTCTCAACTGACCATGGGACAGTTAACAGGTTGCATTCTACAGGAAGTAAATAGATAAATGCTTGTTATACTCTCCCCATCAGGCCTTTGCATGATCGCTTATCATGTAATCTCAATTCATGATATCCTTAATATTAATAGAGTTCTTTCCATTCATTTGAAATGAGCATTTTGCTAGAATGGTGAACTTGAATTATAGATATTTCATAAATTTGCACAAGGGAGGCACCCTTTTTAAACCAGAGTATAAGACTGTGTTTTATACTCATGAGGAGTCATAAGTATTTGTGTACGGCAGTGCGGTATTTGTCACGCAATTTGACCCATTACCCTCAAAAAGTGGGCACACTTTCCGCCAGCAGGTGATTCCCCCTTCACTAGTGAACTGGCCCAGTGCCGTCTCCAGGAAGAACACTGGGATGCCACAGCAGACAAAGAATATGACATATGGCACCAAGAACGCACCTGAAACATATAGATAATGTTAGCTAGCTATACGCTTCGCTATGCTTTGTACCTGACAAAACAGTTGCCTGTGAACAGGGAGAGGATGTCTTGGTATAATGGAAGGTAGCAGAAAATAGCGCCAAAGAAGAGGCAGATCCTAGAATCCTGTGTTGTTCCAGCTTTATAGCATCTCTCTCCACGGGTTTCATTTTTATTTATTTGTTTTGTTCACTCGAATAAATAATCTGTTAATTGGGTACAAAAGTCCATTCCCATAGCTTACATCATGTGATAAAAGAAGGCATGACATCACAAATAAGGCCCCCTTAAGCGACTCTACTAGGGTTCATCTTCAGTCGGCCATAGTCGGCTGAAGGTTGCAGCAAAGCAATTAAACCATCAAGGACAAACCCGATTTGAATGTGAAAGAGTCTCCCTGTATTCCATCACCGCCGAACGGGGGAACATTTGCACTGCAGAGAAGAGGCTGTCCTCAAGTCACCAAGTGTTTCATTCCACTCAAACTGACAACCGTTTCAGAGATGCCTTTGCACTCTTCTCCCATCTGTAACTATCACATTAATTCTTGATACCTGTAACCATTATGTCAGTTCCCCAGATATCCTTCTCAATGTTGGTGGTCCTTACTAAATACACGTTTTATCATTCCCAGAACCTGCAAGACCTTGCATTACGTATCATGGCCCAGAGGATATTAACTTCCATTTACACGTGCCCTCCCAAGGAGTGAAGGCAATACATTGTCACACAGCAGGTTTAATAGTAGGAGGTCAGGATACTTGTTATGTCATGTCATGTTATATAAATTATCTGAAAACGTAGATAGCATTGAAATTACTCAGAAGAATTGTACTTGTTAATCATTTGCTGTTCACAGAACAATGTAAGAACTATATCACATACAGCGATAATAATCAAATCACATACCAAAGAGAATCTGAGGTCAGTATTTAGAAGTTTGTTTCCATATTCAGAAATGAACATTTTTAACACACGTACTGATGTACTGACAAACTGAAGCTCTCTTCATTCACACTTTTTGCTGTGCTTTGAGTTGATGTTTGTTTGCTATGTTCTCCTACTTCCCATTGACACAATATGTCAGCGAGGCTGAGATGTCACCTTAGACATGCAGAACGACAAGCAATTATAGTAATTTGTACAGATGCCAAGGAAAAAATAGGCATGCAGGGATAGATATGAAGTGTCAGACGTAAACCCTGGAAGCTTACACTCTTAAATACCCTAACCTGTATAGGCTGAAATTAAAAAGCAATTAAAAGAGACTCTGCAGCACCTTCTCAACCTGTTGAATGTCACAATCTACATTACACGTCCTTTCCGGAAGTCTCACTTATTGACAATGCAATACATGCAAAAAAAACCATTATTTATGTAATCATCTTAAGAAGCAGTGTTTTATAACCAAGAAAAAAATCTTACCGCCTCCGTTTTTATAGCAAAGGTATGGGAATCTCCACACATTGCCAAGTCCTATGATCTCTCCAGCGACAGACAGCACAAACTCTATTTTATTGTTCCAGTGTCCCCTCTCATTGACTTTCCTGTCATTGCTGCGCACTAGGTTGGTGTTTGAAGCTTCGGGATCCATACCATCATCCGCTTTCCCATTAATAATTGGAATAGTCTTTTCGGCTGTCATGGCGCTTTAACAGCCTGAAACAAAACAACTGTATCAGGATGTGTATACGATTAAACGCAATACTTTACGTGTATTGTATATCTAACACCCTTTTAAAATGTATTCTTATAATACCGCATTTCTCACAATAACTCAAAAGTTCTGAGACCAGGTTAAATAATACGACGCATCGGTTACACTAGTGCATCCAATCCAAGAACCCGTCACCTGTTTACCTCCATCGCTGATCTCGGAAAGAGATTAAGTAAAAAGCAACAGATTTGCATATTCAGTTAAATCGACGTGACATAACAGTTGGAGTCAAAGCGAGACTCACCTTTATATATTTATTCATTAAAAAAATCATTATCGACCTGTACTCACAATAAGGAAGAATGCAGAACCTGACAAGATGAAGATATATTACTCACCGATATAGGTAGTACAGTATGCCTTCTTGGCGCACACGATGATCACAGGATTTTTTTTTCTTTCTCTTTTTTTGCAACACAAGTGACGGTTAAGGCGAGCTTGTCCCAAAAGGGTGAGAAAAAAGGAAAATTCTGGATCCCCTTTTTGGGATTTGGATGTTTTGTTGTGTCCCTCTATATAAAGGAAGATCCCCAGTCAAGGCGATGCTATGTGGTACCAAGCCGATGGAAACTTGCGACTGCTTCGCTTCAGTCTAAGCGATGTGAGCGCAGACGCCTCTTTTTTGGAGCTGAGCCATGTGGAAACAAACGCTTTGATTCTGCCAGCGCACCAATGTCATTTACCACACAGCGGAAGGCAGAGAGCAACCACGACGAGTACCTGGAGAACAAGACAACCCTGCACATCTTGCTACTGTAGTAGACAACACAAAAATCTGTATTTTTTTCCATGCACGTAGGTAACATTTAGTGATACGGTCAAAATGTTTTTATCTTTTTTGATCTTTTATTCCAGCATGTATTATATCTTGTATGTTTACAGACATGAAGCAGGACATACAGAAATACACATCAAGAACATTCAATTCAGCCACCCAAACAGCTGATTTAGGATATATATAATAGTATAGACTATACATCTATAGATAATGCCTGACCATGTTCCAACTCAATACATAGTGAAACTCAAAGCTTTGTTAAATAACCAAGATAGTAACCCAGAAGTGTTCATATTAATTCATATTTGATTTGTTCCTAAGCTTCTGATGACCTTATTTCACCTGGAAGCTGACATCTTCTGTTCTTCATTGAGTTACTGCTTTGGCTCACAGAACTGCTGAAAATTGTCTATTTCCTTTACATTTGGTACACATACATATTTTATGTGAACATTCATTCTGTAAAGCCTAGTTATTATGCTTTTATGCACTATGTGCAACACATGTCTTATACAGTGTGTAACAAACGGTCAAATAATTCTCTAAAATGTGACTCCTGAGGTAGATCAGTATGTAATCATGAGAGACTCCTGCACCTGGAAGGGAGCCAGTACAAGTTTACAGTTTTTGACCCATAATTTGAAATACATCAGTGAATCTCTACTTGAGGCAGAACTGTGATTTGTTCTGGTCAAAAGCATCAGTTAAGGGACAAAATCATAGGTAATTATGCTGTTTATTGAACAAATATGACCAGTCTCATGCTATTTTTCCATGGGTCCTCTCAGTACAGTCTTTTTGGTCTCTTGGACGGAATCACATTGGATCGCCTGGTTTCCAAGTAAGGAAAATGGGATGCACACCAGGAGCGATGTCACAGCCAAATAAGAGCACTTCCCAGCTCTCCGTACTCTCTGTAGCATAGAAAAGAGTGACCTGCTCAATAAACGTCTTTTACACAAGGGTCAGTTGTCACTTGACGAGCTTAGAGGAGTACGGCCTGACATAAGAGCATGACCACCAAAGATGCCGGCCGATTGGCCCCAGTAAAGTTGTCAGAGTGTTTTTTTTTTATCATGCACAAAAAAGCTTTTCTTTTCTCATTTATTATACATTGTCAAATGCTGCTTCCTTACATAGCAAAATATGTCTAGTTTAATCAGCTGGTGTAGCCATGCTAATGAATAAAAATGGCCACATAAGTGCCCATTCTGCACGAAATTGGTGGTGCTTTCGCTTACACTGTACTTTTGTGCAGCATCATTTCACGGACTATTCTCACATGCATAGATCAGAGTCTATTGGTTTATATAGAAGTTTCCTGAAATAAAGGTTGCATTGTTTTTGCAGCAGGAAAAGATGTCAAACACGACAGCCTTGTACTGCCAGGTATGGTGCAATGTTTTAATATTGTCTTAGAGGCATTAAACAGGCCTAATTACCACTGACCCATTATCACTGGTCATATATAATTAGGAAGGGAGACAACAGGTATATGGTTATTTAAAGTACTTGTTAGAGATGCTCTTATAGTCAACATGGTTCAGATGTTGATGAAACAGGTGTCCGTTTGTCGTACCCTGCACCCTATTAAATATGGACATCTAGGAAATGAACCATTGGCATGAATAGTAAATGAGTGAAACTGAACGATGTGCAGCACATAATGGTTTTCTTAAGAAACTAAATAATCAGATCAAATCATTCTTTCTTAAAATAGGTTGTTGCAATCTAAGTAACAGGAAGATTCACTATGAATGTCTTCATACCTGCCCAAGTAGTGAAGCTTGTTAAAAAAGAACCGAGTTCATCATTTTTTTGCAAAATTTTAAATAATATCAACTTCCAGACTATAATTTTACATTTCTGATGGTCTGTAAGTATCGTAGGTTTGCAGTTACCGATTTGAGTTTGCATTGTACCATTATCTTTTGTCTTTTGAATGTTTGTAACATTGAATGTTGTAACATTGCTTTTAATTATATGTTATTTGACATGTGGTGTAATTTGTGTATTTCCATTTCCTTATGGAAGTATTCCAGTATACTTGCTCCCAGTATACATAGTGTGTGCAAGCTAGCACATCATATTAAGATTTCATTTTTCCAAAAAGAAACCAAATGTAAATTTGTAATAACACTGAAATGATAACTATTGTTACTACATATGATTTCATTAAGATATCACTTCTCTTCACACTGACAATGATATAGGCCTAATACTGCCATATTGTAGCATTTACTGACTTTATGGCAAAATTGAGAAAATATGCACCAGATTCACAAATTCTGCAAAGTGTAGTAGAAATCTTTTGATGCTCTGTATACAATAAACTTCAGAACAAAGGCTTACAAATCCCAGATGTCTCCAATTGCTAAATTCTCATTTCTGACTTCAGATGTATTTTTCCCCCAGGGAGCCCTGCTACATTACTTTAAAGCAAAGACAAGATAGAGTAAAAGACAGAGAGAGAGATGTTGCTAGGATACCAGTCCATCGTTGTGTGCGTGTGTGTGCATGTGTTTTTGTTTTTTGCAAAGTTACACCAAAAGAACAGCAAATAAGTCTTCCTCGTTCACTTATTTTCCCTGCCTTTTGAGGAAATGCAAAATTATGTAACTGAAAATGTGCTAGTTTTGTCTATATGATCTAAACTCTCCATTTGGGTGCCTTAGGCATGTATATTTCATGGCTGCTTATCGCCTAGCTTGAATGTTGCTGTGCTGCTGCTATACAGTAGATCATGTAGTCTCGGATTGTCCTGGGAGGCTTTGTGACCAAATGTTTTCACCTTGGCCTTCTACAAATTTAAGCGTTCATCATCAGGTTCCTGAACCAGGTTTGAAAGCCACTGGGAGGGGTATATTAATAAAGTCTTATTCCTTTCCAAATATCCCAAAACTCAAAAAGTATTTAGTGGCGCAGAAAGGGAGCTGGGCTTGTAATCATTTAGCTCCTGGTTAATAACGTTGGTGCTGTTGTCCCTCTAAGCAGATCATTTGCCCCTACATGTTTCTGCAAAAATAACCAGAAAAACATTAACAATCAGGTATGTGCCTTTGGACAGCTGCACAAGTAAAACATCACAAGAGTATTAATAAATTAGAGGCGATGTTGGGGAGAGAAAGGCTTCTTGCTGCTTTGTCAATAACATATCCAGCGGACCTTGGAAATGCAACGATAACTGTTATTGTTTTGGTTCAGTCATTAAACCTAGCTACAGTAAAGTCAGCAGAAAGGAGAAGCAGAAGCTGATCCAGGAGGAGGTACGGGCCAAGGTGGAGGAAGCTCGCTCCAGCAGAATGGTGGGCATGTCCAAGCAGGGGGCCTGGACCAAGTGGGAGCATACAGCTGGCCGTAAGATCACCTGGGCAGAACTCTGGAAGGTGAAGCCACACCACTTCAAGTTCTTAGTCCAGTCAGTGTATGACGTCCTCCCGAGCCCTGCCAACCTGTTCACCTGGGGCCTGGTGGACTCACCTGCTTGCCAACTCTGCCAGAAAAGGGGATCTTCGCAGGCCAGTCTCTACATTGGGTCCTGGGACTACTAGGGATCGGTGGACTGCACAGGCGAAGAGCCATGAAGAACATCATGGAAGCTGCAGAAAAGGCTTCACGTTAGCTCTGGTTGGGGGACGGGAGATGTGTGGCGTAGTGCGCTACCTGGACACAAGTTGGGGCCTGATCACCCACGGCTGGGTCACCCGGGTGAGGGTGTCTGATGCAAGACCCGAAACACCCATGACCCCAGTTACATCACTGAAGATGTGTCCAGGTTGCACCACAAGGTATATTTCAGTACTAGGACTCTGGCGTTAATCATTTGATCCATTCAATGCCACTGAAAATATCTTACTGCAAATATAGCAAAAACTGCAAAATAGTATTTTAGCGTTTGCCGTTATTGTCACAGCTTGGCATGATGGAGGACGATCCACAGTGCAGCTTACAATGAAACAGGAACTTTATTTTAAACTGAACATAAATGAAATATCCCTGAGCCGACACCTTATCGTGGTGGAAGGGTTTGCGTGTTACGATGATCCCAGGAGCTAAGTTGCCCGGGGCTT
>JAODKC010000130.1:6598498-6617903 GCA_026777985.1 Mormyrops attenuatus
TTTCCCTGCTGAGACTGCTGCCCCCGCGACCCGACCTCGGATAAGCGGAGGATGATGGATGGATGGATGGATGGATACATGAAATAAATGAAACCACGAGGGGTCAAAAGAAAACCAAGCCTGGAACTAAAGACAAGTGCAAAAAAACTACTATAATCAAAGCAAATAGCACCAGAAATGAGCGCCACAATAACTACCTAATGAGGGCAAGGGCAGGCACCTATATACACTGATGAGACTAGAAAAGAAACTGGTAGGGCCATTGACAATTAACCAAACACTAGGGATTAGAAGTAACAAGACACAGGTATGGGTCATAATCACTAAATACTAAGGACTAAAACAATAGGAATGGGATGGTCAGTCTCACCATCTGGCCAAGCAGGGGAACAGACAGGGCAGGGCAAGGCAGGGACTGATCCTAACAGTTATTAGGACAGTGTCTAGGGCCTAATATTCAGCTACAGCCTACTCAACCTATACATGCCCAGCAATATATGTACACCAGCTATGCAGCCTACATATCTAAATACTGACTTATTTATTCATTTATTCTCCTTGCACTACCATCTGTCACTTTACTGCTAATTGCACATTATTTATGGATATTTATGATTTTTAAAAATGTTTATTGTTTAATTTGTTGACTCTTTATATGCATGTTCCCTGTTTCACAGTCTCGACTAGACAAGCAAGCATTTCACTGCACTTTGTACCGAGTAAATCTGTCTAAGTGGCAAAGAAAATGTTGCCTTATTGATTGGCTGAAGTCAGACTTGAAGCGTGAGATAGATATACCAAATAATGGGAGATTAAACTAATGTGGCCCCTGCTTCACATAACTGCAAAAACACCTTGTGGGGTTTTTTTTGTGCACCAAACTCCAGCCATTTTCAATATGGCATCTGTGCCCTTGAATACAGGTCATGCAATAGTAGGTGGTGCAAGCCGCAGCCATTGCCTGTGTGCTATTAAAGAAGGAAAAATCGCCCCCCTCTCAACATGCCACTATAAGCCATGTGAGGACCGTAGCTAGCCTGCCTCTCTGTACTTTCCTCGTGTTTCAGTTTAAAATTGATCCATCGATTTCTAATAGAACAGAGCATTAATTTAATAGAATAGAACATTAATTGATAGGAGCTTGACCTTTAGGTAATTGTTTTAATTTCCCAACTATTTAACAGTTAAAGTATGTGTTTTGCATGCAAGTGTCTAAAAACTTTAATTTAGAGTTTCAAAACATTGTACAAGTAGTTCTGCAGTCTCCAGCCTTCAGGGCTTTTCAAATGCCCATCTGTGGCGAACCTGGGTGAAAATAATTAACACTGTCTGCTGTATGCGAAATGAATTTTACTTTCTAATTGTTCAGTGGAAGTCAAAGTCTCATAATAATTACATCAAAGCAGTTTCCAGATTATATTTTAATTCATTAAATATCATAGTTTACTGGAAAATTTTGAAGGCAAGTGTTTGAGATTTCACCTTCATCCATCCATCCATCCATCCATTGTCTAAACCGCTTATCCCAGTGGGTCGCGGGGAGCCTATCCCGGAAACTATGGGCACGAGGCAGGGAACAACCCAGGACGGGGGAGATTTCACCTTCATAAAAATCCAAAAACTAAAAAATATAAATCATAAAAAAGGTAACAGCCATCCATCATCTGTAACCCCTTATCTTGTACATGGTGGTAGAGAACCTGCAGGTGTCCCAGGAAACAGGGCACAAGGTGGGGGAGGGGGGGCACCCGGCATGGGGTCTCAGACCATTGCAGGGAAAAACATAAGCTAGTGAAAGTCATTCAAATATTTTCTTGCGTTGGTTTATCAGCCAGTTATGATGAGTGTACACAGTAGTAATTGAGCCTGTTGGTAACACTTGAGGGGGCTCAAAGTAACTCAGTTATTACTGAAGCATAAATCGTGAAGAAATATAGTATCTCCTTGAGACTGAAGATCATGATTCATTAATGATGAACAAAAATCCATCCATCCATCCATTTTCTGAAACCTCTTGTCCTATTCTGGGTCATAGGAGTCTGGAGTCTGTCCATAAAAATACATGAAAACAGTATTAATTTGTGTTATTCATTACTTGTTCCTTCCATGGTTCACAAAGATTTACAGAACTAACAAATATAGCAGGAGACAAATACAGTAACTGCTTGAGATAAAAGATGCATCACGATTCATGATAAATGAACAAGGGATCAGTTTTTCACATCTTATTCATTATTCCGGTAACACTTTTGATAGGGAACAAATATAGTATTATGGTATTACTTATGCATTAATTAACAACAAACTACATACTGATCTCATGTTAATTCATCATTAATGAATCATGACGTGTGCTTTATCTCGAGTTACTGTATTTGTTATATTTGAAACTATCTAGTTAATTCTGTAAGCATTTGTGATCTACTGATGGAACTACTGAAGGAGCAAGTAGTGAATAACACAAATGAAATACTAATCTCTTTTGTTCATCATTAATGAATCGTGATGAATATTTTCACGTTACTATAATTGTTCATAATTTATACTTTAGTAGTAACTGAGTTATTACTAAGTAGTCCCTTCATTAGCTCAGAAAGGCTTATAAAATCAGATATAGTAACAAATATAGTAACTGCAAGAGGTAAATGGTGTGTCACAATTCATTAATGATGAATCAACATGAGTTCAGTATGTAACTAAGACTTAGTCTGTGGTTAATTTACACATAATAATACTACATTATTTGTGTCCCCCGGGTAAAGTGTTATCAATTAATTTTAATAGAATCAGAAGTTATGAAAACCATCTACAAGTAAAAAATGAATGACTAAATAGACAGGTATCCATGTTTTAAGCATGCAAAGTTTTAAAAATCATTTAACGCAAATTGTAATGACTAAACTTCTAAAATGCTCCTTTATATACTAGAACAAAAAGCACAAAAAATGTAGAACTCTGAATAAAAACAATGCTTTCCCAGCATCTAAATGGGTTGCGTCATCTTTCACTCTGCCTCACAAGTTAATTTAATAGACATTTCGAGCTTGATAGATTCACAATTAATACAGCATTGTACAACTGGAAATGCGACTGCAGAGAAAAAGAAGGAAAACACAAGACAAAGGCCACAATGGCGCAAGCTCCAGTTCCCCTCAACAAACAGCACCTAGTCTACGACCAGGGCCCAATGGCGCATTCATCAAGTGTCAGGCTGACTCCACCTTCTCACTTTTCTTACGGGGACAACGGCAGAAGTTCATCTGCCAAGGAGAGCGTTGAGTGGTTAATAAACAGACCACCCACAAATGGAAGGCCCTGCCAAGATGGTGACGCATTGCCAAGGGATGCCGGTATGATGGGTTGAATGTTAAAATGTATTTCTCTGCAGGGCCCATCAGACACCCACGGAAAACCTCACCAGTGCCCAAAGGTTCATCTCCGTAAGTGAGTGCATTGAAAAAGCTGTGTTCTCAAAGAATATATTCAGCTTAGGTTTAATAACATCTCGAGAGAACACGTCGATTCAAGCCAAACTCTGCGAAAAGTATTCTCACGGCTGTTAAACTTTATTCTAACTTAAAATATTAATTTAGGCTTTAGTTCCTCGTCATACTTAATATTCCTATTACTTGAGCTAATCTCCATGCATGGTCTTTTTATAAGCTGTTAGACATATTGCTGTGTATAAGTGTACTAAAATGCTATGAGAGAAACGGGCATTGGAAAACACAATCTGTCAGGTGCTACTGAAGCTATTAAGGAAGATGTGTTTACTGGAAGGTTCCTTTATCATATACGTCTTACATATTTATTTTTTTTTGTATTGTAAATCTTAGAAATTAAATCTTATACATTCCAAGCCACAGGAGTCCAGCATGCAAGAAAAATAATCTTCCATCCAGTGAAAGTACAAGTGGTTACAGAAAATAGATGGATAGATGGATGGAAGTGTAAGTTAATTATCAGTTAAGTATCAGTTAATTGATACAATACTTTTCCAAAATTTCCATGGCAAAACTAAAAAGCATGATTTACGTATATCATAAATGGTTTTGTCCATCTAACTAAAAACTCTCTAAATGGTATTAAACAATTCTTTTGCAGAGGCTTTGTTTAATTCTCAAGGGAAATTTCCATCAGCCCAGTGATTCTGACCAGGATAAGCAACTGGAAGGTGGCTGTGTGGATGGATGGATGGATGGAGTTTCCATTAAAGGGTTTAACGGTATTTGGCTCTTCATAAACAATATTAATCTACCTGTTAAGAATAACTACACATCCAATTAGGTTAGTGTACTTAGCCTTAATGTTAATCATAATTTCAGAATAGGGAAACTAGGCATTCATAGTTTCCTTATTGCAAACCTCTTCCATATTACTGCCATCGGTACTGCATATCCCATATCAGTAATACATGTTTGTGCTCTGCAGGTTTATCCAATAAGGTAAGTGGTGTCTTTTCCATTGACTAAATAGAACCAGTTCACTTTTACAGACTCAGCTGCCTCCTTTCTTCCCCATTCTTATAACAGAGTAGGTTTGTGTATCATCACACATATCTCTGTTGATCCAGTTGCGTTGAGTCCAAATGAACTTTTAGCCAAGGGCCCTGTTGGAATGTCAAAACTAGTCTGGAGAATGCAGATAGTGCTGATACACTTAAAATGTAAAGATGTGAGTTTTGGGGAATTAAATAACCTCCAGGCAGGGCTTTAGAAAACAGGGGGATGTGTACCTGCCAATACATAACTTGGATTCACTCTTCCCCTCCCAGTGAACGGATCTTTGTATTCAAATTATTAAGTTGTGTCCCCTCCCAATATCAAACTCTTTTCTCCACCGTTGCCTCCAAGTCCGTCTCTGGCTGCCATGTTTTGGACTAATGTTACAACTGTCATTGACAGATGTTCGACCAGTGCAAATGCAGCACATATCCATAACCTAATTTTCAGTTATTTAGCGTTTTTAGCTGTCATTGCATATAATATATGGGTTGCATGGTGGCATGGTGGTGCAATGATTAGCACTGTTGCTTCACACCTCTGGGACCAAGATTCCACCATAGCTCTGTATGTGGAGTTTGCATGTTTTCCCCGTGTCAGCGTGGGGTTTCCTCCAGGTACTCCAGTTTCCCCCCACAGTCTGGGATAGGCTCTGGACCCCCTACCACCCTGAATAGGGCAAATGGTTGCAGACAGTGGATAGAAGGATGGATATATACAGGTGCTCCCAGATTTACAATGGTTTGGCTTACAATATTTCAACTTTACAATGGTTCAATTGCAGTGTGGTGGTCATTAATGAATTTTGATCTGTTGCCAGGCTAGCGATATGCTGCACAATGCTGTCTAGTGTTTAACAAAGTATCATATGATTTTTTTTTCTGTGTTTAACCAGATGAACTTGTATTCATTTTAATTGTCAATTTGTGGTATTTAGTAACAGGTAGATTTACAGTATTTATTCGGTGATAGTATTTATTAATTTATTTAATTATCATATTCGTATTCGACTAACGATGACTTCATCAGAATGAAACACCATCATAAGTCGAGGAGCACCCGTGTGTGTGTGTGAGTATACTCACACACACACACACACAAACACATACATATAAAGGATACGTGACGTTTTTCCAGCTCCTCTCCAGGCTTCAGCCCAAACAGAGTAGAGCTTTAATGCAGCGTAAGATGCGGATCTCCACATGCTTTACCCATATGGGCTGTGCTCATCAAAGTGTAGCACATTGCATAACAGGGCCGGCCTGGTGGTGCAGTAGTTTGCACTGGCTCTGAACCCCCTGTGATCCTGAATAGGACAAGCGGTTTCAGAAAATGGATGGATGGACATCATATAACTCAGCTTTCCTATAACAACTCATCACAAAACACCTGTCAGCCATTTTCCTGGGTAGTTGGAGCTGAGCACATTACAGTCAGAGTAACATGGGATAATAATTTGTCGGACTGTTGATCCTTTTTTCTGAGAAAAACACATTCCTTGCTAATACGATAAAAGTGTGACCAGTTCCAGCTGAAATAAGATTCAATTACAGATACATATAAAACACATTTATTTTATATAAAATAACTGCCAATATAAAAACTAATGGACCAAAGCTACACAAAACATAAGCCTAAATATTTAAAATGGTGTGATTCAAAAAATTTTGCCATGAAACACAGCACACAAAATGGCACACAAGGCAACCAAAAGCTTTGTTTAAAATATACAGTGCACAAGACTGAAGGTCTACCAGCAAGTAATCAATCAATGATTTTTCACAGCTATCAGGCGACAATATATCTTTAGTTGAAGGACGCCTCTTTTGAAACAGAGATGAACACAAAGGGTTGTTTTGTATTAAACGCACTCATGGGAAGAGTTTTGTTTCAAACGGCCCCCCCAACAGGATGAAATTATGCTTCACTGAAGCAAGACCACTCTGTGCCAAAGCCAAGAGGTAGTGTGTTTCTCATCGAAACTGCAAAGAGTCGTAAAACAGCAGTACAACGTGTCGTGTTTGCAATGGGCCAATTAATTATAAAAGAACGTATCTGAAACTAAACAAAAACGTAATTAGCTAGCTCTCCTTGGAGGGTGATCACATAACTTTATTTGTATGACTAATAAATATTGTTCGGGAGCAGCAGAATTGTTTGTCTTCACTGGTCACTTCGAACATCAGAAAATATTCATAAATGCATTGCCTTATTTGTCAGCTGCTTATGTTTCTGCCTTATTTCCATTGAACCTCCACAGTTTTCCTTTCCATTACAAAGCGTAATCACATTATTCCCCCCAGATCCCACTTTTGCCAAATCATTCACAATTGCTTAAAATTATGAGGCTTTAAGTTTGTTTTCTCAACAATCTTTAACATACCATTTTTCTAATGATCTAGATTAATTCATTTAGTCTGAACATGGTCAAAATTTATTTTACGGGCATCCAAATTGCACACTTCCCAATCCACAGCAATTTAAACATATCTCAGTTAAGAATAACTACACATCCAATTAGGCTGTGAATGACATTTACGCCACAGACAAGCTCAGTGATTGCAGAGGATACGTTTTTTTTATCGTTTCTTCCATAAATAACATGATAAGTGATAAGTCTGACAATAAAAGTATGAGACAAACTTTACAGAATTTTGCTTCTGCCTATAAAACATTGCACTGTGTTCACATATTTATTGCGGTACTCATATCTATTGTCTTACTTAAAGACCTTAATTTTTATTCGTTAGTTGTATTTAATTTGTGTTTACCAGTGGCCGGAAGGACATTCAGAGTAAATTTTTTATTGCATAATGTAATATTTATTTACTTTGAATATGACAATAAACTCGAATTGAATTGAATTGAATTGAATTGAATTGATCTGGGACAGCTAGGGCTGGCAAGCATTGCTCAGGCTGGCGTGTAAACAGAATAATAAGGTAAAAAGTTGTTAGATAGCAATTCAAACTCATCTGAGGTTAGGTAGCTGTGGAGGTGGGATTTCTGCCAAGACTATGCACAGTAACCCTCTTCGTGACTACCATCTTCACAGCTGAAGTTTGTATGGCAGTATTAAGTCATTAATTAACACATTTTTAATCAGCTCCAAGAAAAGCAGTGGAATTAATTAAATTGTGTGAGCATAGTGCACATGTCCACTGATTCATCACCACTAGGCAAAGTCACCCAAAGCACGTTCATTATGGCTGCTGCGTAACATTGTGAATTAAAAATTTATAAACGTGTGACCCTTAGTATCACCATCTCTCTTTGGAGATATTTAAAAATAATTACTGGCTTTAGTTTTTACACCAGTAATGGTGAAAGATGTCATACAATTGGCTGAATGACGTTTTTTTCTTTTAGAAAATTTCCTAAACTACCTGGAAAAAATACCTGGGAAAGAAAAATAAATCATAACAGTAAAATATGTTATGTTTTCAAAACGTACATGTATGTCCAAGAACAATCCCAGTGTGTGTGTGACACAAAAATGATACTCTACTATACTCACACAGATACTCTACTTTCAAAGTGAAAACAAATATTTATTTCTCAATTATTTCATGTGCAAGACCATAAAAAATCGTGAATTTAAACACATTATTCTGAGCAAAATATGAGGGGACCTTCAGCGCATTATGAATGCTGTCCCCGTGCCTCATGCCGTCGCCTGAGGGGGACCTTCGTATCTTTGCACCCCAAGTCAGTCTAGACAGCAGGTGCAGGTCTGACGTGATTGGCCGGCCCAGCCAGTGTCACCATGGCGCCGGGCGGAATGTCACCTAATGACCCAGTACCTCGCTCACATGACACTCACACTCTATAATGTCGACCTTCAGGGTCTTTTTTCACTTTTTCTGTATTTTTCAGTATTGACATGAAAATTGTTTCACGAACCATTTTTCATTTTTAAATGATATAATACATTAGCATACTAATATTATAAATTATATTGAATGCACTACTGTTCTATATGAAATTAAATCTATCATAATATGGAAAAACTGACATATATGCTCAAATGCCACAAAAATACAGAAATGCAAACAAAAAATAAAGATTGGAACAGAAATCGGTAATACAGTCAATTTACTCCAATATGTTGGAAAATATTTTTAGCTCCTTACAAGGATATATACAGGATGTTTGCAGCTTATATCACTGAAGTTCATCTTCTAGTCAATAATCCTAGGCAGGGTGAGGGTGGGGGCTGAAGCTTATCCTGGAAGCTTAGCACAATGCCGGGCTACACCCTGGGCTGCCAGTCCATCACAGGGCACACAGTGGGCAATTTAGAGACGCCAATTAGCCTAACAGCGTGTCTTTGGACTGCAGAAGGAAACCTACATGACACAGCGGAAACAAGCAAAGTCCACACATACAGCGCAGAGGCCGGATTCGAACCACCAGCACTGGAAGCATGACAACAAGTTTAATGTATATAGCACCTTTCACCAACCCAAGGACACTCTACATAGGAATGATAAACAAACAGAAGGACATCGTTACAAATGAAACATGGAACACATATACTATAATCACAAATAACGTGGGAAAAAAACAGTAGACTAACTCAAACCATGGTAAAAAAAGGATGTCAGTGATCAGGAAAGGAGGGGTAGCAAAGAGAGATGAATATGGGGAGAGCAGTAGCTTTGTGAAGGCTCTGGGGGAGGGAATCCCACTGCTTGGGGGTTGTGACCCTAAGTGCCCAAGACCATATAGTGAGGCAGTAGTACTAACCAATGAGCCAGTTCACACAGCAAAATAAATTCTTTAAATTAGTCTAAACATAATTAACACCATCCTGCCAATTGCACTGCACTGCCAGTTTTCACAGGTTGCTGGGATGTGGCTTTCAGTGGGAAGGGAAATATGTCAGACATCTGCCTTCTCCAGCTATTCTTCAGCGTTGGTCCTTTTGACCTTCATGGATGGTGGCTCAGGTGGCGGATCCCAGGAACCCAATAAGCCTCCTAGTCACACTTGCTGCAGTAATGTAATCTAATCAACAAGCTTGTAATAGGATCCCTCATGTGGGATGTGGATCCTGGATCCTTACATGCCTCAGAGGTCTTGAGGGGTCCATTGTACTCTACATGAACTTCTGGTCAGTCTAGCTTACCATTAGTGAACAATTTCTATGATATCTTGACTGTTATCTATTGGTTGTGTGTGGTCATTAGTATTTGATCTGGCAGTCTCAAAAGTAAATGAATATAAAGCCATAAGACTGCACTTCCAAAATACTAGATACCTCTCTATGTATAACTCGTTGGCTAAGTTTAAAATTAATTTTCTCTTGACGTTTCTGTATATGTGAGAGTCAGTTTGCTTGAAGACTGTAATTAAAGCAATTCATCAGCATGTTTGTGATGCCATTAAAGTAGATCTGGGCAAAATAAAAAAACCAACAGGATGAATGTTAGCCAGGATTGGGTGGCTTCACTGTGTCCATTTTGAATCAGAATCAGCATTATTGGCCAAGTATGTTTACACGTAAAAGGAATTTGACTCAGACATACGGGGAAAAGAACTACAGAAAAGACATGTACAGTGTATAGCAAATGCACAGATACAGATATATTTCTGTGTGTGTGTGTCTGTACAGATTATGTTTATATTACATTGTGGGGATCAAATGCAAATGTATATGTGTGTGTATATATATATATATCCCTTTTTTTTGGTGATTAATTGTCATTGTCACCACAGCACACAGCGCAGAACAACGAAATGTGTCCTCTGCATTTAACACATATGTGACATAGCAGGGGGCGGCTATTACAAGAGCGAGTCGAGCCGGAGATCACTGTCCGATGAAGCCAACAGAACCACACCATCTGCAAAAAACAGAGACCTAATCCTGAAGTCACCAAACCGGACACCCTCAATGCCCTGGCTGTGCCTAGAAATGTTGTCCATACAAGTTATGAAAAGAATCGGTGACAAAGGGCAGCCCTGGTCCCGACAATGCGGACCAAGCTCTGACACCGGTCGTACAGGGACCAAACAGCCCTTATAAGGAAGCCCGGCACTCCATACTCCTGGAGCACTTCACACAAGACTCCCCGAGGGACACGGTCTAATACCTTCTCCAAGTCCACAAAGCACATGTAGACTGGTTGGGCAAACTCCCACGCACCCTCCAGGACCCTGCTGAGAGTAGAGAACTGGTTCAATGTTCCACGGCCAGGGCGAAAACCACAACCAGGACAGCCCTGCAACATCCAGAGCTTTGAGGAACTCCGGCTGGATCTCATCCCCCCCGGGGCCCGGGCACCGAGGAGCTTTATAACCACCTCAGCAAGTCCACCCCCAAGTCCCCAGACTCTGCTTCTTCATTGGAAGACATGTCGGTGGGATTGAGGAGGTCTTCGAGGTATTCCTCCCACAACGTCCCAAGCTCAGGTCAGCAGCGCCCCATCCCCACCATAAACAGTGTTGATGCTGCACCGCTTTCCCTCCCTTATCCGCCGGATGGTGGACCAGAATCTCCTCTAAGCCATCCGGAAGGTGCTCTCCATGGCCTTGACAAACTCCTCCCACACCAAGTTTTTGCCTCAACAATCGCCAAAGCCGTGTTCCGCTTGGCCCGCCAGTACTCATCAGCTGCCTCTGGAGTCCCACAGGCCAAAAAGACCCAATAGGACTCCTTCTTCAGCTTGACGGCATCCCTCACCACTGGTGTCCACCAGCGGGTTCAGGGATGGCTGCTGCGACAGGCACCGGCCACCTTACGACCACAGTTCCGGCCAGCCACCTCCACAATGGAGCCGCAGAACATGGCCCATTCGGACTCAATGTCCCCCGCCTCCTCCGGGACAGAGGCAAAGTTCTGCTGGAGGTAAGAGTTGAAGCTCCTTTCGATAGGGGATTCCCCCAGATGTTCCTAGCAGACCCTTACTATACGCTTGGGCCAGCCAGGCCTGACCGGCTTCCTCCCCCATCAGCGGCACCAACCCACCACCAGGTGGTGATCGGTTGACTGCTCCTCCGCTCTCCTCACCCGAGTGTCCAATACATGCGGCCACAAGTCCGATGACATGACCACAAAGTCGATCATCGAACTGTGGGCTAGGGTGTCCTGGTGCCAGGTGTGCATATGGACTCCCTTATGTTTGAACATGGTGTTCATTATGGACAATCTGTGACGAGCACAGAAGTCCAATAACAAAACACCACTCTGGTTCAGATCGGAGGGGGGTGTTCCTGCCAGTCACACCCCTCCAGGTCTCACTGTCATTGCCCACGTGAGCATTGAAGTTCCCCAACAGAACAAGAGAGTTCCCAGGTGGAGCGCTCTTCAACACCCCTTCCAAGGACTCTAAAAAGAGTGGGTATTCTGAACTGCTGTTTGGCGCATAAGTGCAAACAACAGTCAGGACCCATCCCCCCACCCGAAGGCGAAGGGAGACCAGGGGGAAATAAGTATGCCCACCCCTGCTCGGCGCCTCTCCCCGTGAGCAACTCTAGAGTGGAAGAGGGTCCAACCCCCCTCGAGGAGACGTGCGTCGAGGTGAGCTAGACTATATCTAGTAGGAACCTCACAACCTTGCAAACCGGCTCTGGCTCCTTCCCTGCCAGAGAGGTGACATTCCATGTCCCTAGAACCAGCTTCTACAGCCGAGGATCAGACCCCCAAGGTCCCCGCCTTCGGCCACTGCTAAACTCACATTGCATCCGACCCCTTTGGCCCCTCCAACAGGTGGTGAGCCCATTGGAAAGGGGACCCACGTGCCTTCTTCGGGCTGTGCCTGGCCAGGCCCCATGAGTGCAGGCCTGGCCACCAGGCACTCGCGATCGAGCCCCACCCCCAGGCCTGGCTCCAGGGGGGGCCCTGTTGACCCATGTCTGGGTGAGGGAAAATGTGAATCCATGTTGTTTCTCATCATAAGGGGTCTGATGAGCTGCACTTCGTCCGGTTCCTCACCCAGGACCTGTTTGCTTTGGGTGACCCTACCAGGGGCATAAAGCTCCGGGCAACTTAGCTCCTGGGATCATTGGAATACACAGACCCCTTCACCATGATAGGGTGTTGGCTCCAGGAGAGGACGGCATGTATACGACATATATAGAGCATATATACAGCATATATATGGCATATATACAGCATATACACAGCATTTATATACAGCATATACTCGGCATATATACAGCATATATACAGCATCTACATCGCATATGTACAGCATATATATACAGCATATGTACAGCATATGTACAGCATACTTACAGCATATTCAGATTTCAGTTTGTAGGTACAGTAGATGTTTAGTGTTAACAAGTATATTGCCCAAGTATTGTCTCTGACACCATGTGTCTGCTTTAAGTGTTCATCAAAGTGACGGCCTGTGGAAAGAAACTGATTGTGTGTCTGGTCGTTTTGGTGTACAGTGCTCTGCAGCGCCTGCCAGAGGGGAGGGATTTGAACAGGTTGTGACCAGGGTCTGCAGTGATGTTTCCTGCCCGTTTCCTGACTCTGGACATGTATAAGTCCTGGATGGAGGGCAGGTCAGCACCAGTGATTTCTTCCGGAGTCCTGACTGTCCGTTGTAGTTTGTTTCTGTCCTGTTTGGTGGCCAAACCAAACCAGGTCAACTATGATGGATGTGCAGAGAACAGACTGGATTATTGCAGAATAGAATTCAAATGTGTGTATATTCACACACAAATCCATATCGTCACCACAATGTTAAAATCCACCAATGGAATTCCTCCGTGCGTAGCTAGGACTAGCCCTAAATGGTTGCCCTAAATGTGTTGCTATGACGTTCCCATCAGAACCGCACATAAATGGAGACAGATGACAAACTGACAGAGTGATAGATGCACACTTGAATGGCAAGTACAGCTAGGAGCCTAGACAGTGTTCAGACGCTACAGAAAGGCTGAAACTGTGTGTAGCCATGAAGACATAAAAATAGCTGATGATGTCATTATTTATTTACATTAAGCTAATGTTTGTCTCCAAAGAGATATGCACTTGAGAAAGCAGGGCCAGATAGTCCCTGGAGCAATTGAGGTTAAAGGCCTTGCTCAGAGGCCCAGTGGTAACATCCTTCTACTGACCCTGGGATTCAAACCAGCAACCTTTCCATCATGACCATAATCCTAACCCAGAGAACCACAAACTATCGGCACACCTGTCTATATGCAGTCCTGCATCACACTTTATTTATATTACTTAGAGCTTACTTACAGTCGTTGTTTTTCCTGGTACTGCTGTGTATTGTTTATATTGTTTTGATTTAAATTTTATTCTTTTATTTGACCCACCCCCCAGTATTTAATACTCAGCTGTTCTTGTTGTATCTGTTTGATGCTCGATAGAATTGCAATTTCATTTCACACATGTAACATGACAATAAAGTGACTTGACGTTAAAAAGAAGAGAACTACCTATCCACCCGGTTTTCAAGGTACAACAGGAGGCATGTGTAGGATTCAAACCAAGGGCTTCCTGTTTACTATGCCGGAACTTTAACCAACAAAGGCAGAGCACCACTTCCCAGTGCAGTGCTATGGAGCTGAGCAAGAGCAAGGCCAGATCCACTTGGATCTCTCATACAGAGGGACGCAGCCAGATGGCACTGAATGTGTGGTTTATAATTAAAGAATGAAAAAAGATCAGCCTGTTAACCCTTCAATCTTTAATCTTGTAGGCTATTGCCAATTTGGAGGAACTTTAAATAAAACATAATGTCACCACACTCCAGGACTAAAGGTAAACAGATCAGGTCCTGTATGAAAGGATTATCCTTGGTGCAGTTAAATGTCATAGAATTTAAATCTCAGTTTTTATATAATACACCCATTACATTTACATATTTAGAAAATATTACAAATGTTCTTCCAGTGTTGTATGGGTTTTCTCCAGTTTATGACCACCAGTCCAGACATGGAGTTGGGAGAAATGGTGTCTAAAATTGCTCTAGTGGTATGTGATTAGGTGACTGTGCATGCCCTGTGATGGACCAGCATCCCATCCAGGATGTAGCCCAAGCCTTGTGCTTGTGTCCTGTGTAAAAAATTGGGTGTTTTTGCAGTAGTGCTTATTTACAGTCAAACTTTTATTTTGTTCTCAATATGCTGTAGCTGAACCTGTGTTTCACTTGCAAGCTTAATCATCACCTTTTTACCTTTTCAAAATTCTGGTGCTTTGGTAAATTGCTCCAGGGGGGTTAAATGGATCCCATGGGCTCAACTGACAGGCAAGGGAGATATGTGTCCCAGAAGTTCTGTGGGTATCACTACACTGTACACCAGGTCTGATGCTACATTTTGGTCGTTTATAATGTCCGGTATCCTATCACTGATATTTTAATGGCACATTTTTCTTTATGATTATATATTTCAGGATTTGTGAACTATTTCGATTAGCACTGCAAGCCATGAATGAATGAACAGCAAATACTAACATGAAAGAAAAATGCTCCCTTTGTGTCTAAGAGCATAACAAGTGAAGAAAGACCCTGAAAGGTGGCCGATAGAGAAAATATGCTTTACAATCAAGTGATAAATGTTACAACCGATACAAATAATTTAGAAAGAGGTAAGTAGATGTGAGTTTGATATCTTGGGTTCCCAGTGCAATTTGATTTGAGAACAGAAATTTCATTTTATGATTTTGCTTTATCAATCCAGTAAACTTTCATTAACTTACTTTTATTTTTATTTATTGTTATTTAGATCCGAATCAGAATCGGCTTTATTGGGTTATTGGCCAAGTATAAAAGGAATTTGAGTTTTTTTCTGGTGTTCTCAATGTATGTGCACAGAACAGACATACAGGGAAAAAAAACAAAATATATATGTGTGTGTGTGTGTGTGTGTGTGTGTGTGTGAGCGGGTGTACCTTACCTTATGAGGACTTAATGTCCCCACAACGTGGTGAATATGCGTTTTTTTCCATAAAGGAAAACTCAATTAAATAAAAATCTGTGACTGCAATGAAAAAGCTAAAAAACTCTTGTCTTTTGCTTGGTTACTTATGACTATGGTCAGGGCTGGGTAGGGGTTAAGGTTGCCATAGTAAACATTAGCATTTTGCCCATAGAAATCAATGAGCAGTCCCCATAAAGATATGTTTACCCGACGTGTGTGTGTGTGTGTGTGTAAAAAACAAGCAATGACGTACAATATGTACAGCAAAGACAAACAACAGACCACAGTACAATGGTGCAGAGTGCAAAGACGCTGGAATAAACAGGGATTATATGTGGAATTGATAACTGGTTACTATGTATACATGAGGTAAGTGGCCTTGACCGTATATTCATCATATACAGTATATACTGTACAGCATATATACACCATATATACAGCATATACACGGCATATATACACCATACACAGCATATATACAGCATATATACAGTACACCATATATCCGGCATATATATGGCATACATACAGCATATATACAGCATATATACAGCATATACACGGCATATATACAGCATATATTTCTTTTACATGCAGTTTATTAACAGGAAATACAAATTTTGTTCCGACAAGTTTCAAAATAATTTGAGATATGTTGTGTTACTCATGGGGTAAAAAATTACCAGTAATTCATGGGGTAAACATTTGATTCCTTCATGATCAATTTTAGCATATTCTCATACAGAACCTTTTACTTAGCTTTCAGGGGAAAAATGAAAAGTGGAAGTTAAAATGGAATAGGCAGCTACATTTCCGAATGTCAGCATCGCAGCAGGTAAGGCAAATTAAAACTAATGATTTATTGCCATAATACATTACGGGATGAATGCTCTTACTTAAGGGCTGGTCAGCAGGTCAAACTGAAACGTAAACCACTCAAGGGAAGAAGCATTAGAAGTGCGAATCAGCGCAGGGAGGAGGCATGGGAAGTGCAGACCACAGCAGGGAGGAGACATGGGCAGTGCAGACCACCACAGGAAGGAGACGTGGGCAGCGCAGACCACCGCTGGGAGGAGGCATGGGCAATGCAGACCACCACAGGAAGGAGACATGGGAAGTGCAGACCACAACAGGGAGGTGACATGGGCAGTGCAGACCACCACAGGGAGGAGACATGGGCAGAGCAGACCACCACAGGGAGGAGGCATGGGCAGTGCAGACCACCACAGGAAGGAGACATGGACAGTGCAGACCACCACAGGAAGGTTGCTCAGGCAGAGCAGACCACCATAGGGAGGAGAAATGGGCAGAGCAGACCACCACAGGGAGGTGGCACAGGCAGAGCAGACCACCACAAAGAGGAGACATGGGCAGTGTGTCATGTAGTGGTACCCACTTTATATGGAAGTACGAGACAAATCTCATGTTTTCATGGATCAATATGTGACATGTGGATATTTTTATTTTTCAGAAGAGGGTGAGCCCGTAATATACAAGATGGATAGCAACTGTACCCCCAGTGTTTGGTGGCCCAGTGGAATACTGAAAGAATGCTGTAATTGGTGTAATTATATTTGACAATTCTTTCCCTGACCTTTTGGGTCCCCGATTGGTTTATTGGACGAGTTAAATTGCATGCAACATGCTGTTAACGGGCATTTCTGAAATCGCCATGTGTGTTATTTGCTGCTGTGATCTGATTGCAATTTTCATTACTTTATATGAAATGTTGTTTTTTTTTTTTTTACAAATTTATTTCAGCCTATGGATCTAATACAGTACTTTGCTTTACGTACAGTGCTGCAGGCTCACACCTCCAGGGCTTTGGGTTCAGCTTCTGCCTTTGCTTTGGGTGGATGCACTCTTTGCATATTCATCCTGGTTTTGTGTGGGTTTCCTCCTAACGCTCCCAGCTCCTCCCCCAGTCCTAAAATTTGTGGATCCGTACCTCTAAATTGTTATGTTTTCGTGTCCTGCATACGACTTCATGTCACCCGCCTAACAAAGCGACATGGTGGACCAGCCCCCCCCCCTTAAATTAGGATTGGATATGACATTTAACCATTGTTGGTGTAAATGAAACCAAAGAAGTCATCGTAGGGTTCAAGGAATTTATAGTAGACTTTAGTCTTATTTGGTTAAAATGTGTATGACAGTGTGGCTATCTTGCCATGAGAAAGAGGATAGCCCCCATGACCTCACCCTGACCAAGAAGTACAATGCCTAGAGGCTACTGTATATTATGAATGAGTCTTGTTCCCTGCTTAGTCTTATAGCACATGCCTCAGTGGTTGCTCCTAGTGTCTTGCTCTCTCATTACACTGTTGGCCCTGGTGCATTAGTATTCCTGGTTTTCCTTCATTGCATTCCTGAAGTTCTCTAGTTGTGCTTTTCCTGCTCCAAGTTTGTTGGCATTCAGTATCCTTTTGTTTCCCATTTTCCATCTCCTGACCGCTTTTTAGCCTCCTGCCATCATCAGCCTTCTGCATGCAGTCCTTGCCCTGCATGCCCCGTTCTGGAACCGTCTGTCCAGTCAGACGCTCCATATCCCATCTGTCGCCTGTTTCCACTGGTGTCTTGTCCAAAGGACTTAGGAGCTGTTGGGAGGAAAACCTGGCAGTGGGGTGAGAGTCTGGTTCAGGGTTCTCCCCTTGACCTTGGTCCATCTTCTGTCAGAAGCATGAACTATTTAAAGCAAGTGAGTAGGACTGTGACCTCAGACCTCCATGGCAGATGCTTTGAATCGACTTACCTCCTGCAATCCAAAGACATGCGTTTAGGCTAATAGGCATATCTGGGCCTGTAGTCTGTGATTGTGTGTGTATGTGTGCCCTGTGATGGACTGGCATCCCATTTATGGTGTCCCCCTGTCTTGTTGCCTGTATTGCCTGGGATAGACTCCAGGCCCCTCTGTGTCCCTGTCCAGGATAAGCCGTTGGAAGATGGATGGATGGATGGAAAACAAATAGTCCAACGTTCCCTGAGTAAAAGCATTGATTACTGTGATTCTGGAGCTCTTTATAAGGCTACATTCATGGTGAAGAGAGACACATTCATGGCTATCCTTTATATGTCCTCATTTTGAAACAATCCTTGAGAGACACACAAACACGGAGCTTGCAGACAGGCAAGGATTTAATTAAATTATAAAAACCATGTGTAGCAAGAACCTTTCACAGCTTCAAAAATCCTTCCTACCAAAGGGTATAATTTTCTGGACAAACTTTGTGTTTCCAGAATATTAATTTTAATTACAAGTAATTTTAATTACAAGTATTACAAAATCTATCACATTAAAATACATTCAACAAATAGGGGAATTAGGTGTACATAACATAATACAGTCTATATAAAAACTTAAACTATATAAACAGAACAATTCAGAAATATAATCTTTCACTGAATAAATAAAAGGTTGTTTGCGTCACTTTATATCATTTTAAATCAATTCAATCTGAATTTTTTAAGCTGTGACTGGATGGTGTAATGCTGCGTCTTTTGACTGCCTCTGCTTTACATGCATGGTTACAGAGCTCTTATTCACCCACCTGAATATTTATTCGAGTCTAATTAAAACAAATAAATGCGTTAAGATGTTTTAAATGAAACGCGAGCAGCAGTAATGTCGGTGTGAAGGAGACAGGACGCTGTCCCCGGGGATCCCCGTGAGGTTGGGTTCGGGGGAACCGGGCTTGACCGTGACGGGAGGCCGGCAAATCGGCCATGGTGGATTCTCGCGTCAGGTACAGGTTACCTCCACCAAGGTCGCTGCTTAATTAACGGCACCTGGGGAGACGGATCCTGTAAATAAGCCGGAATTACACCGTTGGTTAACACTGAAGTGAAGCACGTAGGCTACTGCTCATTTGTGCCCACCCCAAGCTGCCTGCTTTAATGTGAAATCCTCATGTTTTTTTAAATATTCTTTGTCAACCCAAAGTCGTGAGTCATCCTACAGGATCTATCGATTCCCGCACACTGACACAACTTATTGAACCGCATTTTTTAAT
>JAODKC010000130.1:6617932-6636210 GCA_026777985.1 Mormyrops attenuatus
AAATGGATTACTGATTAATATCAATTTATAGTTTAAACGAAATGACAATAAAAGGTTATTGTTTACACTGTCATGCAGCAAGCTATATAAGTTGAATAATGTTCTTTTTATGAATTACATAGATATGAGTAACCTATAGGGCCAAACATCAGTGGGTTCTGGCTTGGTATTGGGTAGATCTGATTTGTTACCCTTTTTTCGAATAAAGTGATGGAGACTGACCTCTACAGGTAGCCTCCACCCCCCCGGGGGTCCATTAGGGTCGGTATAGATTATGACCCGGAAGCTGACAGAGGTGCTTCCATGGAGACGAAGCATTCTCGCGCAGCTCCGCGCCAGCCGCTCTCTTTGCCTGCCTTTTCGTTTCGTTTATTTAGCTGTTTGTTTCAGATGGTGTTTACTTAGCTTTTTTTCTCCCTACCGCTCTGCTTGTTGCTCACTTGCGGACGGTACCACATCACCCACATCGAACCCGAAACGATGCAATTTTTAAAAAAAATGCTTCATTAAAAATGTTGTCCTAAATAAAGCTACCTTAGAAACAAGCAAGGGTGTCGGAGATTATCGGGCGATGTTAGTGATTTCTTCACAACTGAAAGGACATTTAAAGGATTTTTAAGTGCAGTACTGGTGCGGATTATTCCTCAGGTCCACCAATAAGGAACAACTCATTATTCAGCGCAGGGGACCATGGATGTCGCTGAGGGAAACTGGAAGAAAAGCTGAATTTATCATGGCCCCAATGCCAAAGGGGCATTTTCCCAGCAAAGGGAAAATAAAGAACATAAGAACAAGTGTTACATCCTTTGACAAAAGAACAGGCATGGCCTAGAGTTTAGAGTCAGACCTGACAAGCTTTATTTAATGCCATGCATTAGAGGCACAATTTAGAAAAAAGAACAACGCGTGACATAAGCACAAGTATTCAGTATTCACATATGCAATCGCCAGCATTGTTTATATTGTTAGTATTGTTCAAAAAATACAGATACATAAAAGTACCCAAGACTTTTTCCTCAAAAATGAATTACCTGCGGTCTTAATATTGCAAGCGTTCCATTATAGATTTCATTGCTGGTCTTTTTTATGGGTACTCCATCGGACGCAAATGGATTCAAACATAACAGTGGAGGACACCTGCTGGCCACATGATCTTATTACAGAAATTTTACACAGGCTTAAAAAAATCATTGCTGGAGTTTCTTCTAGTAAGGAGGCTGCTAGTATTTTCCAAAAAATCCAAGAACAAATATTTGAATAATTGTGTTTTACTCAGTGGTGTGAAAAGCAGATTATGGCATCGTAACAATTTCAATTAATCACACAAACAAAGCTGATTAGACACAGAATAGCAAAGATTTGAAAAATCTTTTCACTTAAATCTTCTGGATGACATATCTGTTCCAAAAAAAAGTTAAAGCGGATTAAGACTGCTTGAGCTACAGTAGATCTGCGTAACCTACTGTTTAAAATTTTCAATGGCGCACAAGTTGAGTTTTATCTCTTTACAACTGTTTTGGGTGGGAATCTCTGACAGGAATTAGCTGTAAGGACACGCAGGGGATATTTTCATGCTAGTGGATGTTCCTCTCCCCTTCACTCCACAGCAGATTATGAAACAATTCGTGGTGTGTGCTTTTGTTGACTGGGTGTTACATTCATTAGAAAGAGCAAAACAATACAAAGCTAATCAAACCAAACAAGGCAGCATTTCCTTAAGTGAAACCGATTCCTTTTCGGGAGTCCGGGGAGCATTAGGGGAGTTCTGGGGGGTGTGAGGAGTAGACATCGTCTCCTACTTTCTCATGTCATTCCCACAACCGGGATTTCCTAACAGGAACTATAGGTACGCTGATCTCATTATAACAATTACTAAAGACGCCTTTTTCCTTCTTCAAGCCGGTCTTCAAAGACCTTAGAGCAATGTAATTTTAAAATCAATCCCTACCCAAAAAGCACTAGTGTTGGCCATTTCTAAAGGACTGTCAATTACCTCCACCTCAGTTCAGCAAAGGGAAAAGCAGCATGATTCAAGTCCGCTCCAATAAAGGTCTATTCTTCAGGGAAATCACCCCGTGCATGGCCTTGAATTTATTCAGCATTAATCTGCGCTGGGCTGTGGGAGCCCACTGAATATTCATCTGGTGTGCCAGGCAAATCACTGCATGTAAATAGTGAATTCCTGCAGTACGAGAGCCTTCATCTATCACAGTCTTCCATGCCGATTCCTAACAATCCGAACTAATACAAAATATGATCAGCATGGAGAAGAAAGTATTTATTTTTTATTATTTCCTGGAAATTATAGAAGTCCTTTGCTGATGGATTCTGTTTACTTAAGAACAAAAAAAATTGTCTTACACACACAAACACACAAAAACATCTGTGTTGACAAACTATCGTTATTTGTCGGTGGCTAATTTTGCTCCCCCCCCGCTACCCGCACCCCATTCCCCTCCCCCACCTCTACCCCCCACCCCCAAGCTGATGAAATCCCCTGAGCAGGGTTTCCAAATACATCCTCTTGTTGAGAGGCTGAACTTTCCCACAGAAACAAAGTGCAAATTGTTTCATTTTGCATGAGTGTAGGTTCGAGCCGTCGCTTAGCGCCACGCCGTCAGGCTGCTGCCGCACGCTTTTCGATATGATGCAAATGACGCACTCCTCACAGCTGCGGCTGACAACAGGAAGTCTTAAACAGCTTTCACGGCCCGGCGAAGAAAAATGGGGCTTATTTATCCATTCAGTGAGCATGCTCAGTACCACTTTGCATCATGGGATGATCTACAACCATGGCAACTATTGTAAAGCATAAACCCACAGAGAAAACAGTGTGTGTGGCTCGGCTAGTCGTAAAACATTTCCTTATATAAAAAAGGGTGAACAGAGGTAGAAGAAAATTAGGGTTATCTTTACATTTAGATTTGGTTACCTTTAATATTAAATACCTAGGTTATTTTAATTTAGCTGGTGCTAGAACTATTACTATTATTGTAATAAAAAATAGCCAATTTCACTGTATTTTCTTATTAGTGAGCATTATTGGGTGACATCCAATTGTCCTTACTCAAAAAAGAAATTTTATCGAATGGGTTTAAGGGAAAGTCATTAACTTTTAGAGTATTGTGGCTTTTGTGGTGTGGGTTATTAGTCAGTATACAAGCCTCTTAAGCATCGAGCCGTCAGCACCTAAAATGACAATAAAGAAGGGGACATTACTGCGCCTCTGCTCTCTGGGGCAAAGAGGACTCAATCCATACATTCGCTCCCTGTACCGTTGATGTCATTAGGCAAAGAGGCTTTGCTGTTTCAAATACTGATCCATTTTTAATTGTTTCTAAAGGATGCATTTATATCATGCTCCTGAATGATGGACTAGGAATCCTATGTTCCACAATTATTGCCCAGTCTCTTGTTTGTCTGGGAATGAGCAATCCTTTAAAGTGTGACAGTCATTGGTATGTCTTGTGTTACATTTATTTGAACTATATTCTATGCCTTTTCTTATCATCGGGATTCATTAGTTGGTCCCAAATCAAAGGGACATGCATTTACTTTGCCAATGTCCTTGTTACCGTTAAGAGTTGGTGAGATAAAAAAAATAGGGAGACAGTCATGATTATGACGTATAAGCTGCCTAATTAAGACAGTCACTAAAAAAACGACTGATAATAACAAGTCAAACACCTGACCATACAGCTTGAAGTATCTTATGATTGGTTTTCAGAAACCATGTATGTGACTGGAAAACTGAATTCTACCCATTTTAATGAACATTGTTTAAAAATGTAAAGTATGATGATGGTGGCCTTGTTAGGGAAAGGATTAGTGAATAATTTAATCTCCTTCCTAGAGAGTATAGGTAAACAGCATTTGGTAGCTATGTACTTAAAATTAGTAAATCAGCCCTGTTTTATAATGGTGATCATTCTCAATAATCATTCTGCCCACCTACAGACTGAAAAAAGCACAATAGCACAACCTTTAGGCTCAACCTGGGCTGTGAGACACTAATGTTATCGTCATGTTTGCAGCTGTTGCTCTGCTGGTACTTTACACTGTTGCCATTCACAAGGCATCACAGTCAATGCTAAAAGGTGAAATCAGTCTGTATTCCACTTCAGAGGATTCCTGCTAATGACAATGACATTTTTAGATGAACGGCACCATCTGGTGGAGGGTGAGGAAGTGACAAACTACAGAAGGAAAACGTCTCCGTTAACGCTATTTATGACGGTCCTCTTTTGGCAGTGTCTGAGAAGGTCTCATCTCAATGGGATACTGTATTTGATCAAGGTGACAGTAACAAAAATGTATTGTGTGCAACATGTACACTATAAAATTGCATTATTAAATGTTTTAAGTTTCTTTATCGAAAGAGGCAAATGTCAACTCGATTTCAAATTTTGGAAATGAACTCCGTAGTCGGACTTGTCAGAATATGGTGTTGCATTAGAGAGAAAAAAAAATGTAAATTTCAGACAAACAAATGTTAGCAAGTGCTCCATATCCCAGCATTAGACACACTTGAGTTATTTCTAAAGATGATTCTTTGTTCGTTCACATGGCCTTCTATTCCATCGAGACGGATTATTTTATGTGATGACAAACTTTGGATTATGAGGATGGCCGACACCCGTGAAATGCCATATTTCTCACAAAGGGCATCAAAAATGTAGGCCATCAGACGTTTCCGGAAGAAACAGAAAAGCAGAGGAGGGAATGAGCAATCGGGAGAAGGAAGAGGAGGGGAAGTCTTCCCAGGCAGAAAAGATTTCATTGGTGAGTATAAGAAAGGGAGGGCCAATTCAGCTGTCATGACTCTTCTTTGCTTTGGTCGGTGAATTTCAATGAAGGACATTTTCTGTGACATCTTATGGTTTTGGAATTAGCTGGGGATACAGACAAGGTTGAGGCTGTGCATTAAACAGTGCATTGGCTAACTGGCAGGAAATGAGTATGCACGTTTTACAACACAACGTACAAAAATTAGATTTTATATTTGACTGTAAATCTGGCATATTTAGCAAGAGTTTTTGTAAAGTGTTTGATCAACTGGACAAGTGGTTGGAAGCTGGATTGTTATGTATCTTGAGCTTATTTTAAACTAACAAGCACAGCCATAATTCAAAGTGTTCTCTAATCCAAATTTGGCTATTGATTTAATGTCATAAGACTCTGATAAAACTCCTGATATGCTTTGATAAACTTTGCATTACACTGATTTGAAGATTGCAGAAGGAGACTGATTTTTTAATTGCTTATCATATGCAGTTTTATACCATGCAGTACCAGTTTTCCTCATCCAGTTGTTACAAGTATATCTAGTGCATAAAGACAAGAGGTCTGTTATTGGTTGGTTACTGTAAAACAATGTTCCATTCGCAGTGTTGGTGAAATAAAATTTTTTCCCCAAATGTAAGCATTTCATTTTCTATATTCCAGCAAAACATAGAAATATAACCAAAATGAATAAGCATGGCTTACCCAAGGAAGGAAATGAATAAAATAAGCACACAAGGTTACTTACCATTTATGGTATCAAAGGGGACGTCGTTTGTTAGACAAAGGAGCAGAGGCCTTAGAGGTTACATACAATTGAGCTTACAGATGGCTATCACACATTACAATCATGCTGGAGAGTCACTGGATACAAACAAGAAATGTTCGGTCAATGTTTTCATATGGTTAGCAAACTAGCAACAATAACAGTATTCACAAATTCCAGCAAACTTCATGACAATCTTGCAGCATTCCTTTTGTGAGATAAAGCATTAATTCTGTTTTTGAAATAATAAGACCTGAGGAAATAATACTGCTGGTGTTTACAACTGTTATTGCTTTACAGACCCATTTCTTTCCAAAGTAATTCACAATGCCAACAGTTCTGATGAAGCTTGGAGGTCTTACCAATCCATACAGTTGAAAATTCCACAGAAGTGGCTGGTGTTAAGTACCCTTCTGAACAGTACAACAGCAGGTCCCATCCTGAGATTGAAAGTGATGACCTTTCACTCACGAGTGCAGTTACTCAACCACGTGCTTGGCTAATAAAGGCAATTATTACCAGGATCTGTACATGGGCTGTCAGTCTGCCCCCTTACGAGACTGTACATTAACATGCTAATGACATGCTGATGGAATTCTAATGAAGTGAAGCGTTATTGTATCACGTTATCCGGGGCCCTGCTCAGCTGTTTCCCATTGGACAGGCATGCATTTCCTGTTCGACAAGCACGTCAGAGGTCCTTAGAGTCCAGGCTCGGCAAAGTAAACATCACACAGACGCCACAGTGCTCAGGGGACACCATTCTGGTTCATGCTGCTCTGGGAAATTTATTTAGTGCTATTTTTTTTCTTATTTGTTTATTTCTTTCACTTGCGTTTCTGTCTGGAGTTATGGTCAGGACAGTAAAGCAGCAAGAGTCACAGTTCGTTACTTTTGTCAAACTATAAAATCATTTACATCACATTGTTTACTGACTTTTGAGACCACAGACATTCCAGCAACACACTCTAGGGTAGGTGGGTAACAATCAGAAAGCATGACGTTTTGCATAGTATTAAATGAACAAAGACATTGAGTTCTTTATTTACAATTATTGTATAGATAAAAAAATTCATAAAAACAAGATGGATGAACACTTATCATTTACCCATACATGGAAAGAATGCCAAATTTACTACTGGCATTTCGCTTCTCATTGGTTTGTTCCACAAAATGCATGCTGCTAGTTACAGTACATAGAAGCATTTAATGTATTGCAAGAGATATTGTCATCATTATTTTATTATCATCATCATTGTCATTATTCATAATAATATACTTCAATATTGTCATTTAGGTATATTAGTCATAGTGAAACGGCATGAATGAGTTTGCTCACCAATGTGGGCATTCTGTGCAGAATACTTGACCTGTACTACAGTAATCATACAAACAAACAAACAAACAAACAAACAAAAACTAAAAACAAATGCCGCATCACACGTAAAATGTCCCTGTGCGTATAAGCCAACATGGATGTGCATCTCCAGTGAAAATGATTGGCTACACTATTTACAAATAATACTCTACGTTTCTCACTGTTAATTGCCTTAAAGCTGACTGCCGGGTTGATGTACGAACAGGTGCGGGACGTTGGCGTAATTTGCATCGTGGGGGTGTGAAAATGACTGGAATATCAGACGAACGTGCCAAAGCCAGACTCTGTGACACAGAAAGGCCTTTCCCGCGGAAGGCTTTTTTTTTTTTTTTTTTTTTTTTTTTACATGCCTGAGCTAACCGTTTAAGGTTGTTCACCATTTAGTGATGACAGGAGCCACAGATGCAGATTAAAAAAAAAAAAAAAACAAGTCAAAATATTGAATTCAGAGTAAAAAATGGATTTGTTTAACTTGCATATTGAGCGTATTCCACCATGCTTCCTCATAAGCCAGAATTAGTGATAATAATAATAATTGCATTTCAGGACCATAAATTCGGTTGTTATGGTTGCACATCTGCCTTCCATGACCTCTGACCTTCCATTTGGAAAGCATAATAAATAGTTAACGACTTGTGAATACTGCTGGGATGCTAGAGTATATATAGTGACTGCAGGAAGACAAGCTTGATTAAAAACACACAAAAGCACATCTAAATATACAACACAGAGGTTCATTCATATCCAGATAGTGCAGAAAAAGGATCTTTTTCTTTAAAAAAAGCAACATTCCATTTTGTTTTTTTTCAGTTGGTGTTCAAAATTCCACAAGCCCAGAAGCCCGGTTAATTTCTTTTAAGGAAAACAAATTGAAAAATAAAATAAAATAAAAAAGAATCAACACAATATCTCACAATATTTCAACACAACTTTTTGATTTTCATACAGATAAGCCCAATATAACTTAGTTTGCAATTGTTTCTAATGTTATAAATCCATCGCAGCCTTTGATGGTCACACAGGTTTAAAACATTTGTGTTAAACAAGCAGTGTTTATATAGTAGATAGTTTAAAAAATCAGTCCTGAACGGCCCTCTTGATCTTGAGAATGATCTCAAATTAATTTCAAGCATCGAAAAAAAAGGAAATGAACGGAAAGAGACAAACCTCTCCATCTTGAAATCTGTGTCTGGACACAAAGGATGCCGCTCAGAGTTGATCCCAACAATCATGTAATACTAAGATGCCACATTAATTACGTATCCCATTATATTTTGGTGTCTTTGTAACCTAAAAATATCTACAATATTTAACAAAATAGCAGGCAAAATCCAGCACACAGTTTGTAATAAAACACCTAAAGTCCAATGTTACAGAAGTACTGAACAACTTGAGCTGTTCCTACTACGTCTGAAGTATGGTTTTGTACCCTACAAATAAACCAGGAAGTATCTATGGGTTTTGTAAACAAATCACATTCTCTTTAGGACGTAAATAAGTTAAAGGAGTAAGGAGTAAAGCCATTGAAGCAGAAACAAGGCAACATGCCAACAAAGATAAACTCTGTGTATATATATTTATATATACATATATATGTATATATATTTCAATAAATTCTATTTATTATGGGTTTCTCTTTTCCGACAAGTGCAAATCTACTGTGCAAGTTGAGTCCTGCAACCTTAGTACACGTCATTTTTTTTAATCAAATAAATCTATACAGTTTAATACATGCCACACAAGAAACTCACAGACCAGTGAATCATATAAGCTGTCTTAAAATATCAGTCCACAGCACTTCCCACCAAAATCAAATCAATTCAAAAAAAATAAATTGTAAAATCAAAGTGAAATTAAATAAAAACTTGGGTAATATACATTCATGCAGGAGTAATTATATATATTTTTATTATTTAAACTATTAATAATATAGTGATTTTATTCTCGTGAAAGGGTAGTGTATCGTTTATAGAGTTTTCCAAGTCACTCAACAGCAATCTCTGCTTCTTCTGCATGCCGCCGAATAAAAAAATCAGCTTCGGAGCATGTATACATCCATCAGCCCGAAGGTGCTCTTCCTCCTTCTTGGCCATGTTGCGCTTGGAGTATGTAGCTAGTTGTGTCCCCAACAAGAGGGCTAGAGGGACGTCTCCAGGCTATGTAGAGGACTGCCTGGACTGGACGAGGCAGCAGATTTACTAGTGTCAGTGGTCAGGTTGATGCCGCTGTCAATGGCGTTGTTGTTCTTATTGGGTGAAGAGGGTTGGCTAGAGTTCTTCCTCAAGGCCGGGTCCTCTTCAGCATCAGTGTCATCAATGAGGGGGATGTGAGGCTGAGAGTCTTCTATCCTAAACTCTGGGTGAGTCATGAAGTTGTGAATGGAGGTTCTCGAGTCGGGTTTCTCCAGGCCTTCATAGAGGGAGCTACGGAATGCATTCACAACCCGTATCTGGGAGGGGGGGAGAAAGAACCACACTGATTATGGGGCTTCACGTCTCCAGGCTGGAAGGGTGGGGTAAGGAAAGGTAGGGCGGAAACGAGTCCTGAATCACAGGACCTCTGAGGTACACAACTCATTGTTTGGCGTACATTGGGAGGGGACTGCAAATGAAACATAAAAATAAACAAAGGGGAAAAAAAGACTGGTAAAGCAAAACAACTGTACTTCTGTACAGCAGAAAAAAATGGGCAGCACTGGTTATAAATGCTAAGGTCCCACTGTAGCGTATCCCTAGAGACAAGCGACGTTAATCAAAAACCCATGCATGGCGAGAAATCTTTCGGTGAGTTGGTAAGTAGGAGGAAGAGATTAGTTTCCAGACAAGTTTTGGAAAGAGGAAAACTTAAAAAAGAAATGCTTAAAAAAAAGACCAAACACGCACATTCACATAGACTCCAAGTAAGGACAAGATAGAACACAATGCATACACTATGGTGTGCACAGGAAGATGAGCGGTATGCCAACACTGCCGCCATCAGCCACAAGCTGGAAGCCAAGAGAACCGCGCACCACGCATGCAGCTCCTGACAGGGGGCGCTATAAGGAACGCCGGCCACGCACAGGAGCACACGGACAGCCGTACTGTGAAGCTTGACGGCGGAACGTCTCTGCAGCAAGCTTCATGGTCATGCGCATCTGAATAAACACTCAAGTATAGGCCCCCATGTCTTTCCTGGTCTATGGAGAATTCCATTTTACTGGCGAATAGTGCTTTTAATTAAAGAAATTAATCGTCTTTGTTACAAACTATATACGGTTTCATTTTAAAAAATAGTGTTTACCAAATTTTAGAGAAAAAGTTATGGAAAAAATAAAATTCAGTAATAAAATTATTGCTGTGTTTTACTGCTGGAAGACATAGCTACAACAGAATAAAATTATTGTTATAAATATTTAATAGATACTTAATAAAACTATTGCCATGAACATGTATTTTATCATAGATCTTTCACACACTGGCAATCTATTTAAATGCATCTGCAAAATATTACTATTTACAAATGTAAAAAATTCTTATAGTTTTAATTAAATTGTGATTTTTTAAATTTTGAGCATGTATAGCTGACTATAGCTCCCCTACTTCATTTCATAACCTTATTTTTCCCATATTTTTTTTTAATTTGCAGTGTGTATAGCCCTGTGACTGTAACTGCAGTCGGGGTCTGAGACATGGAACAGCATGATGCATACAGATCCGATTTGACCCAACTTTCATTGCACACCAGCAGCGCGTAAAAAGGCCTCAACGCGGTGGGGAATTACAAAAAATGACATGGTCAGAGAAGAAGCCATGTGACTGACGGACAAGAATGAAAGTCAGGACAAATCGCGCTGACAGCATCTGCCTGGGGACAACTGGCGCCACATAGGACACGGTAGACAACGGGAAGCCACGAGACGTCATGGGTTGCTACAGCCCCCGAAGCTGTCTTTTGACACACTACACATGACAGATAAGACAGGATGCTCTGGGTCTTCTCAGCTGCCTGAAGATAAACGCCTTTGTTTTGGTTTCCCCCTGAAAAATGAGACTCTGCTTAGAGAACAAAACAGAGTCAACCTCAGCGGTCAGGAAAAACACACATCTGGCCAGTGTGAAATACTTTCGTTCTCAACCCAGTCCTCAGGCCTCCTAGTAGGCATGCGTTCTACCAGTAATTGGATGACTAAGAGCACAGATGACGGAACAGAACACAGATACAGACCAGGTTGAGAACCACTTATCTAAGACATGGTCACTGAATACAGTATGAATATTGTAATGGCTTATACTTGAATGTTTACCCATTCTGAGTTTGTCATGGGTTAATTAGTTCACATTAGTTGCAGACAATTGAAGGACTCACAACCTGAAATTCACTCCGTTGGCTGCACCCTTAGTCCAGGGCTCTTTAGCACTCTGGGGGAAACAAACACATTTAACATTGAGACAAAAACCAGGCACTCTCAGAAAGCGGTGGCGAATGTCAAATGAAAAGTGGCGAGAGGCATAAGAGTAGAGGATATGATACAAAGGAACGAGCAAAGTCGTCTTCAGAGAAGCCTCCCTTCACAATAGCTCTTGGCCAATCATCCTCTTGTCACCACATGATCAAGTGTTCCTACATCAAGTCAGTTCTAGTCCAGTCCACACACAGAAGAACCTACCTCAACAGAAAGACCTGACCCAATTAATTGTCTTGACTTATTGGCAGCCTATTGAACCACCTTCTTAAATTCTTATTAGGACAACAAGGTCTGAAAAATCAGGTATACTGATTTACTGCCCTCTAGGACTGGAAATGAATCCCCCCAGACTGTTCATTTTATAACAAAAAACTTACACAAAAAACATTACATTTAACAGTAACCAAAAAACAAGAATGTTCTAAGTGATGAACTGTGACTTAGGCATAGAACTTCACAAAATAAAAATATCACAATACCCCTAAGATTACTGAAAAAAAAATCAGATTTTTCAAACTTAAAAATCAAAACACAAATTTAAACCATGCAACTATTGCGTAGATACTCCGACCCAGAAAATAACATCACTGAGATCACCACTCTCTGATTTAGTCTTCTAGGAAGAATATTATTTTTTAAAATGAACATGAATATGGCCTTCCTCATATGACAGCTGGGAGAACCTGGCCTCCAGTGATTGGTTCTGAGTGACAGGGGGCATCTCTGAAACGCGCTCTGAGAAATCTCACTCACGCCCAGCGGGAACGGCAGTGGCGTTGGTGGGAGAGGAAAGGGCATTGGACACGGACACGTGAGTGGGGCTAGACACATTGGTAACGTCCTGGTTCTGGCTGGTCGTTGAAGACTGGCGCCTTAGCGCTCCCTGAAAGGAGGTCCCGCTCTTGAACGTGTTCACTACCTCGATCTGCAGTGGAGGAGAGAACGAGACAGGTGGCTCAGAAGGGGAGCGAGGGAAGGAGCGAGGGAGGGAGGAGACACAGGCATGACGAAAAGCCGTACCGATATGACCGATAACTCCCACAATGCCACACTATTCACATGACATGGACAGCATTAGCCTGTGTAGAAATTCTCTACTGTACAATGATGGACAACAAGAAAGCAATGGTAGCACACGGGGCAAAGAAGTTCAGAAAGCCTTCAACTCTGACTTCAACTGAAGCATGACTTCAGTGCTCCACAGGCAACCCCATGACCTGAAGCTGCCATTTAAGGGATGTAGGAGGAATTTTGATCCATAGTGTCTTCAGCTGTCCTCTCCTGTGACAAGTTGCACTATGGCAACCAGTTTTATGTAGTTGACAGAAGAGTTTAGTGGAAGATAATTAACTGAAGTTCAGAACCATCAACAAATGATAACTTCATTATGTCTTGAAATCCAGGTATTATCATTTCAACAAAGCAAAAATGGTTTAGTAAAGTGAAATAGCAGAAAACAAGGAGCTATAGGCAGAGTGCAGGCTGATTGGACCAGGAATCCTCTATGTGAGTACTAGACATTTCCACGGTTATACATGTCTACACCACCGTCTGCTACAGACAATATTAATCGGGCTCCTTAAAATTCATACCATGTCCTTCCTGAATGAAGAGACCATGCTATACCCATGGTCCAGCTCTTATGTACCTGAGTCTGAATCCTGTTGAGGCCGCGGAACCAAAGAATCTGGCCTCGTCTCAGCTCCCTCTCAGCATGGTCAATCTCCTCATTGTCCTCATTCATCTCCTCCTCTGGCACCTCATCCTTCTCTGTCAGTTGGCCTGCCCCCTTCAGGAACTTCAACCTACTGTTGGGAATTGTTGATATCACCTGATCCAGGGTGGAGTTAAAAAGAGATGACAGGTTACACAGTGTTTCTCTGCTATTTTGAAGTCATTGCTGTTGAGACAAAAAATTAGTTGTCTGTTGTCCATTTACGACATAAGTAGCGTTTTGCTTTGTGCAAAAAGCTGCTTGCGGGAGTTTTACTTACACAAAAATGTTCTGAGGGCAAAATGAAAAATTACTGGTTCAGAGGGATATCCAATCAGATTGCAGAGGAGGTCATTATCAGATTAAACAAGTTACAGTATGTTCGTAAATTCATTTGTTGATTTTTGTGATTAGTAAGAAATGAGTTACCTGACCCCAAAGGAGCTCTCCTACACCCAGAAACACACACCACATCCATTTATCCAGGTCCAGGGGGCAGCAACTGAAGGGTTTGCCCCCAAATTGCACAATTATAATCTGAAATAAGGGTCAGAGCATTATATTTAACTGAAAAGCACTGAATAAGCTATTGCAGCATCCTATGGAAAATGACCATATTCAATACAACATGCATGGTCATATAGCATTACCTGAACAGCAAACGTTCCCAGTACAATGGTACAGAAGATGGGATTCCTGAAGATGCCATTGAAGACATTCCTCTCACCGTGGATCTTGCGAGCATTGATCTCGTTGAAGAGCTGCATCATGACAAAGGTGTTGAAGATGATTGTGTAGTGTTCCGAGGGAGGGGAGTGGAGGGGTGCATTCCTGCCACTGTCAATGTCGAAAATGTTCTCACCTAAGGGCAAGAAACCGCACCATCAGCAAACGATTTTGAGCTTTCTGTTACATCACAAGAAGCTTGTTGAGGCTTGTTACGGGCTTAAAAGACAGTAACCATCGTACACTTACCCACAAAAAGCAGCGTGAAGATAACAACCAGCTGGTAGACACCGTGGCCCAAGATGTTCTTGGTCATGGTGCTGGAGATGAGCGGCTTGTTGCGTCCGTAGGGCTTCCTCATTAGGAGGGATTCAGTGGGAGGCTCTGTGGCCAAGGCCAGAGAGGCGAAAGTGTCCATGATCAGGTTCACCCAGAGCATCTGCACTGCTTTCAGAGGGGAATCCTGCAGGAACACAAGGCAGGGGCTGACCTTCAGTATAAACACAGAGTCCTTCTACCCATTACTGCAATTATAATTTATCTCTAGGAAAAAGCAACAAAAAACTGACAAACATAAAACCAAACTATAACAGAAATATATGTGCAAAGTGATATATTAATTATGTTTTTAATGCTATATTTATTTGCTAAGGCAAATTATATTTCTCTAATGATTCATAATTTATCTACTCATATCCTATTCCTTACAGTCCCTGGGTCAGTGAATTTATATTGTTGTTCAGAATAGAAAGTCCTTACATCCTTGAGTTGACATAAATCCCAAATTCACATATCAGTGATAATTCCGACTTATGCCAGTCATGTCCCTAATTTCCAAGCATGGCGCATAATGGTATGAAACAGGTCAGCTGGGAAAAGCCGCTGTAAATGTCATATCTGGCGATCAGTCAAATCCTAAAACTTCACTGCTCTGGGAAGGATGTGAAAAGTAACCATTCATAATGCTCAATGATCCCAGGCAGATTAACTCCACCCCCCTTCCCTGGGCATGATGGTTCAGTCCGGAGTCCCTCAGTAAGGGCCATGCCTACCTGTGTTATGCAGGCTCCAGTGAAGGCCACAATCACAGCCACCACGTTCACTGTCAGCTGGAATTGCAGGAACTTGGAGATGCTGTCGTAGACGTTACGGCCCCACATCACCGCCTTCACGATGCTGGTGAAGTTGTCGTCCGTCAGGATGATGTCCGAGGCCTCCTTCGCAACGTCTGTCCCTGCAATACCCTGCAGCAACGATATGTATCTCCAGTTCTCTACTGCATTGGCTCCATGTATGTGTAATTAACCCATTTACAAATGCACACTATTAAATGCATCGCATTGAATGCCAGAGCAGATACCAATGCTATATAATGTACACAGAACATAGCTATGTGTCAGTGGGCAAGGTTCAAGAAGGCCGTTTTGTTTCCTTTCATGAGAAAGTGTAACTACAGCCTGAGACAGACACCATGTGGTCATTCAGTACTATTCTTTACCTCTGTATGCCCAAGTTTCTGTATGTTTAGAATGAAAAACTGTTTGATTTGAGACTTACTGAGCCTGATGTGAAGTGGTTAATCTGCCCTTTTTTTAGGGTAATAAACACTTCCACGTTGATGTACGAGATTCAGTCTAGTCCCATAGGCAGAAATGCATCTGGATAATTACAGACCAGTGGAGTGTTTGTAGCTTAACTGTGTGCGGTACGGAGAACAGTGAACCTTTGCTTCCGCCAGCACTTGGCATAACCTTTTAATTATGCTATATTTATATTTATTACACATATTCCAAATGAAAACAAACCATGTTTGCTAAGTAAATGTAAACAATTAATGATAACTTCTTTAAATTATTAAAATTACTTGCTATTCTAAATCTGTCAAATGTGTATACTATTAAGAATGTTAAAAGAATAAGCTTGTCCGATCATCAGCTGAAGGTGATTCTAAGAGCATGTGCATACTGCACGTGTACACTAAGGGGCGCTCTGGTTCCACAATGAATCATTTGGACTTTGGGGAGGTGAGGGATGCTGTAAGAAGAGCGAAACGTTTTCAGCTCCCCAGACACACAGAGGGAGTGAATCGCCTTGGTAAAAGACGGGATGAATAGCGAATCATCTGCTCACTTTCCATTTCCATCCCCTAATCCTCTAGGCCATCCGGCCAATGACGAGCAGAGATGCGGGTGAAGAGGCGCTCCCTACCATGGCGAAGCCCACATCTGCCTTCTTCAATGCGGGTCCATCATTGGTTCCGTCCCCTGTCACGGCCACCACCTGCCTCTGTTCCGCCATTGTGCTGTCGATTATGCCTGGCAGACAGAGCATGTCGACTTGCTATGATTGCTCAAAGCATCACAGGTATTCAGACTCCTGCATCAAATCAGGTGTGGGCTTAAATTATCGGGGCGATGGGGGGTTGTAACCCTCCAAATAATCAAAACCGGCCAATACAACCCCCACCCCCCCCCAAAAAAATCATGTCTCCCCATAAATTGGTGGAGACCTCAACTCCCCCAATGTTCAAACCAAAGTTACGCCTTTGAAATCAAGCCTTACCCACCTTTGACCAAAGTGTGTTTATCAGTGGGAGAGGATCTTGCCAGAACCCTGAGTTTGGGCCACACCTTATCAATACGCTCTTGTTCGACCTGTAACAAGGAACAAAAGCATATGAATTCTCCACACATTCATTTGTATTAATATTTCTACATGCATCTACTCCCATGGAAATTAAATGTGCTTATAGAGTCTGATCTTGACACTCATCTTGACTAATATCTGGAAGAACCTGTTTATCAATCTGCAGAAACAAGTAATGTGAGTCAGTAACTAATTTTTACCCAAGAGTCCCTTGCAACTGGAGTCAGCTATTTTGTTATGAAATGTTTCTGAGCATTACAGGAGCACTTTAATTAGACCCATACAGTGAAGACTCATGTGTCCACTGTCATCACGGTGGGTGAGTCCATTGCGACATAATCGGTACCTCTCCCTTCTCGTTGCGGATCCTCCTGTTGAACTCCTTCCCGTCGATGCACAGGAAGTCCTCGCCAGGGTGGATGATGCCGCACTTGATGGCGATGGCGCGGGCCGTGTTGATGTTGTCCCCTGTCACCATGCGCACCGTGATGCCAGCTCGCTGGCACTTCTGGATGGCTGCCGGTACCTTCGAGGGAGGTGGGGGAGGTTAATTTCCCCGTCCGATACTTCCCTCGGGGATCTTCAGGGGCCCTTCGAACCCACAACATTACAAGAATGGCCATGGCGTGGGCAGCGGCCTCATTAAGCTAGTTCCTGTTATTGCACCGGGGACATAGATTAGATGATGTTATAGACCGAGCATGGGCATGGATTTTTCCACTTGCATCAGACAGCCATAATGACCAGGAACAAATCAGAAATGAGCAACAGTCTTATTAGCTGACCAATATTATGTAACCTGATATTTTTATGTCAGAAAAATTAACATATGATATATCCTGGCACCTGTGCACAGTGACACCAAATAATGGTGTTAGCCCAAAAGAATCTGGTAAAATAAAGTCAACAAAGAGTATATTGATTAACATTATTTGAACTTATTATGCATCAGCATGATGATGGGACTGGGTTAGGACACCATGTCTGTAATAAGAAGGTCACCAGTTCAAATCTCAGGGTTGCAGAGTGATTTTACAGTTGGGCTATTGACCAAGGCTATTGACCAAGGCTATTGAGCAAGGCTATTGACCTTGCGTTCTCAAAACAAGACAAAAATGCAACTTTGGACAAAAGCATCGGCTAAAAATGTAAATGAAGATATTAGACGGATTAAAAAAGCAGAATAGAAATTGGAGGGCTCCATTAAAATTAACGATTAATTATTTATATGGATCAGCAACAGTGTTTTTCACTTGAAGAGCTATATATTAAGCAGAATATTTCTGGTAAAGTTTCTGTACAACATTGTGGGTCAGTAAAGGACATATATTCAGTTCCAAGAAATGAAGCAGTTTCTGTACATGGTGCTTCGGGCATTGTCTATATGTGACATGTACCTGTTCCGTACCTGTGCCGCAGTGTGGAAAAGCTTTGTTATAACCTCCGTAACAATCTATAAATCCGTGGGGGCATTAGTCAAGCCGCGAACATTAAACTGCATCCAGGGATCCTTCTAGAGGTTTATTGCTGATGCCGTCGTCGTGGATATTGCTCAACATTCACTTATAGCGTTGATCAATAATTCATGGCAACTAAACGAATGGTTTTTCACATGGTGGATGCAGTGGACCGCATCACCGCCTTTGCGTTTATGATGTCACCTGTCACGCAATGCATGATAGGCAGCTTTAGGACCACGAGTGAAAAGGGGTGGGGTTGGGGGGGGGGGCGCCCCAGAGCGGAGAATGAAAGGGGGGGCAAAAACAGAAAAAACCGAAAAAAGCCGGGCAAAGGAATGGCCCACTAAAAAAACAACCAC
>JAODKC010000130.1:6636310-6653434 GCA_026777985.1 Mormyrops attenuatus
CCCACCCCCCCCCCCCCCCCCCCCCCCCACCCCCCCCCCCCCCCCCCCCCCCCCCCCCCCGGGGGGGGGGGGGGGGGGGGCGGCGACCCATTTCGGAGATTTAAGTGGATGGCATCACCTGACTCATCCGAGACATGACGTGCAAAGGAAGAGCCTCTTTAATAATGAACGGCAAAGGCAGCTCAAGGTGACCTTGTAACATTACACCATTTTACTCATTACTCCCTAATGATATATTTTTTCACATGCACACTGTCTATTCTTACAGGTGTAAGAGGTTAGTCAAGCATTTTGGGAGTCTTAAGTGGCCTGAAATGAGATTCCAGCAATAATAACAAACTGCACTTACATATATAATTTAATATTTTATATATTAAAAGCAATTTCAAAAAGAGTTACTCTTGACTGAAGGTATTTTGTACATCAAATGGATAATTAATTTTAAACGTATGTGCATTTGGAAGGGGATTCACTTTGAAGTGCCACACTCCTAAGAGACTTATGAGTCCATGCTCATAGTTCATAGAGTCAGCTGAGCGATTCAGAGTCACCTGACTGAGTCACAGGGGGCTGAGTTGGGGCTGGATTTGCAACTCAGGAGGTAAGAGGCATGTTGTTATACATGAAATCCCATGTTATCAAAGCAACAACTATCTCTTTTGCATTCATTTAGATGAATTTAGATGAAACACAATTATTCTTTTCCCTGTAATTCTGATCCTAAAAGCCACAAATATTCCCAGTGATTATTTTTTCTCTAATTTATATTCATGGAAAGTAGTTGTCAAACTTTGACAATTACGCAGTGAAGCCCAGGGGATGAGGTCAGAAAGAGAGATTGGAGAACAGGGAGATAAAAATAATAGACGCTTTTTAAATTCCTTTTTGATCATGAAGAACTGCAAGGCTAATCCCATTGGCTCAGTGAATTGCATCTGAACTAAATTTTCATTTTATCATAGTGCTTGTTTGAACATGCAATAGGTTTGGTTATCAGACTAGCAAAATTCCTTCATACAGTAACAAATTGGCGAAGAACGAAAGGCTCAGAAAGTTCTTCAACAGGGCAATGATCCAGGGTGTGTTTATTCAATTCTAGACAAAATTAATTTAACATCAGTGACTGTCCCCGTGACCCTGACCAGGGTAGATGGCTAGAAGATGGAGGGATGGATCAATGATTGTTTTGTCAGGCATAACCTCAGAGACGATGATGCTGTGAATTTTTGTATCGATGGCTTATTATAGTTTTATTCTGTTCGCGTACACAGAGCAGAGGATAGATGGAATCAATCTGATATTTTTTAATGGGTGCTGGTGTTTGAGAGCAACCCTCAAATGATAAGAAACATTGAAAAAAAAGTTACCTCTGGCCGGACTGGGTCCTCAATGCCGACCACGCATATTCCGGTCAGGTCAGTGAGAATGTCCGCCTCGTTGTCCCAGTCGGGCTCGGGGCTGGCTGGGAAGTCACGGTACGCCACACCGATTGTCCTCAAGCCATCACACGCCATGGGCTCGATCACTTTCTTGACCATCTCGTCCCGGTCACGTGGCCGAAACAGCTTCGCCTCCCCAGTCTCATTCAGGATACGAGAGCATCTGCCAGGGACAGGCCAAGGGCTGGTGTGAGGGGTCAACATTATCTAGTGACCTGTAAAGACCTTAATATTGCCAGTTCTATTGTTGGTGGTGCCCTACTCTTGAACCGTTAAAAAAAACAGTTTCAGCTTAAAAATACAGGATTAGGTAAAACTTTGCAACTCACTTCATATAAATTAAAATATGTACTAATTAAACACATCAAAAATGTTTATATGACATCTGTAAACAACTTTCAAGAAGATGTCTTGAGTGACCTCATGAGAGTCATTTTCAGGAACTCATTACTGTAATATTAATTTTTATTTTAAAATTAGTCTGAAGACAGACTCTAATAATACAGCTTCATTGCCTTAACTGTCAATTTTGCCTCTGGGGTAGTTAATCAGTTTTATGATATTACCATGAATTTCTGTAATAAACTTCATAAAATCCAAGGCAAAAGTTATGAGACGAGAAAAAATGACAAAACTAACAAGTGGAGAACATAACGGGAGAACATTTTAAAATGAATTTGAGGAAGCACTTCTTCACACAGCGTGTAGTTGGAGTATGGAATAGTCTTCCTGTTCAAGTAGCGCAAGCTAAAACCCTGGGTTCCTTTAAATCAGAGCTAGATAGGATTTTAACAACTCTGAGCTATTAGTTAAGTTCTCCCCAAACAAGCTTGATGGGCCGAATGGACCCCTCTCGTTTGTAAATTTCTTATGGTTTTACTGTATGTTCTTAACAAAAAACTGAGCAAAACATAAATCTACAGTATCTTATCATATAAACAGATTGTTTACTGTGGGTTAAATGCAATAAAGTTGCAAGACATGAGAAGATTTTATCTAGTGTTTGGTTTTTATCATTATAACAGTGCAACAATTATCAAATTTTAATATATTCAATTTGCCAACACATAGTGAAGGTGATTTCGATTGCTCTACACACCAAAAAAACATAAACAAACAAAACAGACAAAAAAAATCTCAAGTTTATGAGAATGACCCATGAGTTTGCTTCGGTTGTCTCTAGTCTCACCATTGTTTCAACTGGTTGTTTTTATTTCCAGTAAACCCAACCCTGAAGGACTTTAATTGTAGTCCCGACCACCCGTGCTCTGAGTTTTTTTCCCGCTCTTTCCAGCCCCCACCAAAACAATAACTTCTCCTTCGTCTTATGTCACACTGTTTCTCCCCATTTTGGCTGTGGTGTTCACCTCCCTGCGAACAACCAAATGCCAAAAATAAACCAAGATACTCTGTCCTCATGGATGAGTCAGCTCTTCCACAATCACCTAGCTTACCTAAGCTAATTAATAGAGATTAACTTCCATCCACCTATGTATCTTCTACCCACTTGTCCTGCTCAAGCTCCCAGGAGCGATTAACTTTCAAGTATATTAATTCTTTGAACGTCATCAGTCATCATGATTTGGGCTGCATCTCCATGACTGACTGCCAGTGTAGATTCCCTTTTCCAGAATCCTGGATCCACTCACTTCTTGAGCAGAATCTCGGAAGCGCCCTTGCTGTACATGCGGAAGCTGCCGTCTGGAAGCTTGATGACCGTGCTCATGGACTTCCTCACAGAGTTGAAGGTGTAGACCTTGTAAAGCTTCTCCTCGGGCATCTGGTCGCGGATGGGCTGGTAGTCTCGCTTGAGGTCCAGCACAAGGCCCAGCAGGCCACACTCTGTCTTGTTGCCCACCTGCTTTGGGAGGCCGCCCTCCTTGTCGGGAGGCTGAAAAGCAACACAGAGAAAATGATCTTGCAGGGCGGACAAAATGGACGCCCTTCTGGACCGAAAGAGGCTGTAGCTCAGTTATAAAGCCAGACTGGCAAGACCTCTAGCATGCACTCAGTTGTATGCCATGTGTTCCGTGAAGACTGTGCCTTCTGTTTGAGGACTGGCAAGCTGACAAAACAAATATATCTTATCGTCAAAATTTCATGCGTTTTTTGGCATTCGTAGTGTTGTTTTGGAGTACAGTGGGGGATCCCTGTTACGTTTTTATTTTATTACTGATGTAAGCACACTTAGGGCCGGTTGTGACCCCCCTGCCCTGGGATGCCCCCTGTTTGTGATGTCAATCATAGAACATGAAACAACTATAATTTTAGTATTACCTAGAACTGCATGAAAATCCACAAATAATAGCCATAATTATCATGTAATGGTGTTTTTATTTTGCGTATCCATTCAGAAAGTTGGTGACAGCCTTTATTACTGTTATTCAAATGCCACCCCCCCCTCCAGCCCAATTTATTGTACTATACTGTAGGTATCTCAGTTTTGTGAAACCAGACTACAGCCTTACATTGCATTTGGGACTGGGACCACCAGATGTAAGTTATTTTGGGCGTATCTTCATATTGTACCTGTTCATCACATACACATTACTGTATGCATACTGTATTACAAGTTAGATATGGACAGTAGGTCATTATATGGCTGGCAGTGCTACCTATTCTTCTGTACCTATTACACTAAGCAATACACCCGCTCATGTCCTACTGTGTCCACTTTCCGGCATCTCTCGATGAGTGTATATTATTTACTATGGACCTCGGATGTAAATGCGATAGGTCGATACTCAATCAGGTGTAACCTGATGTAAGACTTACTAGAGGTTGGTTCTAGACAGAATCTTTTGGAACTTCAAATGGTTAAGGTGCTTTGATTTAAAAGGAAGTTGTATTTTACGTGCCAAGATGTGTAGACTGGAACAATACAATTATTGGCCAGGTGACACTGTGACAGTGATGAATTTATCATCGGTGTCGATAAGGTGCAGTCAGTCCCAGTGACCCAGAGGCTTTACATGATGTCACCGATCATCCACAGTCTCCTATAACCAATGCATGTATCTGCTTGTCCAGATAAAAGCTTTTTTTGTACCTTCATGACAGCTGTTATCAAATAAACCACATACTTCAAGGACAAGGCTGTTATCCTTGACTTTAATAATTTCAAAAGTGAAATGTTAATATGTTGATGGCATTTTTTTTGTTATGTATTTTACAAGCTAGAATGACAGATATTCGAACCAGCAATGTAACACAGGGCAGATGCCAGAGCTAAGGACATGCTTGGTTGTCACGGTTGTGTATCGTGACAGGCTAAATGACAATACAGTAAATCTGACTTCTTTATCATTGCAAACTCACAAACATCAACACTGGGTAATATCACATAATTCAGAAAGGCAACTTCGAATCAGAAGCAAAATAACACACAGCCTGACCTGCGCTTGGTCTTATCCTCAAAGGTACCAGTTATGTAAAACAGCAAGATTAAAGGAGTAGAAGATCTTCAGAGGGTTTAGTGTACAGCTTTCTAGAGATGAAGGCTCTCTGGAAATAATTTTCAATGAGCCGGATCCTATTTAGGAGTCCTAAGCTCACCTATTGATTCCCCCCTCCCCCCACCCCGCTCGCCCGGACAAGTAATAAGGTTTTACTGGGGGCACTGATTTAAATGGACAATGCTCCGTCATAGGGCGTCTACATAAACTCCCACGCCATTTAATGAGATGTGCTTTCTTTTCTCATTCTCGACGGCCCGCAAAAAAGCAAGGGATGCACTCGGCCCAAACGAAAAGCTCGAGGTACGAAAAAACACAAATGTGCAAACAATATACCGAACACGATCGCGGACATCTTTCAGATGAGCAGACACCTGACCGCGAGTCTGAGTGCCTCTAAATTGGGCTGCGCAGTCGAGTCTCTGAGGTCTAATTAGTGGAAAGGTTTGAAGGAATATTCTCCGTCTCCCAAAAGGTATGTACCGGAGGCATCAAGAATCTCTGCCACGCCTCCAGCCAACGGCGGTAATGATTCGGCCCCAAAAGGCTACCGCTGTAAATCGGCTACATGGCGTTGGAGCCATCGCAGGGTCCCCGCTCCTGTCTGACGTCGTCCCTAAGCCCTTGGCAGGGGCCCAGCGCACTCGTGGTGCAAGAAGCAGCTGCTCGCACCGTGGTCAGCGCCTACTCCAGTAGGCAGAGGCATATGGTCAAGGGGAAGCTGGCACCGTCTACTTCCTCTTCACCTCTCCCCCACCTCGCTCACCCCAGGCTCATCACTCCAATTTCCACAGCCCCGCCCCCCCAAAACCCCCCATCCATGCCTCCACCCATAAGGTCACCACCGTGTTCACACTTCTGAGGCACAAGCAAGGAGCAGAATTGGGTTTTGGGGGATAGCAGGCTGATAGCAGTGCAAATGACAAAAGAGGTTCTGAAAATATTATGCATCCATCCATTTTTCATACCCACTTGTCCTATGCAGGGTTGCGGTGCTCCAGAGCCAATCACAGAAGCTCTGGGTAAAAGGCAGGGAATAACCCAGGACCAGGTGCCAACCCCAAAAATATTATTTAATTACAATTATTTTCAGAAATACAAGGTTGATTTTCTTTGGAATCACATTCCAAAGATGTCTTAATATATGAGACACTCTAGCACTGAATGTGTAAAACCCTAATACTTTAATAAACCTAACACCTATTAAACTTATTAAACACCTAGTGAAGTATTGCTATAATTTAACTGTTATGATAGACCTTAGGGTCAGATCAGATGCTTCCTTTCTAGTTAGTCATGTCAAGGTAAATTATCGGCCCCCAGGCCTCTCTGCTTCACACCTTGTTAAAAAGAGATGTCATGGAGGATCTGTGATGCACAGGATGTCTGCCCCCTCCAGGGAGGGCACTGTTATCCGGGCACAGTGTCACGCATATAACACAGTGACCGATACACCCTCTATAATGAGCATATTCCTAGAAACACCATACGCTCCGTATCAGTAGGGAACTAATGAATCTGCACCTGAAAAAAATGCAACTGCCTCTTTAGGAAGACTGTGAGTCTGGTATAGATTCCCTTCATCTTTATGTGCAGGAAGTCATGGCCTGTCTGTTCACAAATGTGCTAACACTAAACATCTAGTAATCATTTATAGGAACATATCTAACCCTGCTGATGTTTTGGATTATTTGTCAGTGCGAGTAGGGTACCCACTAAATTATGTATGCATATTATTATATGCGTGTGTATGCAGTGCCAGTGACCAGAAGGTCAACGATTCAAAGCCCATGGCTGGCAAAGCGACTTCAGCGCTGGGCCCATGAGCATGCCTCATGGTGGTACTTCTCCTGTATCAGTGTTTCTGACACGGGTGCTTTGAAGTGCCCTTGCTGGCTTGTTACGTGTTACGGCCCATAAAGCAGAACGTAACAGTAAGCTGAGATTGCACTCAGAATAAGCTACACCACCAACCAGCACACATATAAACACGGCCATCGGACAATCTTTCAGCTAAATGCTTGATCTGTGGCAAAAATATCCTGGGTAGTACCAAATCAACTGTACAGTTAGACTATCGTATTTAGGGTTAGACAGCAAACAGCTACACTGAAACTAAGCTGGACAACAATCCTAATTATCTTATACTGAAATTAACCAGTTGAATAGTACACTGTGAATGAATTGGCAACGTTATTATTTTGCCAAATGTCATTCTCCTCAGGCTATGCAAAGGAATAACAAAGAACGTAATCCCATCGATCTAAAGAAGATGAAACATATCTTGGATTTCTGAAAAGGAACATCACGGATTTCCTTTGAATTACATCTCCAGCTGAAGTACTTAAATAGTAGTAAAGTAATACTTAAATAAACTGTCTAGTGGTCCAGCGAAGTTAACATTTCCTGGGCTTCTGGAACGGTGCTGTAAATATTTGACGGACGGGGGGGTTCCATTCACCGAGGTTATAAAGCAATAATGTGATTGGGTGAACAGGGCCTCCCGTTGGCGGGGGTCTATATTACAGTACAGAGGCAGAGGAGATGCCTTTATTGAAATGGATATCAGGCCTGGCTTTATGTGAAGATCAAAGCCTTTCTTCTGATTCCTGAAGAAGTTGACACAGTGAGACCAGCGGCTCCAGGAGATTTGTTTTTCTGGAAAGCAATTGGCTACTTCGCCTACAGGACTCTCACAAGTCTTAGGCCTGTCTAGCTTTAGGTTCATGACAAACCTTACCGGATTGCCTCATATGTATGTGGACCATGCATTCACAATTCTTTGTTCACTGCACATTTTTTGTTGGGTGCGAGGAACTCCAGTATACACTTTTCTGTAAACCCGGCAGGAGTCTGGATAGAGAGGTACCTACTTCACACCTTGGAACCGTTTGAATATAAACTGTTACGTGGTCCTCAGGTCTTCTGCAATGCAGTGTCCTACAGAGTGTGATGAAACATGAAACCCCTTTGTTTTTGTTTCTCCACACTAATCAAACATGGTGCCATCAGAGTTAAACCAGTGTAGGCTCAGTGTGTGTTTTACTGGTGTAACACATGTACTTTAGATCTTGAAGATAAATTTTACACATTGTGAGGCCCACTAGGATAGATTTTGGTGAATTTTACAGTATCTCAGATGCAATTTATTGCAGTAGGAGAATGACAGCTGAATATACTGCATTCATTCACTAAAAAAACTAGAAAAAATGTAAAACCACATAAAATGCACGAAGAATACCTATCTAAAAGAATGTGAGTCATTCAACTACACTGTAATCATCCACACCTAATTATTAAAATAATTGTACAGGTAATTGAATTAATTTACTTCATCATTGCTTTGCCGACGTTCATAATTTAACGTTATTATACAGAAAGAAATTTGACCAATTTAGTATAAGGTACAAGAGCAACACCCAACATGGCCAGACCAGTAACCTTCTGGGTACCAGTCCACTTCCTCAGCAACTATCCTACCTGCTTCTTTGTATTGAACAATTCTGACTAATCAATATATGTGCTTCTTAGCTTTACAGCTGTGAGTCTGCCAATCAGCTCCCTTGCTGAAAGATGCCATGTAGCTACAGAGTTGAATCCAAGCCTGGCTCCATCTCGGTGTAACTCACATGTCTTTGTGTTTCTGGATTTGCTAAGGCTGTAATGATGAACTGGTAAAATGCCTCTGCGTTTAACTGCAATTTAAAACATGTGGTGAACTACAACAGGCTGTTATACACAACAAGTACAGAGAAGGCCGTGTGCAGTGGGTCGGTTTGGGATTGCTGCGTTCATGACCAAGTCTGTAGGAGCATCTTTGGGAACATAATGCAGTTTGGGATAAAAGCGTCCACTGTACAAGTGGGGTAACAACAAATACAAGCTTTATACAAACAGCATTATACTGTAGATAGCATCCCTACTGAATCCCTCCATTGACTAAACCCAACTTAATTTGCAAGTGATTTTAGATAGATAATCAAATGCTATGCTAAATGTGCACAGGGAACCAAAGTCATCAGAGAAAGCAAAATAATTTTTTTAATTACCCTGAACGGTACATGTAAATCCTAATAAAATAAGGAGAGTATTTCACACGGCGTGTGACAAGAAGCCTTTGATTAGCTCCTCACTCCTTGTTAAGGGAAGCGAGCTGTGTCAGTCAAACAGATGGTGGTGGTGTGTGTTTGTGTGTGTGCGCGCGTGTGTGTGTGCGTGTTCGTTCCTCTCTGTGTGTGTTTGCGTTTCCGCGGTGACCGGGAAGAGGATTACTCGCTGGTGGAGCCATGAAACATGACACAGGTGGCTCGGGATGGCGTCCAAACAACCTGTTTGGGACCAGGTGGGAGCGTACGGTTTAGCGGATCAGAACAGGCCACACCCTCACGCACTGTACACAGACAGCAGGGTGTGTCCCGCGTGTCCAACTGCCACCGCCCTGATTAACACGCCGGCGGCATTTCACTGGGATTTCAGTTTCGTTTGAACTGTTCATCTGATAAATTCCATAATAATTAACATGCAATATAGATCCAATAGTTGGAAAGCTATTCACCCAATCAATAAATGTTGCAGTAAAGCTACCCCCCTCCACCCGACTAAAATAAATGCTGTGAATCTTGCTAAGTAACACTGTAACGAGACAGAACATACATGCCAATTCTTTCTGCACCCAAGACCCAACGAGGTGATTCCCAGAAGCCAACACTGAAACGTATGAGTCCGGTACTCTTTAATGGGTCTGACTCCCAAGACAAGACCTGCCCACTCAGATGGCTAAAAATGCTCATTCCAATTACCACCATTTCATTGGAGCCATTCAGAATGTAGGGCACCTCCCATGTCGGGAATGCTTTTAGGATATCTTTGGAAATTCTTACTGGCTTCAGCTGGATTTGATTCAAGGCTATTAGGCCTTTTATTATTTACTATGCATTCCTATTGATGCAATAAAGCAATTGTACGGCAGGAAATCTTTAATTATTGCATAACTAATGCCATGAGATTTGTCTGTGTTCATTAATTTGAAGCAATCTCTTAGCAAAAACATGTCAAATTGTTTCATTCCCATCAACTGTGACAGTTTGCAAGAGCATAACTTAGCTATGTGGTAAACCAGCCATATGCAAAGCGCATGTCCCAGAACCCCAGAGAGAAACGACTGTTTCTGGGAGAAAAACCTTACCAGAATCTTAGTGGTGTAGGCACTGTTGATGGAAATGGCGTTGATCAGCATCTCCAAAGTTTTGGGGGGCAGGACAGAAGGGTCAGGGATGTCTTTGTGGTGGACGTCAGCCACGTAAAGCTGCACTGCCGTCATGCGGTTGGTAGTCAGCGTGCCCGTCTTGTCTGAGCAGATGGCGGTGGCGTTGCCCATGGTCTCGCAGGCATCCAGGTGCCGCACCAGGTTGTTGTCCTTCATCATTTTCTGGTGGTTTTGGGTTAACAAATGCAGAGTTAATGCAAATGGCAGCCAGAGAATTTGGTGTGATCAAGATAATCATTGTATGCCCATGACACAGCAACCGGGCTCCATGTCTGTTGTGGGAACCTTCACTCAGACTATCTTGGTTCCCCTGACATTGACACCATTCATACTTTACAATTTTCAAAATAAAATTAAATAATAATAAAATAACCTTTATTGATAGTCTGGGATATGGCAAGAAATTGACGTTGTCTCCATTTTTAGCAAATGCTCTTTTCTTTTTATGTAAAAAGGACTTGGAGGCCTTGTATAAAATAGACTTCTGGCCTCGTCTACTGGGATCTGTGGTGTAATCAAGCCACTAGCAGAGAACATGACTGCTACCAGATGAACTTACTCATCATTATCCCACAAGCATCTGAACACAAATTTTAGAGGGAAGCTAGTCATTGTATAAGCAGACCACGCTGAATAATTTAAATTAATTGTTCCATAAATCAAGGGAATCAAAACATTAAAGATAACAGAAACACAAATATTATTTTTTCTTTTTCAATGCAGGACATAAAACAGAGTGAACCATGCAATGGCTTATGAGATCAAAGAACTCAAATTCAGTGAAAAAAATGTCGCAGCTACTTTGGAGGGATTAACTTTTGTTGAGTTTCTGAAGCTTCTTTGCAAAGGTAGTTTTTGGCTTGTTCTTATACATGTAACTACCCTTACACTTTGGAAATATCTAGATGAACCCAAGCTACACGTTGCAAGCGGGAACTAACAAAGACTTTCCCACAGGGGCACTTATGATTAGCATCTATTAGGGAACCATTGAAGCAGAGGACTCATCACGTTGTGGATACCTTGACAGAGTAGGCCAGGGAGATGGTGACGGCCAAGGGAAGGCCTTCCGGAACAGCCACTACCAGCACCGTGACTCCGATGATGAAGAACTTGACAAAGTATTGGATATAGATGGGTGTGCACTCCGGCAACCATGGCCTCTTCAGGACCACAAAGTTATCAATGCAAAAGTACAGCACCAGGATGATCACCGTGATGGCAGACATCACCAAACCTAAAAGCAGCAAGAAGACGGGCATGTTGCTTAGAGCTTTTGTCCAAATGATTATGCCTGGCAAGTATGTTTTATTTATATATACTTCATTTTTGAGCAGATGCTATGTCCAAAATGATGTTCAAGTGAGAATCAGAGAGCAAGATCAGTTGGAATCAATGGCCTTGCTCACATGCCCAACAGTGCCATTACTCTAGCAACTTGAGAATGCTTCTTAGGCATTCAACCATAGGACTCCTTCCTGTAAATGTCTTCCTGTTTAGAGCAAATGATTTATGAAATCCAACAGGTTCACTTTGAGATTCGTCAAGGTGTCGATACCGGTCACATTCATTACCTGCTTTGCCGATCTGAACAGCTAGCTTGGTCAGTTTGCCTTGAAGGACTGATTTCTCTTTCTTGGAGACGTTGATCTTTTTCTTCTCCTTCTCATCAGACTCGCCGCCTTCGGCACTCTTCAGAGGCTGCATCTCCATGGCCGCCGCACCATCCTGTTTTTTCACTGTTAAAAACATACAGTCGCAAGACTCAACGGGATACTTCTGGGAAGAGTGCTCCTCGCCACACTGGCAAAGGCCTGTTCTGCAGCATCCATCACATTTATATGGGTGCTATCACCGATCGCACAGTACCACAACACCTGTGGTGGTGCAGTTACAACTCAAGATCATCACACGTTGGTTATTAGACCTGTTCTGAGCACCAATAACTAATCCATGCCGCATGATTTCTGGTTAAAATACATGTCCACAATAAACAATCGTTACCAAATATAGGATTTTGGCAACACAATATTGCAAAAAGTACAAGACACCTTATCATAAACAGACAACGTTTCAGAACTGTATGCAGGTGATCCACCTTACTATATTGGCATAGACCATCTCTAAAATTAAAAAAATATTATACTATAGTTTGGATGTCAAGTCCTTCCACTACTCTCTGCTGAATTTCTCACCCAAACTCCAAATTATTTCCCATTCAAAGACCAAACAATATTTAGTTTTATTGGAGATATCAGCGAGGTGAGATACATAACAAGTGAACGATAAATCCAAGCAATGACAATCAAATCCAGTAGTTCTTATCTCACAATTGATTACAAGTTTTAAATTGCAGATTTCATCTATCATTATTTCACACACACCATGGGAAAATACAACATACATTTGATCTTCATACACCACGATATATTCCCTATGTATTGCGTAAAACGTGAGGGCAAACAACTCGGAAAGAAGACATTACCTACACTTACGGGTATCACTGACAAACATAATTTGAGGCTCATACTGCACCATGATCATAGAACCAGCAAACAACCCACAAAAAATAGTCACAACCACATGTATAAAGAAGAGGAGGAGATTGCATTGGTCTGCTGTGGCTACAGACATAGGGAGGGCGAGTGGAAGGCTTGGTGATGCACTGTAACAGGGCGGAAGCACACAGCAGGAAAGCGAGAGTGGGTTACCTTTGGTCTGGCTGTTCTCCAAATTCCCATCTTGCATTTTACCTATGATGAAGACATACGAGACAAAGAACAAAAATAACAAAAGCAGACGATAAAACAATCATCACAGAGACGTCACAGTGAAATCAAAGAAAAAGGAAGACAGAAAAATGAATATTTATTTTACATCTCTGTGACAATAACATACATAACAAAAATGCTGCATCATAAATGATTAATTTAAGCTTCAGCTCAGATAGAGTCCTTTATATTATTTATCCTTCTCTGATCCTACAGTATGGATTTTTAATTGTAATTTGAAAAATTGTGAATAATATATGTATGCATTTCTCTCATAGTTTATTAATAACTGCCTAAACTATTATATTTTAAGATTTGATTAAAATTTTATAACGATTATTCTCCCTTTAATATAAGCAATGACACTTTTAGGGGTTTGAAGAATGTGTTACACAACCAGATATCTTATATTCTGGATATGCATATCTAAGACAAAAGTAAAGGAGTAGAGGACGGGGGAATTTTATAGACGATTATTGAAAAAGGATGCAAGTTTTATGCCATAGAATGCAGTTGGAAAATTTTGCCGGGGAAACCTCTGATTCACTGAACTTGATTAACTGCTTTACAGAGCTCTCTTGGTAGCTGAAGAAAAAATGTATCTGCTTCCACGGGGCCAAAACTGACCTTGATGCTGTTTGAGGTCAACAGAAGTCAAAAGTCCATCAATAAATACAACATTTATAGTTTTATATAATATGTGAGGGTATAAATATTAACATTTATTATTTGTTAAAGAATTTATTGCATGCATAGATTTATTAAAAGTGGAAACAATTGTAATAGGATACAGTTAAAATTATGTCTAATATCCTCGCCTGGTAAAATCATGAAAACTGTTTTTATCACAGTGCGAACCTGAAACTCAAGAAATTCCCTATATATTTGCTCTGTTTATTTCAAGATCTTTACAAGCGACATAATCAAGGCAAAGCGACCAGAAGGAAGGACAATGTCAATCACATGAGAAAGGCCATTCAGGTATGAACCAGGACACACAGGTTACGAACTGAACACGTAAGGTGGGGGAAGGGGGCAGACAGAGTCAGAGTAAGACACACAGCATGCATGACGTCACGCAGACGCAGGATGCGCATGCAGCACCACCAGAGGAAAGTAAAATATGGGAACTGAGCGTAAATGTGGAGCTTTCGTCATAAGCTAGCTTAATCATTTGCCGAGAGAATTAACAAGATTACTAGTTCCAGCACTAGACGTGTGAGTCTTCATAAGACTGGACCCTGCCAAAGTAAACTACATATAATCTTCATCATTTCTAAGATATGTTAAGTAAACATTAGGTCTGCATGTCTTTTGTTTTTAAGATGAAACAGGTGGGTGTATATAGGAGATAAACTGTTTAAATACGTCGATCAATATTTCTACCAGGTCAACTGAAAATGAGGAAAGTGCAAACCTAGTGCTTTAAACACTATTTGAGTCACTATAAAACACGTTTGTAAAGTGTATACTCAAACAGCTTTTCAGTGTAAAACAAAAGATACCAATAATAATATTTTACAAGTTTCTTTATTTTGTGTAAATGCATATAAACTCTAAAAACACTAAAAAGTATTTTTTACAAGATAAGAGCACCACATCTTTTAGGTCTATCGATGGAAAAAGGAAATATAAGGACAATTTAAATAGCTCCACTTCTGTTCTCATTATCTGCTAATTTTGGATGTAGCTAATTCTTCTGTAGTGGTTTTAAAATCTTCGAGCTTGCAGTAATTAAATGAATTGTATAATTACATTAATTTTACTAACTAAGTCTTCCTGGGACATTTTCCTTTTCAGGTGTAACGTAGGAAGACAAATTTAAAATAAAAATAAGTCATGAATTGTTGTGAATTTACTGTAGTAGCCAACATGCTATCTAACTGTTAATCGAGTTTGCATGCTGAAGGAAGTGCCACAATACAGGTGTAAATTTTTGTAATTCATATTAAGCCTGGAACTTAAAATGATAGCCCTTCTGTGACTGGTGTAAGACCCACACGGTTTTGAAAATACAGTCTCTCTGTCTCTCTCTCTCTCTCTCTCTAACACACACACACACACGCACGCATGCGCACACACACACATGCAGGCACACACGCACACACACATACGCACACACACATACGCACACACACATACGCACACCGGAAGACTGCGCCCAGAGGGTTCTGTCCCACTTTCATGTTCTAGGTCTGAGAATGTGGGCCATCACATTTTGGGCGACCCTGGAAATCTAGGCCTATATAAAAACTTCATATAAATTTTATTTTTTAAAATGTCTTAAAGACGTGTTATAATTTAAAGACACATGGCAGTGTGCAACCAGTGTTGACTAACTGTTATCAGTTACAATTGCTCTCAGCTTAACCCCGCAAAAAAATAAAATAAAATAATAACGAACTGTATAAATAATGCGGATCAGACTAAACCAACCCTTTATGCCACCCCCGGTCCTAAAAGCCCAGTGCATCCAGAGTGTGCCAATATGCTGTGTTTTAGCAATGGGCTAATTATGCGTAGCACAATTACTTATTGTGGCATTCCTAGTAAGTCAAAAATATTCAAAAAGAAAAAAAAGAAAGGAGGAAGAAAAATAAAAAAAGAAAGCAAAAGATTAAGTTCCGGTGACATGCATATCAGAGGAAGGTACAATACAGTCAGCAGAGAGACGAAGGTCAAGACAGCTGGAGATGGAGATACCCAGAGCGACTGGAAGGTCTTTTCAACGTACCATTGACTAGGCTGGCACTACCAGCAGCGCCCGCAGCCCCATCGGTAGTTATTGTAGCGATGGGGTGGGAGGACGGATGGGAGTGGTCTAGCAAGTAATAATGGATAAGAAGGGCAACAGTGAACAATAATAGCATGGTTAGGAGCGTCATCACCATGATTAGCACTGATCTATGAACTGCTCCAACAGAAAGAACTAGAAGAATACAATCTATAAGGCATAACGACGTCCACAATGCAACATGACAAGTCACGCACAGTATGGATAAACAAAAACACAATAAAGTAAAATATAACACAACACAATGACCAATGGCACTATAAGCAAGAATTGACCCATTTCCCTTTAACAAAACCTGTAACCAGTAGGGGGTGGGGGGGAATCAACTTGTGAATGAAATCATCTATATAATGATTATAGATCATCGACTGCCAAAGAGATCACAGGAAATGATGCAACTATGCATGTGCATACTGATTACTCTCATCAGTGGCTACAGATTTTTAGGGAACAATGACATCAGCCCAGACATACATTATAGATTAGTGCTTCATCTACGGACAACTTAAAAGCAATGGAATTTATCAGATTGGTGTTCTTTTCATTTCATATTCAGTCACTTGGTAATTAAATAAAATTTCACAAGGTGGCAGTACAAGCAACAGGGTTCCGTTGTAAAACAACGAATGTTTGTAGGCATGTTGCTTGTCTCTCATCTCGCTTGGGACGGCTACATTGTGGTTTCTTCCAATCATTTAAGGCTGGGTTTCTCAAACCAGTCCTCAGGGACCCCTTGAGAGTTGGGAGGGATCAAAAACATGGACTGTCTGGGGGTCACCAAGGACTGGTTTGAGAAACACTGATTTAGGGAGGATGCGACCAGACTCCACCTCCGATTGACACTAATTTTAACTGAAGGGGTACAAGTGCAGGAATGCAGCAAGGTACACTGCAACTGATCTCAGGTCAGTGTGTTCACCTTTGCAGTGAAAGAGGTCATCCTGCAGTAAAGCTTCTTCCCAAACTAGCCTTCACCACAAAGGTGAAATAAAGTTATTATATATAAATATATACATTTAAATTTATACAGTTGGGCCTATCAGATCACTGTTGAGCAATAGCTTAATCTATATGTGATTATGGTTTTAATCAAGTGACACTGGGAATTATGATTAAAATCAGTATCGTTTCTGTGGCTGCAATTGCGTAAACAATGGCAGCGTTGGGGCGATGCTGACATGCAGTGCGATGGCCCCTCATTCTGTCATTGGGGAATTCACCCCCAGATCAGTTCACTGGTACATGAATGTGATGTGTCTCCCTTTTTTTCCCCCACACTTAAAAGGAGGAGATGGTAGCACTCCTCTTTTTAAGCAAAAGAATCATTCGTGATAGAAGCTGAGTCAAAGACCCTCCGGCAGCAGCTATGCCAAGTCCCACCCCAGTCACAATCAGAGAA
>JAODKC010000130.1:6653534-6664358 GCA_026777985.1 Mormyrops attenuatus
GGAAGCGAGCTGGAGTCGGGGCGATTTACAGGAGTGGTCAGTGGGCAACGATCAAACTGTGATGGCACCAATAAAACACCCCCCCGTGCCCATGGGGGGTGGAGGGGGGGTGTATGGTGGTGCAGGAATATACTCTACCTGCAGTCTGCTGGCCATTCTCCACTGCCTCACCTGTATGATGATTTCCAGAATAAGACAATAAGGCGGGTGTAACCAGACGCTCAGCGAGAAGGTTACACTGCTAGCCCTTTGCGAGTAGGGGGGAAACTTATCACAGTCCTACAAACTGCTCTGCCCATGCTAGCATAGAAATAAGGAACGGTCACGGTATTTCAATATTGTTATACCTGCGTGGAAACTGTGCTGCTGGAAAATTATCACAACTGTACTGAATCCTTTATTAATATTACCGAAAATACCCAAATGCCGGTCTTCAAATATGAAAAATTATTTTAGACAAGCGAATCATTTTACCTGCATGTGATATTTGCACTTGTCAGACATACCCTCCTCTCTTCTTATAAAAATAAGCTAAATTGCTTCATTAAGTACAAGTCCAGTAATGCCCAACCATTTCCACTGTCAGTGAAAAAAACCCCTTGTACAGAAAAAAAAGTCAAAAACATCTCATCGTGCTGGCGCGCATGATAATCATCTGAAACTAAATATTTCTCAAACTCCAGAACTCTAGGAAATGGGAAATATCAAACTATCGCTGTAGCTCTTTACTCTGCAATGCCGAAACACCAGATGGAGTCTGAGTCCCATCTGCGCTTCTAAGTACTGAACTGTATAGGACACAGAATGTGACTGATGGACATACCTTTCTTTTCCTTTTTCTCCTCCTCTTCTCCGCTGGCACCCAGAAGTGTGAAGATGATGCCCGTCTGGGAGTTGACCCCCACTGCGGTCACCAACATCCGCCCCGAGCCCTCCATCACGTGGGTACCTGTATGGGGGAGCCAGCTGTTCTGGGCACTTGGACACCATACCCACAGTTCCAAGATTCCATGTTCCACAGTTCAGCTCCTGGACTCAACATGTGGAAAGAAAGCTACCCGAAGGGCCGTTTTCTAAAGCTGGATCTCTGTTGCTTATGCGTTGGAAAAAGATACAGAGGTCATAGACAAGTGACATCGGTGTCAAAACAGAATAAGGTGGTTGACTGGTGCCAATGAGCACTGTAATATGACTTGTCTGAAGCTTACTTACTTCTCTAGATGCAGTATATACTCTGTATATATCCAACCCTGAATCACTAAATGTAACAGGACAGTGAAACATTAATTAGGTCCACATACAGACGTGGATAATTCAGGTTCAGAAAGTAAAAATCCAGTCCAAGGTTTTGTTTCAAACAACCAGTTGAGTACTCTCTGAAGACTGAGCACATAAAACAAGGCAACTAAATCCCTAGGAAGATTATTTTATTAGTTGTTATTAATTCAAGAACTTTGACATTAGGAAAAAAAGCCTGCTTCATGTACTGTAAATTTCTGAAAGTATCTCAAAATATAAGGTAAGGACCACAATATTGTAAGGTCATATAATGTTAGTTCTTAGTTCTAAGATTTACCATTAAGGATATAAAGAAAACATCGGGGACAAGGGAGAACTTCAGAGATAGATTAAATTTCCTGGAACGAAACTTTGATGCAAAATCTAATGTTTAAATTTATGTAACAAAAATAGCTACTGTCCTCCAATCTGAGAAATGAGAAGAGCTATTGGACACGTTGCAAAAATAAGTTAGCATGGCAGCTAACCATTCTGTTTTCCTTCTGAAATTATGATGAAGGTCCCTTTCCATTCCTTTGGAAAACATCAGAAAGTTGTCAGTTGAATGATCGATTCTGTGCACACGAGGGGACACGGCCAGCAGGGAGTAGCGAATGGGCATAATGTGATAGAACGTGGCTAGGAAAGGGTGGCGCGGTGACCTGGAAAATTGTGCCACGACCCGACAGTCCTTTGCTCCACAACGAGACACGAGGTGGAACACAAAAGATGGGCCATTGCCAGACAAACACCGCAAAAGTCGCACTGACCAGAAAGGAGCATGGGGTCTCTGTCCGGCGCTTTCCGTACGTGATCCGACTCCCCTGTTAAGGAGCTCTCATCAATCTTCAGATCATTTCCTTGTATTAAGACCCCATCGGCTGGAAGTAGGTCACCTTTAATTAAAAAAAATGAAAAAAAGCAATAAAATGCACAGCTACTGCACTGTTGACACGATTGGGAAAAAAAGCTAAACTGCATCTCGAACATGAGTGAAATTGTACTTAAGGTTCAATACGTAATATCCAAAGTGAAGTTGGCCATGCAGGAATTCCGCGGCTGTCAGGTTAAATGGACACCCCCCCCCCCTCATCCTCTCTACTGGACTCAGCTGTTGCTGACCTCATCACACTTCAGTTAGGTGCGACCCCCCCCCCCCCCATGTTCCCCAATAATTGGTTTCATCAGGATATTAAAGCAGCCTTTGTGCGTGAATCAGGGAAGGGGAGTATTTCTAAAACAGTCGTGCCAATTTGAAGGAGATGTGGAAAAAAATATGGTTTTTCATGATAGCGAACAAATTAAGAGGAAAAGGGCACTGACGGCTGTAGGGGCTGATTTTATTGGTGCCTTTGGGATGAGACAGAACGACAAAGCAAACAGTGTAGAAAACAACCATTGGGCTCCCTAACTTAAAAGAAGCAAACCGTGAACCCATGAGAGCTGAAGCATTGCTTCAGGGTGCTCTCTCTAACAAACACAATGACCCCATTTATACTTTCAATACAATTAGTTACAGTTGTGTAGAGGGGCTTCTCCTGAACATCTATGCCCTCCCTGAATCGTAATCAGTTTTAGGGTGATAGCATTTCAAAAACTATTTTGTGAACTTTGGTCTGAAAACCAATGTGTGAACAATTCACAGAGATAATCTCCTGCAGTATATTGGGATTCATCGTGACATTTTCTTTCCACAGCTGGGAGAAACAACCTTTCCGATGCAGCCCCGGCAAATCAAAGAGACCCCGAGGAAGCACCTACCGTATTTGACCTGTGCGATATCGCCGACCACGATATCTGCCACAGGAAGCTGGATGACCTGGCCTCCACGGACAACTTGGAATTTCTGCTCCTGCTCGATCCGACTCTGTAAACCCCTGAATTGCTTCTCCTTGCTCCAGTCATTGAAAGCTGTGACAAGCACAACGCAAACAACCGAGAGCAAGATGGCAGCGCCCTCGATCCAGCCGGCCTCCGATTCGCCCTCATCTTCGACACCCCCGGCAGCAGCCCCGCACGCTGTGTGGACACACAAGGGAGGAGGCCATTACAGGTGCGGTCCCATCTGCCCTGTGGTCCCTCCATGTTCAGGAAAACTCTCCTAGGACCATACCTTTCACACACACAGGAGAATGTGAGAATGTGTACTCAGAAAACATCAAACCCAGCAGGTCACCATGAACAGAATCACCAACCCCTTTTCAAGCTGTTGCAAGGTACTGCAAAGAGAGGATTCCTGTAAAACTATCTGGCACAACCTTTTTTATTAATGTAGGCACAGAAATGTATCTCACCTAACCATTATTCTATCCCCATCATGCCTGGCCTGCACCATTGATCCTTAAAAAAGCCAGGGACTTTGAAAGAAATGCTGTTATACGGTGTGGCACCATTACAATACCGAATGAGGTACCCTGAGGCCCTGATCCACCCTGACGGGTGACAACCCTAGTCCAGACTACAAAGGTCAAGTCTAGTGTGGATTCTCACTTGAATCCTTGCAGTTTAGAACTGTTCTCATTTTAAATAATTGACAGTAATTCAGTAAAAAAAAATGTGTGACAGTAGGTTAGACCACTGCACCTGTAACAGGTAGGTCCTTTTCAAATCCCAGGGATCCAGAGTGATTCACTATTGGACCCTTGAGCAAGACCCCCCAACCCTGCTCTCTCAATTGTATGTTGCTTTGGATAAAAGTTTCAGCCAAATAAATTGTAATGTCATATTCCATTAAAAAAGGGAGACGAGCTGTAGTTTATTTTATATTCTATAGCAGCACAACTTGCACACTAGAAATAAAGACAAAATGAATAAAATTAAACGACAGCGTGGATTGCAACAATGTTTAAATGTAACATTCTGCTGCAATGGTTTTAGATTTCCTCAGGACTAAGTAAGCTTTGATTATACAATTTATTGAATTCGGTTAATTTATCTGTGATGCATCATGACTCCCAGTAGACTGACAGCTCATGCCTACTCAGAGTAGCTTTGATTGAGGACAGAAGGATCTGCTAAGAGGGTCAATGGCAGGGCCTCCCTGCAGCTCACCGGCAAAAGCAGAGAAGTGTCCTACAACTGAACCCTAACCCTACTATGGCACACGAGCCATCTGTGCCACTGAGGCCGAGATAACACAAACGGCTCACACTCCCCTAGGCCGGGGGGACTTAACGGCTGAGCCTGTTTCCCTCTACTATGAATGTGGGTGCGCAGATTGGCCTTCTGAAACGGAGTGAGCAGTGCTTTCCATGTGTAACGTATCTCGGCAAAGTCCGTGACCCAAAGGCTGAACAAAAAAGAGCGGGAGATGGCACATGGCGGAGAAGGTGTGGAATAATCCTCCCCCAAGTTGGAGTGGGTGTAGTGCATTGAGGGAGAGGCATATGGCAAAAGTATATCCAGGCAATCAAAATTCATTAAGAAAATTGGGCCAATAGCTACATAGCTAGCAATCTGAGTTTGTCATTAAATAAATCAATGAACGCTGAACTTTTATGAACTTGTATGTTTCGACTTTTTCTTATACAACAACTTAACAACTTAACAACAACTTAACTTTAACTTTTGAATATAGCTTCTCGCTTCAGCTGATGTTAGGACAACACTTAGACAAGATATCTGACAAGGTCCAAGATGTTTTTCACAGAATGTAGCAACAATAAACTGAAGATCTAATATAATTGTAGGGGAACTCTGAAACTCCTCGTAAGACTTCTCTGAATGAACAGCTTTCCGTGGTCCTGAGGATAAATATTAAACTGAATTTTGCAGGATAGGGATTACTGCACACAAGCTCACATCAGCCACCTTAATACTGCATGTTACTGTAAGAAAGACAACCAGTCATGAAGGAAAGTAAAATGTTCAGGTCTACCTAGCACAGACCAGCACGGGGCTCCACATCTGGGGGTTTCATTCCTGCCTCTGGTTCATCTGTGTAAAGTCTGAATTGAACAGTTCCCTGCTTCAGTCCAAAGACAAGCACCTAGGCTAAATGGTATCTCTAAACTAACCGTAGATGTGACTCTGTGTATATACACTCTAGTTGACTGACAACTGATTGAAGGTGAACCCCAGCCTTGATCCCTGAGTTGCATGGGGTAGGCTCCTGGGTCTCCACCCTCCCTGAACAAGATAAGTGAGCCTGGAAGATTGATTGATGGAATTCAGTTAGTCGATACAAGGATTAGTTTCAGAAATACTGTAAATTCTGCACATTATTTTGCTCCCGTAGAAACAATCCTTCTTACAGTCATTGTTAATCCATTCTGTCTTGCTGTGAAAGTGAGATTGTGAAACATTTCAATATAATCAACATTTCAGCTGTAGCCTTAATTAAAACCGATTTATGATGCTCCTCAGATTTTAAAGCCACATGATTTTTAAAGTGAGATAATTTTCACAGCTTTTAAACATCGTGCAATGCGAGTGATTTGCCAGCCTTATCATGTAGGAAAATGATTATTTTTCTCTGAACTCAGTATTGATTCTGCAGTGACTTATATTCTCAAGGATTGCTGCACATAGAAAATCTGTAATAGCATTATTCAGTCTGACCCCTCCGGTGTCTGGGAGGACTGTGGGACAGACGCAGCAATTAATCTTCCTTTTAAAAACACCAAAAAAAGAGAAAGACACACCACTTTTGTTCTCCCAGTGAGGCTACTTGTGAGAAGTCTCTCTCACATTAAGAAAACTGGGACATTTCTACACTCTCAAGTAAAGTCCCAGATATCCGGCAATTATTTATTTTTTGACCACCTACATTTATTTTTCAGGTATCCCGTTTCATATTTCCTCGAGGCGATACATCAACAGATCACTGCTTCAGGTCTAAATGTAACAAAACTGCGAACACATAGATATGAGATGACGTTTTGAACTCAGACTTATTAGACATTTTTGTACATGATTCTGTAGTTTGTCATTTTTACTGCCATCCGTTAATCATGCCGTATACTGTACTTTCCCGCAGCAACTAGGCCTTACTGTATGGCCACACAAAATCTATTTTCACTTACAGCTACTTAATTTTGTTATCATTTTTTAAATTTCAGACGTATGTGTGTGTTGTCATAACTAGTAAGTCACATAGGTCGTAAGTCGGGGACAGTCTGCATTAAAGTTGCTTTGTATCATCGGTAACAACGGTAGTCTTAGAGAAATAATCATGAATTCACATCTGCAACATTGTAAAATAATTAACATAACGCTACTTCCAGCGCCACTAAAACTATAATTTAATTGTACTCCCCCAACTATAAGGTCCTGTCCCCATAAAGCTAACTGAACCCAAAAACTGAGTATTCCAGTTTTTTTTCTGAAAGACCCTCCCTTCATCTTGCATTACACTACCATACTGGATTCCCCCCCCCCCCAAACACACTTCATATCATACAATAAATGCCTTGCTTTTATTGTAATGTTTTTAAATGTTGTTTCTATTGCGCCTACAGTAACCCAACACAAACAAGTCCAGACAAGACACGAGTACCAAAACAGCACAATTCAAATATAAATGATATATGATCCAGGAACAGAGCCTAATTTATTTTGTGTACCTTCAGTCTAGGCACGGCAACAGAGACAGATTCTCTCCCAGAAAATTCTGGAGCATTTAGACAGTGACAGCCGCCTGAGGTGATTCCAAATGAAAGAAAACAAAACCAGCCCACCACAGCTAGGTCCAAACGATGGACTCAGGAAAAACAAAAGTCAAACAAGCTTGAACATCAGCCCCTAACTCACCAGCCTAGACAAACAAATAAAACAAACAAAATGTTTCATGATATATTAAATTAAATGTAAGAAATGGGTGCATAAATACACCACTATGAGTTCATCAGATCAGCGTATTACGAGCCACATCACAACCATCAAATGAAATACATTCATCACTAGCTAGAACATAGTCACACAGACCAGTCTTCATCCTCAGTAGAAGCCACAAAACTATGATCCTGCATTAACATAGTCTCTCTCCTCTCTGTCCAAACACCCTTGCCATCATCAAACCAACCTCACGACTGGAAGACTGTCAAGGTGTAAGGAGTGAGAACCAAAATTCACCAAACCTAGACAGGCAGCTTATCTCACCAACAGAAAACAGCCAAGACACTGAGCATGAGCAGAAGGCTCAAAATATTAAAGTATTAAAGACACATACATACAGATCTGGAAAAAATTAAGTGACCACTCTAGACTTTTAAATAATCTGCATTTTTAAATCCTGGTTTAATCCTGGCTCTGGTGGCAGAAGGCTACACTGCACGGCAGGCTGCTTCCAGGTTCAAAGTTTGTAAGACAGTAGTACACAAGAACAAGGTGAAGCAGGAGACACTGGGAACGACCAAAAACCAGCCAGGTAAAGGGTGAAAGCAACATTCTAAAGGCAGAGATGACCATCAACTTATCCGGCAGTGCCTCATAAATCGGAGGATGACCTCAAGTGACCTTCAAAAAGAATGGGAAACATTAAGTGGTGTGAAATGCACTGCTAGGACAGTTCATACCAGGCTTCTAGAAGCAGAACTGATCCATAAAGCAAGAAAGAAGCCCTTCTTTTAGATTTTACACAGACGTGTAAAATACACTGATGTGTGGATCTCACCTTGAGCATGTTCCTGTAAGGACACGTCTGCCACACTCTTCACTAACTTCCAGCTTAGAGAATACGTCCAGCCCTCAGCCCAAGAAGTCTGAGACTGATCAGCACCCCCCCCCTCCCCCGCCCCCATCTAAACCACTTGAAATGGCCTCATAGGAAATAATCTTTAATGGTTTAAAGTTTAAGAGAAAACCGGATACAAGGACCAGACATAATGCCATACCCAAGGAGGGGCATGACGATGCAGTCAGGAATAAAAGTTAATACTTAATGACCCACTAAATCTCCTTGAGAACATCACCTCCAGAAGAGGCGGTCAATTCTTCTCCCTCAAGACCCGTGCCGGTCGACTAAATTGGCAACAATTTATAATTGTTTCTTTTGAGTCAGCCGAGTGGCCATGACTTCTGCTTCTTTGGGCGAGATAATTGATCAGCTCTTGCTTCATATCACCTCTGTGATGAGCAGCGTTTAGCCGGCTCTCCTGAGACTGATCCTCCTTCACTTCTCTCCGGCAGACACCACAGCATGGCTCCGAGAGCCCCGCCGGCCTCAGACGCCCTCCGCTCGCTTCCCACACAGCGGTGTACCGTCCCCTCTGCAGGCTAAGCACTCCAACACTGAGCATGTCTCACTAGCGGCAGAGCCTCTTCATCTCTGGCAGCCTGGTGAAACCTATGGATCCCTCTTCAGAATAATGACGAAGGAATATCTGTGGTATGTATACATAGTCACAGGTACTGCTACGACTGATGTAGAATTTGATGATTGTTTTGTGGAATGGATTACCTACATCAGTCGAGGGCAGCTCATACTGTGCTTTGTTGCTTATGTTCAAAATCCTGGTAAATTATGAATGCTAATAAATTCTAAATTTCAGCTGGAGGTTAGTCAAAATAATGGTGCAAATTTCTTCTCAACTAAGTTCACTGATCCCCTGAAATATACCCAAAGAACCCATGGTTTAAGGCTCCTGTTATGAAGGAATTTAAGGGTGGACACAGTTTTACCCCTATTTTTAAGAGCCAATAAAAAGCCAATACAGTGGACACCTGGTGAGGATTCTGTGTGCTTTCAGTCAAACATGAATACGAAGATAATGAAAGGAGATTGAGCAGCACCTACCTTCACTCCCTTCCCCTGGTGGCTGATAAAACGAAAGGCCCAGGGAGATGATGGCGGCAATTTCTAGAATAATAAGGGTCACGTCTTGTAGTGCTTCCCACACTAACTGTAAGAACGTTTTTGGCTTCTTTGGAGGTATTAGGTTTCTCCCAAAAATTTCTTTCCTTTTGTCTAGGTCTGTGGCAACTCCAGCCAGGCCTGCAGAAAACAAGAGGAAATCAAATTCAGTGCCTTCTGGAAAAACAAATTCACAAAACGCAGAAACGTTTCTATCATACACACTGTGTTATAAACATATATATAAAAAACTTGAGAACTTAAACTTAGTCATTGCTTTTTAACTTCATTATTTTGCAAAGTAATAAATATATGTGCAGAAAAATATACAAAATATTTCTTATTGCTTTTTAAAAAATGTTAAATATGAATAATCAACGACTGCCACACAAATAAAACTGAGGCTTAAAGCACACTCTGGGATAATTATATTTTTTCTTTATAATACACATATATAAACATGTATACACCCGGAATATAACTGTGTTTAATACAGAAGGAAAAAAAGCCTAATGCGTCAGTACCTCAGGAAACCAAACAGTGTTTCATAAGCCCTCGGATCTGAAATAAAGCTCTCGATCCAAGACCGGGGCCTCGTGTCCCCCACTCGCTCCCACTGGGGCCTGACTCATCAGCCGCGCCGTTCGCCTGGCTTACATAAGCCCCGTGCAGAGGAGAGAACCCCGACCTTCGACCCTGGCCCTCCTCTGCATGCACAACGCAAACAATCCTGACACCGGTGGAGCCCCCGCCAGCTTCCCCACACCGTTGCGAGATGCACTCAGCAACAGGAATCTGGCAACCGATTCAAATTCGAAAGCTTATTTACAAGCCACACCAGCATAATAGCAAGACGACAGGACAACTGCCAAAGAGTGTAACTAAACAAGAAAGAAATTATTAAAATTTGGGCAAATCCACATAACAAAATATCTCAGATTAGCAACAATCAGGTTCAAAATCCCATTAAAAAGCATTATTAGGAAAGATGCAGAAGATCTGTAACATTACACTGACAGGGCTCAATCCTGCTTCCTGTTATTCATAATTCTTTAATGGCCCATCTGATGCCACCTACCATACCATAAGTGTCAGCCAACAGGTCCCCGTGGAGTGGCGCAACTCTTTACAGTCCCCTTATTCTCATCACAAAATGGCCATTTCTCACAACAACAGAGCATGATAACCCCAGGAGAGTAACATGAGTAGCAGATGGTGAAATTCTGTATCGTTTGTATCGCCTTGTTTGTTTCACAGGGTAAAATAAAAACAACAAAATGTACATCCAGTAAGAGCTACTGTAAATTTTAGTCTTTGGAGAGAGGAGCAGGCATTTGACCTGGCAGGTGAGATAGAAGCCATTAGCACAAATGCCAGGAGGACAAATGAACCATGAACGAGAAAATAATTTATCAAGCATATAGTATCATATACAAACACACTAACTGCAATTTATTCATTTGCTGGCACACAGTATTATATGTCCAGCTTGTGCGTCACAGAAAATCCTACCAGCGACATTCCAAATGCACAGCTGGAACATTTACTGACACGGTTGGAGCATCTCTTTGAAGTCACTGCTCGTCATTTTGGCCACTCAACCTTTCCTGTAATGCCACTGCCCAGAGTTCAGGTTCAGAAACTACAAATCCAGACCAAGATTTTGTTTCAACCAACCAGTTGACTACTCTATAAACATGACTCTTTACGCTCAACCGCTGCCCGAGACGAATGGACGACGGCCTGCGGGGTGG
>JAODKC010000130.1:6664458-6727503 GCA_026777985.1 Mormyrops attenuatus
CCCCCCCCCCCCCCCCCCCCCCCCCCCCCCCCCCCCCCCCCCCCCCCCCCCCCCCCCCCCCCCCCCCCCCCTGTATTTTGGTATTGCACCATTGCCCCTCTTGAAACGGCTGCAAAGGTCACAATAGCTGCTGACGACTGAAGACAACTGTGGTGTGAATATCAGAACTATATCAAAATGACACAGTAATGTCTTACAAAAGAAAAAAGGACAACAAATGATTCACTAAAAAGAAAAAAAGTACATTGGCAGCCTGAATATTACTCCAGCAGCTTAATGTACATTTTCTTTTGCCAAGAGAAAGTATCATAGTTTATTGTAGAAAATCCAGAGTCCTGAGGCACAAAGAAAATATGACCTTTAAGATTAATGTCAGATATCCATAAGACAAACAAGCTCAGCACCCTGCAGTAAGAAAACTTCAAGTCCAGACATATTTACCAAGGAACTGTACTTAAAGAGAAGATGGACAGTTTTCAAATGTGGTATTTTTCAGTCTTGCCAGTCTTGCAGACTGTTTGAGTCACAGAACAAAGGTACCAACTGGTGTTTGCTTGAGCATCATGCAGCATTTTACAGCCACAATTCTGCATTAATAAAGCAGCTGGTTTGATTGATTGAAGAATCAATTACAGTAGGAGGAAATACCATGAAAGTTGTGTCCTGGGCAAAGAAGGTGTGTCCCGGTGAAATTTGTTAGACGGTTTTGGAATGTCATTCTGGGGTGAACGCATAGTGAAAATGTTTAAATAGAATTCCAATACTACAATACCTCAGAAATATGACTTTTGTGTATGTATTTCATAAAACAAAGGCTTCCAATTCATGGGAAGACAGTCCATGTTAGATAATATCCACAGTACAACAGTCATATTACCTGTCATGTCTAATCGTTCATCCATCTGTCCAGTCATCCATCCATCCATTCATCCATCCATCGCTCACTCTGGTCGGCATCACAGGACGGTAAATGACTTTATACCAATTACCTACCACAACCGGTCTGATCTCCTAACAAACTTTTCACCCTCTAGATTAAGTATAACTTATGCATCGTGCACTGACCCAAATATGAAAAATAAATAGAGGTCCAGTCTTTTTCCTCTTCCCCCACACGATAAATGTATTAATTATTTATAATTAACAACTGTTTCTCCAGTCAGCTTTCCTTCGCCAGCTAGGAAACACACATATTGTATGCAGTTGCCCGAGGCCGGTGAATCATTTGCACCATCACTTGCTGCAGGGGTCTTCACTGTCCTGCAAATGGTCTGGAAGAAACTGCAGTCAAGGACTGCCAATATAATGGGGACTTCTCTGCATCAGAAGATTTGATCTGAGAAATACATCAGACACTGCCCAGCCTGCTGAGAGAGATGCGAGGGGGTAAGACATCTCCACCATATTTTTCTGTTTCGCACGGGATATGTACTTTGTGGGGAGTACACTTCATGCAGTCTTAAAACCATCAGTGTTTCCCTGACCTCAGGGTCCACACTCACCACTCATATCCCTGGCTGTATTCCGTAAATCAATGTGTCTAGCTCGTTTAATCATCCTGACTGTACTACGATCCTTGCGCAGGGTACCCATCCTCTCCCAATATTCTATAGCGGCTCTTATAACTATGGCTGATGCTGTACACTTTATATACTACATTTCCCATGAATCCTTGGCTAAATGGAAGGGGGTTTCAACCTTTCTTAATCCTGGAACAACAAAATGAAAAAAAACAGCAGAGCTACGGACTGCCTACTACTAATCTGTGATTACATAAATAACTGGAAAAATGGATATAAATGGCTTTAATATTTCTTTCTCTGGGTAGGGGGTATCCTTGATTTTTTGCTGTGCATAAAGTGCCTGAGAATACTGACATTTTTGTCAATCTATGAAACGTCTCTGCAGACTCTGGTTCAAAACCCCTGACCTGGAGTGTTTCAGAATGGAAAAGTCCAGTATGAACCAATCTGGCAAATATGAGCTCTGACCCCATGCTCCAGGGACTATATGATACAAATGTTCATTTAATTATGTACTTGAGATTAATGACAAGATAAAAGTGACCTAGTTCAGATAAGACTTCTATCACCACAACACCAGTAAAATATTTTGGTAATTTCCCATGTAATGGGCGCACATGAGAAAAGTTGACTCATCAGACACCTAGAGTCATTAAAAGTCCTGCCAGAAACTTCATGAAGGCACACATAACAATGGAATATAGAGCGTAACGTGCAAGGCCTCCGCCCTTATAAGCAGACATCACACACCGCTGGGTGCTGACACGCAGGATGGGAGGTGTGCACCACGTCAGCGCTTTTGGCGACTTGGGGGGGAGGGCTACTGACCTTGGCCCCCCAGACGAGGCAGAGACACACGCTCTGTGAAATCAAACTCACACAGAGACCTGCCACATCAGATATTAGCCTCTTTGTTCCCAGAATGTGTTTGGTCTATATAACACGTCAATGCCCCCCGCAGCGCTATAGAGGAGTTAGGGGATGATCGAAGCACATACATCTACAGGGCTCAACTACAAAACACACCCCTTTGTTGTTAAGGCTGCAGTGGTTTTCAGTGTTTCTTAAGCCAAGGACCCCCACATAAAAACCGATCAGCATTAGGGGCGACCTTCTACTAATGCAAATCCTATAATTAAGAAAGAAGGACCAGGGAGGGGGTGGGGCTTTTATATTTCTTTCTCGGAGGGATGGGGAGCAAACCCTGCCACATCACTAGAGTATGGGATGGGGAGCAGAGCCTACCAGGTCACTGGAGTAAGGGACAGGGAGCAGATCCTGCCACATCACCAGAGTAAGGGACAGGGAGCAGACCCTGCCACATCACCGGATTAAGGGACGGGGAGCAAACCCTGCCACGTCACCGGAGTAAGGGACAAGGAGCAGACCCTGCCACATTACCAGATTAAGGGACAGGGAGCAGACCCTGCCACATCACTGGAGTAAGGGACAGGGAGCAGACCCTGCCACATCACCGGAGTAAGAGACAGGGAGCAGACCCTGCCACATCACCGGATTAAGAGACGGGGAGAAAACCCTGCCAGGTCACCGGAGTAAGGGACAGGGAGCAGACCCTGCCACGTCACCGGAGTAAGGGACAGGGAGCAGACCCTGCCACGTCACCGGAGTAAGGGACAGTGAGCAGACCCTGCCACATCACCAGATTAAGGGACGGGGAGCAGACCCTGCCCCATCACCGGATTAAGGGACAGGGAGCAGACCCTGCCACGTCACCGGAGTAAGGGACAAGGAGCAGACCCTGCCACATCACCGGATTAAGGGACAGGGAGCAGACCCTGCCACATCACCGGAGTAAGGGACAGGGAGCAGACCCTGCCACATCACCGGATTAAGGGACGGGGAGCGGACCCTGCCAGATCACCAGAGTAAGGGACGGGGAGCAGACCCTGCCACGTCACCGGAGTAAGGGACAAGGAGCAGACCCTGCCACGTCACCGGATTAAGGGACAGGGAGCAGACCCTGCCACGTCACCGGAGTAAGGGACAGGGAGCAGACCCTGCCACATCACCGGATTAAAGGACGGGGAGCAAACCCTGCCAGATCATCAGAGTAAGGGACGGGGAGCAGACCCTGCCACATCACCGAAGTAAGGGACAGGGAGCAGACCCTGCCAGGTCACCGGAGTAAGGGACAGGGAGCAGACCCCGCCACGTCACCGGAGTAAGGGACAGGGAGCAGACCCCGCCAGGTCACCGGAGTAAGGGACAGGGAGCAGACCCCGCCACGTCACCGGAGTAAGGGACAGGGAGCAAACCCTGCCAGGTCACTGGAGTAAGGGACAGGGAGCAGACCCTGCCACATCACCGGAGTAAGGGACAGTGAGCAGACCCTGCCACATCACCAGATTAAGGGACGGGGAGCAGATAGAGAGACACTGCTGATGGAAACCCTAATCATCCCCACCATGTTTGCCAGAGGTTACAAACTTAAGTCTGGGACACAGAGAGCTTGCATTATAATGGATTAATAGCACAGCTATATCAGTGGTCATAGCACAATTACTTATCGTTGTGACAGAGCACATTTCAAACCAGAAAAAAATGTGTTATTGGCGTAACGGTCTTCTTCGGTTAATCCATACAAAAATCCAGTCTTTTAAACCTTAAGAATATGCAGGGATTTCATGGTGGTCCACATGTCTGATTTAGTTCAGTTGGCAATTCAATGGCAAAAAACCAAGAAGACAATACATGACATACTTTATTTGCAATAAAAATTTACATGGAAGCAATGTTCCAGTAATATTTAGTATAAATAAGATTTAGGCAGATTTTTTTGCAACTGCTGACCAGCACAGTGCGCTGATAGTTTGATGCCCTATTAATCCTGAAGGCGATGTGTTGTACAGAATGACAAGGCAAGGGGTCCTGGAGATTCTGGAGTCTTAGGGTGACTCAAAAACAGGTGACGGTTCAGAAGTGAGATGGCAAACGACAGCCACAAATCCATCCCATGCACAGAGCACAGGATGAATCCCACCTCGGGGAAGGATCTGACAAAAAAGAAAGATGGTCGGGTTTGGGGGGTGGCAGCATGGGACCTGTGGCCTGTTTCTGACGGGGGCTTCCTCGGGTCAAAAGGAGTACTCTTTCACAAGGACTCAGCACTCTGGCCCCTGCGAAAGGTGAGTGGGCAAAAACGGGGAAATGTAATACTGCAGCCCGCTCCGCGGATCAAATGGAAGCCAGCGAGCGAGTTCAGGCGACCTCATTACTCGCTGGGAGAGTGGGATCCGAAGGCCCGGGGGACTAGAGCTACAAACAGAACACCCTCATTAATTTGGGTGCAAAACCAGGACACTCATACACTAATAATGAGATGATACATATGAGGCAGAGAGACTTAGGTGTGGAGAAAAAAACAAAGTAATAAGAGCGCAGATTGCTCCCAAGCATACCTGGGCTTAGGACCATGCGTGACATCACCTGAATCAATTTTACGGCATCTTATTTACTCCCAGTGATGTAATGTAAATTAATGCAAAAACACTGAATTTGAATTAGAGGTCCAAGGCTTTTTTTAAGAAAAAGCACTTGAGAAGCAAACATGCCAATCTCTGAAAATAACCAAACACACGCTTTGATGTCAGAGTGAAAGACATTGCATATTTTAACAGCTGTTTTTTTCCCCTGTTGCTAAAAATAGGTCACCATGGAAACGGTACGCATCACGCTGACTGGGCTGAAACGGTTTTGCGAGCGCCATGGCTAACCTGACGGTGGCTTGGCCGGCTCAGGACCCAGACTAGCATTTTGTAAGAGATGGTGATGCCGGTCCGGATTGTCTGGGCGATGCGACAGCGCCTCACAGAACCAACCCCGGGAAGACTCAGCATGGTGCTAAAAAAGAGATCCTTACTCTTCACAACATCATGGAAAAAAGAAATATGTGAAGCGGCCGTGAGTGCATGTTTGCATGCTGGCATGGCGTTAAAGGAGATTGCACTCATGTTAGGCTAGGGGGCTTTCAAATACGTACGGTGAGCCACCACTTAGCATGTACAGCATGAACCAAATACGATCGGTCCCTTGTGCGGCCAGGCAACAGACAGCTAGTGGAGTCACGCTCTCTGCCCCCATCTTATCGCGCACCGTATGGGTTACCATAGAAACGAAGCATGATGATACAAAGTGTTGACTCTTTCTGGCTGAATCGATGCACCAGACACGCAAGCGAGTGCGTGGGGGTAGGAGGGGGGTGTGGACCTCGATTGGAAGGGTAGCTGAGGTCAGGCGCTGAAAATGTGCTCCCTCTGGAAAGGCACATGACAGAGGGGTGGGCGGAGCTGAAAGCAGTGCCTGTCATCTCACTGCGCTCTATGGGGGTGACGTAGCAGCTACAGTGGTTATTGAAACAGTCAGGCCCTTTTGCGCTGCACTACTAACATGGCAGAAACAGATTGCTATTACTGATCCATTCATCTTCAACTTGTGCCCAGTACAGGGTCGAAGGGCATTTTCATCCACATCCCTTTAAATATGCCAGTGATTTACTCCGGTCTCCCAGGGAACTGGTGAAATTTATTTATTGTAGCAGTTAATTTTATCCAAAGCAACACATAATTGAGAAAGCAGGGTCAGACAGTCCCTAGAGCAATTAGAAGTTAAGGGTCTTTCTCAAGGGGCCAAAAGTGAAATCACTCTGCTGACCTTGACAGTTGAACCAGCGGCCTTCTGATCCTATGCTCCATACGCTGCCGGGTTCTCCATATCTGTCGGGTTCTCGTTTGGGTTAGGAAAGCAACGGCGAACACAGGCTGCCTGACTACATGGGTATATCTTTTGTAGCAGGATCCGTCCTACACCTTCGTATGTGATGAGTTGAGCCCCAGGGCAGCCTGGCCCAGAGTCAGAAAAACATGGGGAGCGGAGCGGTCTTGGCAAACGGCAGCCCGGGTACAGGGTAATGGGTCCCAGAGGCTTACGGGAGCGGTCGCAAACATCCGTCGCCCAGGCTCCAGGGATGAGGCCTCCAGGTGGCACCGACTGACACTAAGTGATTTTCAGAGGCTTACCTTCATGTGAGCCTCTCTCTGTGTTTATCTCCACAGACGAAGCGCGGCTTCGCTTTCCAGGACAGAGAACTAAAAATACCAATTACAATAGCTACCGCTCGAGAAGACATCCCTGCTGATGCTAATTCGCTTACAGCGAGGATCGACAGTACGTAACAGCCACCGCTGCCTTTACGTCTAAATTAGATGTAATTATGGCACCCCCCACTTCGAATTAATCAACAAAAGCCCCCGCAGCTTCCTACCATGTTTCCAGTCGTTAGGCCAATGTTTTTTTTTTAATCCTAAACCTGCAGCTGAAATGATGGTCTGTCATCTCTGTTTGGAAGGGCTTTCGTCAGCTCATGAAGGTTAATTGTTAACTGTAGCAAAAAGGTACTGACACACCTTTCCAGGTGTCCTGGGCAAAGCTTTATCTGGGAGGCCCCCGTCCCAAGAAAACTGATGATCATTTCACCTCCTGCGCAGCTTGAGCGGGCCCTGGGTATACGCTACATGCTAAAGCTCCGGTGGCGGGTAAGAGTTCCGTGGAAGATGACACAGTCTATTTGGTCTGATGGTTAGCACCTCAACCCTGAACCAGCTGTGGAAAACCGTCCAGCCTCACTGTCTCATTTAGCCCCAGACTGCTGTTTTACACCATTTCATTCTTCATTCTTGCACATCCCAAAAATAAACTACTGGGCAATTTGTGTCAACTTCCTGCACATGCATTATAAGCATATTTTTACACAGTGCCTCTTAAATGAAAGGAAAATATCTTGGTGCAGGAATCTGTGTATTACAAGGCTTGAATTACACAAAACCTCCTTGGTGGATGTGACACCGTTAATGGGATTATGTCATTGTAAATCGTTCTACTTGAAGAGATATGACCCATGGAGGTGAAACCTCAAGTCACTAAATGTGACCTCGAGGTTACCATGGAAATGATTTTGTTTTCACATAGCCCCTCCCACAGCCAAGACCTCTGCAATTGCTACAAATCCATAATCGCCAACAGGTAGCGATAATGCAAATGAAAAGCGGGGATTGAACTTGGCTCGTTTGCAAGTCCTTAAACACAGCGGCGCTTGCTGCCTCAGTATATCCGTTACCCACGTTTTTGAATTTACTTATTAAGTTACGACAACAAATTTGTTGGTGCTGCTATAATCAAGCACTGATTACAACCATTTATTACGGAGAACATAGACTTGATAACATTCACTTGTATAATAAACTATGTAAAATGACACAGAGGGTTTCCGCCAGGATCTCTCTATTTCCATTCTTAGGTAACGCAAAACAGCTTAGGGAGGAGCGACATTTTAAAGGTGAACTCCTTAGTGCCATCTCTGACTTAATTTCATTTTAACTTCATACTTCGCAACTAGTAACCATGATAAAATGATGGTTTTGTGGTTCATTTCGACAGTTTAGCACATAATGCTCATGGAACAAATCCATTTGCTCTTTGTGGATGTCTGCCTCATCTCTTCCATTAATAAATATGGGAGCAACAACCTCATATCCCATTGTTGAATAGTGACTTAATTAGACAGCATCTGTTACGGGCAGAGAAGCTGCATGTGTTTGGAGGGGAACTGCTGCCAGGACAGGACTCAGCTCAAGGGTTGAGTAACCTCAGCCAAGCTGGCCAGTGCTTGTACGCAAGCTCCTTCCCCCACTTCCGAGGGCCCAGGGGAGGGGGCCAAGGGTGTCAGTCATGCCAAATTGGTGCGCCGGATGAAGGGTTGGGCCCATGCCAGGTGGAGTAAGCCGGTAAATGGCCAAGCGTACAGCCCAGTAACGCCACAGCGCCCCTGCAAGCGGAACATTCCGGCTTCCCTTTTATCCCAAGGGTCGGCAGGGTGGGGAGGGAGGGCTGACGGGACAGGATGTGTGACAGTGCATTTCGGCGGGGGCCCATCTGCGGTGTCAGTCTCGAGTTTCACTTCCAAAGCTCGGATGAAAGCGCGCCACAATGGAGCACTTTAAAATGCAGATTACGCGGGAAACCGACACATTAAAAAGTCATGACGAGAAAAGGGCAAAAATATTCTGCCGAATTCCGTCGTGCAGCTACATCACAGAACCTTTCGTGACCCTGGTTATGCACTGATACCCGATGGCTGTGTTATCCTGTGTCACAGTGGATGCTAAGCTCCCTTGGAAATAAAATGTCACCATCGGCAATAAGCGACAATCTCGAAATACCCAGGTACCAGCCTAAACTACAAATTACCCTAATGCTATTATAATAGAAGTATTTTTGCTCTATACTCAAGACCTTATATGCTAAACAAACAAAACTGTCTTCAATTACAAACCAGGGTAGCACTTTCCATGAACATTTATGCAGGTGATTAGTCCTCATTTTATGAAATTATGCTTTTTTCCTGATTAACTACGTAACCCTAAATAACAGCAGTACGTTATGAGCGTCGTTCATTTTTCACCACAATTATGGGCCTGGTTTTTATTTACAGGTCTCCATGGCCATTTCATTAGTGCCAATCTGAATACCGTGTTATTTACGCCTTGCCACGTTTGCAAAAAACCACAAGTTACGCCTAATAATTAGAGGCATTAGTGATTCAAAGTGAACGTCTGTCTTGCCTTATGCACATATTGAAACACAGAGCCTGGTGCAGATTAAGGCACCCTGCCTGCTTGTCGCTACAGTCAACGACAATTAAGCTGTTGCGAGTCGTCCATTTTAGACGCTCCCTAGCAGTGGGTGGCACAGTGGCTAGTACTAGAGGCTCACATTACTGGGGGTGCGTGGCACAAATCCCACCCCTGTTCTGCGTGCGGACCTAGCGTGTTATCTTTGACCTACAAAGAATTCCTCCCGATACCTCTGGTCCAAAAACATACTAATTGGTGGGTGTGTCCCCTAATGCCCTGGGGTCCCCTAATGCCCTGGGGTCCCCTGCCCTTCCGTGGACATGCAACCCCACCCCTTAATTCTGTTTTATAATATCACTCCTTCGTTCAAAATGAAATGTATTACATACAGAAAAAACATGCTCTGCGTTACTAATCTTCCAGACTTCATGTGCAGCGTTCATAGCGTAGTAGAATGTGTATAATTCAGGAAACATTATCTGCTCCGATCTATTAATTACAAAGAGAGTGTGATCCCTCACATCAATTTAAGTAAATACTCATATTCACCTCTGTCAAGTCAATAAATACTTTTTATTCAGTAGTGTATTTCTTTAAACACCTGCAGCTAGTCACTTATGCATTATCGCCATGCAAATACTGAATATTTGAATGTTAAATGTTAGAATATTTTAGGAACCACAAAATTAACATTGGTATCAATATCTCTGCAACCATGATCAGGATTAGCAGCTGAAAGACAGGTGAATTGTTATCGATATTTTACTGCACTACAAACCACTCGAGTTTTTGTATATAACAGTCAAGCAAAAAACAAATTGCATGTATGGAAAAGATCCTAGGCTTCTTTATCAGGGTCAATAAAGCACAGGATATATGAAACATCTTTGCCCGTGAGAGAACTGTGCGATGGGGAATTTGGAAACGGATCTCTGCTCCATCCGGGTAAGCCTCCTTTAGGGAGAAGCGGGAGAGGGAGGTACCGTAGTGCACGACAAACAGAACACTTCGTATGATGAATGAAAAAATCTTTTACGGTGGAAGCTGAAAGAAACAATGACCACTGGGTCGGGCAGAAATGGGCCGTAGTTTCAGGGTTACTGCAAAATCAGGGGATGTCATTTGGGTTGGTGGGTCAGGTGCCTTTGATCAGAAGGTTGTTGGTCCGAATTCCATAATTGTCAAAGTGATGTCACTGTTAAGACCTTTAACCCCCCCAAGTGCTCCAGGGACTGTCTGACCCTGCTTTCTCAGAAATGCACATTGCTATGGATAAAAGCATCAGGTAAAATGTAAACAGACTAAGATGTAGAAAGCCATGATATATGTGAATCAGTAAAAACACAGAAATTAATCTATGCTGGGGCCACAAAAATCAGTAAACTTAACACACAGTTAAACATGAATGTATACTGGTACTCTTTATACATGTAATCAGTCTAAAACAAATTGCTGAGTTTTATGCTGAAGTACTCTAAGGCTGCAAAAGGCTGGATCAGTCTGGGGGATCCCACGCCTGTGTTCCTGGCAGGATACGTTGACGCAAAGAGTAATGCGTGGCACAGGCCTCCAGAAACTGGGGTAACGTCCACAGTCAGCAGAAGTCCAGCAGCCAGACAACTCCTGGTTCTAACGCTGAGGTCAAATATAAATACCACTGTTCCCTTAGAGCCAAAGTCACCTCCTACAGCATAGGTATGAAACCTGGCACCTTCAGGACTACCTTTAAATGCGTGCCTTCGTAGTTAGACTCCCCTCCCTTGTCTAGGATAACATAATTAAGTTAAAGGACATGAAAAATAAATGGGTAGGCCAACAATTATTATGGGATATGCGTCACACGTTCAGGAGAAAATAGATGGTATAGTGACAGTATGAGGATGTAAAAGCGGTATTACATGATGTAATGTTTATAAGTCCATACACTGAATTTAACACAGATTGTTAAATTCAGTTTTCTATGGAAGCGAGCAGGAAGTTACTGCTAAAATTAATAAAAATGTAGAATCTCAGGATTACGTATGAAATGCTACTCCCTACTTTTTTCAGTATTTCATTTGTTCTGAGTTTTCCTGCTTAAAAAATAAACAAAGCGTTCTTGCTAATGGGATGAAACGATGGCCTTCAACCTGCAGAGCTGGGGGGTGAAATCTGACCCCTGGGACATCCTTCCCATGCTGTCTGGTCTTTCACTGGGTACACCAACTTCCTCCTCCAGTCCAGGAACTGACAAATACATTAATTGGTTTCTAAATGACGTGAAGCATATGCTTGTGTGAGCGACCGGCATCCAGTCCAGAATGTTCCCCAGTCTCCTGCCTGTGCTGTTCGCGGTAGACCGCTGCCTCTTGGCCTTCCCCCAGCCTCTGACCCTGCACTAGATGTGTCACTGGAAAAACGATGGATTATTGGTGATTTACAAAACAAAGAAAGAGAGGTAAAGGTGACTGTCATTCTTTCGCTATCATAAAGCCTACCCAGGCCAATAGTCTTTTACCTTACGGACTTTGCAAGGCCTTTCCTGTCCACTTCGTAAAAAATACTCAAACAAAGCATAACAACCAAATTATCCATCCCACATACAGGAATGAATGATACCTTTTGGAACTGCAAGCTACTGTATTCGTTTAACCTCTGTATTTCAAAAGAAAAGATGATTTACTTTGAATCCTTAGAGGTAACAACTTATATACCTGTTATTCATCAATCTCCTTCCATCTTCCAATTTATGCTGATCAGGCTCGCGGGGGGGGTGAGAGGTAGGGGGAGCTGGAGCCGAGCTGGGTACCACCCTGGATGAGATGTCAGTCCATCACAGGGCACATCCCACTACCCACACATGAAAACTCAAAATGAACCACAAATCCCTCTCAAATCAATGGATTTTCAGTGTCCAATACCAATCGGCATGCTTGGTTATTTATTGTGCATTGATCCTCACCAGCAGAGAAATAACAGGCAGGTTTGGTGATTTGACGGGCAGCTTGAGACCCGGCCAGCTGGCTCCGTAACAAAAACATTTCGAGTTGCTGACACTGAAATACATTCGTCACAGCAGTTGTTTTTTTTCTTAATTAAAAAAAAAAAACTTGCTCTGTTGATCTGCTTACAGGGACAAGTGCCTGATTTTAAAGATCCACTTGTTTCTCATGAGCTCTCATAAAAAACAATAGTCTCTTCTTTGCATCTTTTGAATGCAAAAGACCTCAATCTAACATAAGATAGTGTTAGACCTGTGGAAGATAGTCCTGTGTGCTTGTAAGCTGATGACATCAGAATGGTGAAATTGGTTTTGTGAGTAAGAACAACCAGAATGAAGAATAGGGTTTCATAGTGTCCGTGACTTACGTTTTAACTGAGGGTTGGGTTCTTCCTTTTAGGTTTCTTTGAAAGTACAAGCAAAGTTATCACCTTTGCTTTGGTTATTTCTTTGACAAATGGTGACTTGACCAAAAAGGATAAAATATCATTGCTTATGTTTCAGCAAGTCAGATCAGACAGGAGTTACTTTAGTTGGGATATGAATGTTTTCTGAATCAAAAGGGTCACACAAGCAGACATTGTTGTCTGTGGGATCTTAGGATTTTAAAGGTTCAGTGAATTAGGTTAAGATGGGGCATGAGAATTATTCAATCAGTTAATAGTGATACAAGTAACATGCGCCCCCTAGAGGGTGGGAGGCTAGCTTCTCTAAGAATTCAGAACAAGCACAAAATGTCATGCTGCCCAAAAGTACACTTTTTAAGACTCGTACAGGTTAGCATGGTGAGTCACGGGTAGGCCGCAGCACATTATTTACAGCCCATCCCAGAGATGCCAGTTCCTCCTTTTAAGAATCATTTTAAGAATCACCGATGGAATGAGGGCGCCTTGAGTGGCAAACAGGAGAAACTGTCCTTCTTAAAAGAGATTGTGCTCCATCCGAACAATTCCTGGAGGGATCCAGATTAAATGGGATATTTTTGTGGAGTGGGGGGGGGGGTTGGACAAATGCTTAAACTGCGACTAGATTAGTAAAAAATCATTAGGGAACCAGGGGCCCTCTGGAGGCTGGAGGCTGATGAACAATTCATGGGTGAGAGTGATGGAGCTGAGGTTAGCAAGGCTGATGCCAGAGCAAATGCAGATGCATGACTGCGAGCCATGGAAAAATGCAATAAGCCAGCGATGATGCATGCATTATATATGGTGCATTTATCTTGATGTGCAGCACACATAGCTGTATGCAGTGAGTATCAGATAAACTGCATGCCATACAGAACAGCTGTCACAGGGCAAACGGCTAAACAGATCACGTTAATATTTATGTATGGAGCCACCGTGTAAACAAATCAACTACATTTTTCCGTATAAGCTGGGTATTCCCAATGCGAACAATTGCCAGACTTTAGGGCTGCTTTTTCCACTTGCTAAGGAACTGCCAAATGATTCCTGGTTATATGGTGGGACAATTTATTTAATTTTTGCAAACATTTTCCCACATTAAAATGCTACGAGACACCCGAGGTTCCTTCGTAATAACTCCATATCATTTTATCATTTAATATGTGCATATTATTTAATTCCAAATGTTATGAATACTGTTTGTTCTGGAAAGCAAAACCGGATGTTTTACTCAATATTAAAACTGCATGTTCTTCTTATTTAGCGTCATGCTGACGTAATGGTACCCTTACATCATAACCTGCTCCTTCCCTATCAACAGATTTCCATCCAACTGAGAATCCGAGCACTTTTTTTTTTACCTTTAACCTTTCTGTTACGCCGCCTCTCGGCCCCACCCCTGATAAATAATAGATCTACCCTAAAAAAAAAATACATCACTTCAGTGTGCAGTGGGAAAGAGCGACTTGGGAAATGTGGTTTATTTTTAGAAATAGCACAGTTTGGGGGGGGGGGGGGGGGGCATTTAACTGAAATTTAATGGGCTACCAAACAGAAATAGAAATGAGAGCAAAGAAAGTCATGGGGGAGGACAAGAGAAAAAAAAAAAAGTACGTTCCACCGGCAAATATCGGGTACGGCGCAGCCAGAGCACCTGTCAGTGCACGGCTGCAAAGCCGACCTATAATAACAATAATATCATAATGATCAGGATAATGTAACACTGCAACCTTGGACCTTGGTGCTATGAATCATCATCACTTTCATTATTATTATTAATATTATTATTATTATTCTACCCATAATCTTCTGTACCTCCTTGTCCTATGTAGGGTTGCAGGGGTCCGGAGCCTACAGTATCCTGATTTATTAAATTCCAAAGTGAATTACATAACATACACAACTAATAGTTGTTTTTGTACATCCGTACTTTTTTACCATAGTAACTTGCCCGAAAGGTATAACTCCTGCCTCCCTCCAGAGTCTCGAACCAACCACTGACTACAGTACACAATAGACAAATTAGCCGTGTCTAACGAGGTAAAATTGTTTCCCTGAAAGACCTCTCACCGCCGCCTTCCCCGCATCATTATGCGCGCACATTGCGTGTAAAATAAAAATGGCTTCTGTTGTTTATTTCCATTGCTGTCATATATATATCCTCTGCCTACATCCATAATGAGTCACCGAGGGCTAGTTCCGAGGTTATTTCCCTCAATGTTTGGATGTGTGTTGCCAAGATATGCACCTGCTGTACCTCACATCGGAGGATAAAAGACGTAAGAGAGCTTCCCGCTCCAGCTCTGGGACGTCTCCTGCCGCAGCTCTCAGCAGCTCACTGGTCCTGTTAGAAGCATACGTTGCAGAGCACCACCTGCTCCCGTGACCACTCCCACAAGCTCCGGGACAGCCTGTGCACGGCCTGTGTGATGGGCACACGCCCGGACCCCCCACCACCCCGCCGCCCCCGCACCCATTCCCCCCGACTCTGCGGGCTTGAGGCCTAGCATCCCTCATGCTGAAATTCAGCGGATTGCCATCCTTTACCTTGCTCCATCGGCCTAGCAGAGGGTTTCGCTGAAATGCCCGTCTTACCTTGATTTTCACTGTTTGATATATTTTTTTCTGTGTTTAACAACCTTAAGTCCCTACCGAAAAAAAAGAGCGGCCCCTCCCTGCGCATCAACCAGCAAAGTTCTCACTCCCGCCACCTCATGAAATATTATTATCGAGTGGACGGCTTCTTCCAAAGCAACTGATGTGGCCACCTGATGTTTCTTGTGACTTCGACTTAATCGGTGAAGAACATGAAGATCCTCAGAGGGAGAGAGTTTGAAAAAGTGAGGGAGAATATAGCTAAGCAGTCAGCTTATTAACATGAAAAGACGCAATCGTTTGTCTTCATTATCAAAGGGCACTTTCAGCACCGCTGAATTGCTCGGAAGGTGCTTTCCACCCAGTTACCATGACGCCAATTATACCTGTGGTTACTGGAGCAACAAGCGGGAATGATGCTGCATTGTGTCAGGCTGGGAGACGCAGACCTGCACTATGGTCACTAAAGGCTTCATGTGGGCTGGTTCATCAGTCAGGAGTATGTGCTCCTCATAGAGTGATTTTAACGTGAAGCCAAATGTGTCTTGCTGTCCTACATATCTCATTGAATGACAATGGCATCTACATGACTATAAGACTCAACACTCAAAAGTTGCAAGACAGAAAGCAATTTTCGCTACAATGGCCTAATTTTGTATCCTTCTGTTTGTCCGGTTCTAGCTACTAAGGGAGGAGTTATTGACTAGTGCATCCTCTAGTTCTGTAAACTAACATTCATACGTAACAGCAAGGTGAATCTCCTATGATAGCTCAGGGCAACAATTTGATTTTGTTTTTCTTAGGAACATGGTTATGTAACATGAAACAGACCTGAGAAGCTCCTGCCACCAAAAATGCAATGGGACAGGGAGGTGAGGTTTTACTTTCTATCGAGCTCAGACGAAGAAGTTACCACTGACTTTCTCCCGTGTGAAACAGAGCCGGTGAATGTAAATAGACTCAGAGGCGGCAGCCATATAACGAATTTGCGGCGTGACAATTTACAGCTAATGCAACACGTTCACAACATGCAGGAGATGCTATTGATTTTTACTTTCGTGATCATGGTTCGGTCAGCAATACGACACATGCCAAAGCTTAGCGCTGCTTTAATACAGCGAAGTAACACATGTGGAGTAACTGTCTCTTTGGTTGCCCTGGAGACGTTTTATTTAATAACTCTTTTGTTGAAGTGCTTGTTAGGCTGTAGAGAGCCCAGAGAAACAGGGACCCATACGACCCCCCGGCAAGTTAGACCTTTGTGAAATTGAAGGAGTCGTGAGGTGGTCGTGGCCGTGAACACGCCAGCCCGACGTGCAAAGACGCAGACTCACCCTCCGTCGGCGACGTTTTCAGGCGCTTGCAGAGTCCCTCCACGTCCCCATAGTCCTCCTGAATTTTGACGATGGCGTCGTTGCCCCGCAGCTCCATGAGCGTACGGAGGTCCATGAGGGAGCAGCCGAAGCCGCTGGCATGGCTGCCCTCGTTTCTTTGGTTCTTGGCGTAAAAATCGCTGTTGGTCATGTCCCCCATGGTGTCTCGGTTATCGCTCGGACGCTCGAGCGGCGATAGTGGTATCAGGAAGGAAAAAAAAAAAAACAAAAAGCCACCGCTGGAGAAGTCTTAGATCGCTGGGTTGGGGTGAGAGACGGGAGGGGGAAATCCAGTCCAATGTCTGAGGTGCAAGGAGGGGTCCTTCTGATTCAGGGAAAAGAGAAACGAGTCCATCCAGGAGCACTAGAAAAGCCAAGTAGAAGTCCTGGCAATTCCTACGTTGAGGGCTGCAATCCTCTTCTTCTCCATGTGTAGTTTCCCATTCTGCTTGTGTCAGCCTGCTGCTGTCTACATGGTGATCCTCTCCATTACTCCTTCAGAGAGAGAGAGAGAGAGACAGAGAGAGAGAGAAGCAGGAGGGAGGGAGGGAGGGAGGGAGAGAAACAGAGTGAGAGAGAGATGGGGATGAGGATTCGGTCTCACAGGCACAGGGAGACACACAAAGGACAGAGACACGGCTGCATCATGCTGGCGAGCCCCGTGGAGGGGTCGCGGTGGAGCTTCGCGCCGGATGCAGTGTCCGGGCAGCCGTTGTCACGCGGGTGCCTGGACTCCTCTGACACAGCGGCAGCAGCGGTGCCACACGGTGAACTGTCCCCAGAGCTGGTGCTAAATAAGGCAGCTCATTAATATTAATGGGCTAGCTAACCACTCGCGTCTTTCAGCTTGCCTCGCAATGTGACTCGGATTCAGCAGCGTGCATGGCACCGCGCTCCCACCACTACGCGGGCCGATTCAGGAGACGGACGGATCTTTCCCTGCTTGAATACGCGGAACACAGCTGAATCTTAATGCTGAAAGACCTTGTTATTGCTTAAGCCTTAAATAGCTTTCCTGGGCAGTGTTTGTTTTGTTGAGTTTTTGATTGTATTTATTGCGTGATAGCTCTGTGGTTGGCTCAGCTTGATTTGAAAGCGACTGGTAAGATTTGAACCGGCAAAGCTGACTGGGGGCGAGGGGGGGCAGTAGAGTGGGGGTGTTGTCAGGGTTGTGAGAAGCTGTTCTCCTTTTCAAACCCACCATCAGGACATTGAGCATGAATTGCCAGCTGTAGCTAACAGAAACTCCTGGTCCTGAACACCAAGCTCTCCCAGTTTGTGGCTATGATGACCCTCTCTGCTGCTTCACAGGGAGACAAAATTGAAATCTGACTGTCAGGTCGGAAAACAGCAATGTGCAAAAGCAACCCATTGTCCTGCACTCACAACACGCTTACACACCCCATACAGTGAGCTGTGTTGAATGCTATACTGCTGGAACAAGGACAACGGGTAGTCATGTCTATTAGCACTGTCGCTATTCCTGCTGTCTTTTTCAAACATGGACTCTGATGTACAGGGGTGCCAATTTTTGCCCCTGTGAATGCATAACATATTGGGCCCCCAATCCAGACCAATCCAATTATGTTCAAAATTTTTTGGGCCCTTGGAATGGTCCTAACTTTCCCCTCCCCCTTTACAGCACCCCTGCTGATGTGTCTTTGTACGTTTTTGGTATTTTTCAAGCATGAGAGATGAGTGAGAGTGAGAGTTATGCCTTGGCATAACAATTTCCCATAGGATAAATAAAGCCTTGCCTTATCTTATCTTATCTTATCTTATCTTTTATCTTATCTCGGTTGTAGGCGAGTGGCCCCAGCCATGCTGTGTATCCAGTTTTACGCTACACTGACACACATGACTTGTCCTGGGAGGTCCCCTGTCATCTGTCATGGTGAATGACATTCCTGATGCCCATTTTACCCGCAGCATTAAGTTACCAATGCACCACAAAACTTTCCTAACCCCTTACACTGTAACTTTGGCACACATTAGAAAAAGAAAGTTTTTCTGCATTCCTAAATGCTTTTTTGAATAGCTTTTATGAGTAGTTACTTGTGTTAATCGCTGCTGATCAACTCGCTCTGAGAGCTATGCTAGACGCCCCCGTTCATTCAAAGCACTGTCTGCTTTTTTTGAGTTGTCCCCAAATTCGTTTATCAAATAAGCTGAAACATGTTTATTGGTGAATGTCCAACCTCACAGGATGGTTCCCTGAAATGTTAAACACCAGAGTGAGGATCGAATTGGAGCGCGGCATCCCGACCACTCATTTGGGCTGCCTCCGAACGTGCCATGCTCAGATGTGGAAGGTGACACTGCTATTTCCCACAATGCTCGGTAGACTCCCAGAAATCATGGGGATACCCCCTGGGTATCCCCAGGTAAGTTAGAAAACTGCACACATGCACTTCTCTCCCGTGTAACAGCTTTTCTGGGCTAGTGATGCTGGGCAATGGTCAGTAAAAACCAAGCAAATTCTGCTACACAGAGCTGACCTCAGCTAACTCTTGATCCAAATATGGCACTGATCATTTTCTTTCACATGCAATAATCATAAACAAATAGAGTAAACATATCAGAATATAGTTGGAACCTTTATTTCTGTTTTGTTTTCTTGACCAAACATGTTTGTCTTACAGTAAATGTTATAAACAAAAGCACAGAACACAATGGAATGCAATAGAACATTGTGTTCCAAAGGTATTCCAGTGCCACAACCTGCATTGTGCCATTCTATAATCCGCATAATACATCTAGCAGCTTAAAAAGCAGATGTGAAATGTAAGGAAATAGCAAGAGTGAGGGTGGATTGCGGAACGTGAAGGTGTGGTTACATGTATCTGTTGTTTGTACTTAGAGGCAAACATTCTGGTGTTTTAGGGTTTAGGGTTTTCTTTTTAACATAAAAAATGTAAAAATTGAAAGCTTCTATCAATTTCTACCCAAGTAAACTGGGATAAAAGCATTAGTGTAACCGACAAGAGAAACCAGAAGCCATAAGAGAGATTATCTGATGGCAAAATGTGAACAGTGAGTAGCAGTAAGAGGACTGTAAATCCAGTCCCACAGACTCTTCATTTTCTGTGAACTGATTAAAAGGAAAAGGTGCATCACCACCAGCAAAGAGCAGGGCTAAATACGCACAGGGGAGTGCATCACTGGACCATGATTATATCTTTCCTTTACCCCACTTAGAACATGACCTCCAAGGTTTCACATATGCACTGTACATATCTGCAATGGGCAGACAATCAGAGGGGTACATTACCTGGTGCTCTTTGTTTCCTTCAGCCACACCCCCCATGACACATGGAAGTGGTTGGAAAATGCGTGGAAGAATGAATGATGTCTTTTCATAGCCACACTGCCACTGAACATCTCCTTGATTTGGTACTTCAGTAGTGACTTATCTACTGTACAATTATTTATGTGAAAACTCCAAAAAAATCCAAAATTAGGTTTTCTGAAATATACCTAAAATCTTCAAATATATGAATAAGTCATCAGAAATACATTTAAATTCTATTCCTGCCTGTCCATCAGCATTCTTCTCAAGAAACTGCACAAGGGTCTCAACTACAAGGCTTCACTGTACAGTTTAGATCCATATCACCAAACAGCTTATTCACTGCGACCGGCCTGGGGCATGTCCCCGGAATGAACAGTGAACGGGATGCCAGTGCATCACTTATATACACATACAGCAAACATTACAGACACCAGTTAACCTAAACATATGTGTTTGGACCTGGGAGGAAACCCACACAAAGACAGAGGAGAAGATATGAACTTCACACACACACAACATCCTACAAGAACTGAAGCCACAGTTGTGAGTCTGTGTGCAAGTATCATACAGACATCTCATGTCTCATTTGCAAACATTAAACTCAGGAGAAGTTTGTCAAATTTTTGAGGTCTGGGACACAGCAGTACCTCCATATCGCAGAAAGCCTGTTGCAACGAGCACACTTAAAGTCCATCCCAAAGCTGGTCACTTTCAGTCCAGAATCACCAGCCATCGTCTTCCTCATAACGCAGCTCAGGCACAGAACTGAATTGCAAAGCTTTATTGTAATTTGAAAATAAATAGACCAGGGGTCTCCATTTCTGGTCCTGGAGAGCTACTATCCAGTAGGTTTTCTGTTCTACCTGCCTCACCTGGTCCTGGTATTTACAGAAACAGGAAAAGTGGGGTCAGGAGGAGAGATGCCCATTGGATCTAGCCACTGAATAACATGACATCAGCAGGGGTTTCTAAAGTCTTTTAAAGTCTTGTGTAAACTAGCCAGAGTCAACCCTGAGGGAGACCTATAGAAACTTCTGCAACAGAATGGTGTAAATGGGTGAGACAGACACCTGAACCTCACCACCTCCCCCCATCCCCTCCTCTGACCAATCTCTTACTCCACCATGACAGATGGACAGGAATTTACTTGCTTACTAGTCATTATATTTATTTAAATATAACCCAGAACACGAGCGTGTTTGATGTAAAGATGTGAAAGTTCTATTTTGTTTTCCAGCTCTAGACTTGCCCAGACTCTCTCTTTGAAGCTGATGTCAGAGAGGAACTGTTGGCCAGGTTTCTCACCATCCGACGTTCACAGAAGAAAAAAGGAAAATCTCCTTCACCTACCAGGTGCAAAATCGAATCAATTCAGCCCACACGGACCTAAGGCCAGACACAGGGCCAAATTTAGCATCTGCGTTCACCCAGAGTTCAGCTGTGGACAGAGCTTCCTAAAGCCCCGGAGTTTCACGTGTCCCGCTTTCTCCAGCTCGGACACCTGCCCTTCCTCCTGGGCACCCTGAGAGTTCTGCTGTCCGGTGGCTGACAATTCTCACTTCTCAGCACTAAACATTTTACGCTCAAATCAAAGCTCTAACCCTCCAGCACACATTCACTACACGAGCTATGTAGCTGCCCCTTTCACAAAGTGACAAAAAGCCTTTCATAGCTTTTTGCTGCTAACCTTCATTAACATCCACGCTTCGCTTCATTAGAATCTTCTTCCGAACAAACACTCAGTAGCAAGTGCATTCAAAATTTAATTAGACATGTTGCATACATAGATGCATACACTTATTAAGAATTTACAATATTACATAACATATACAAATACACAGAAAATTAATTAATGGAAATAATGCTATTTAATGGAAAACTGTTTGTAATTTATTCACGTCTGACTCATTGCCCCTTGCACCTCAAGGAACTGCATCAATGTTTTTGAAACACCTTCCAGCTGTCAGCCACCTTCCCATCTTCCATGTTGCTTTGCATGCTGGGATGCTGCCCTCTTAATAGTGCCCATCACAGAATATTTGAGTTTTCAGTGAATTTTATTCATGTTCAGTGTCAGTACTGCTGGACTGACATCCTGTGCAGAGTATCCATAGTCTTGTGCCCTGTGCTTCTTGAAATAGACATGAGGCTTTACCTTGACCGTAAATTGGATAAGTAATGATAAAAAAATGCATGAATAGATTTAACATTTTAGAGGTAATATACTTCAGTGGTAATGTACATGCTAGATTAAATTTAATTAGTGTAAACATAATACGAGGGGTTACTTTTTATTTATTTAAATTAAATGTATTTAATTTCTTGGATTTGTGATGTATTGAAGATGAGGTGATTCTGGAGATTTTATCAAATGAATAAATGCTATGTTATATCATGAAGGATGAAGGACTCGAGGGCAGGAGTTGTAGCAAAACAAAAGGGCTTTTGTTAAACTCACAGAACAAAAATGGGAAATAAACAAGATCACAAGGGAGCAAAAACGGCAGGAGCAGAGCAAGGCAAGGCACAGGCAACACAAGGGTACAACATCAATTACCGGACTAGGAAGGACAAGAGAAACACATAATTAACTACTCAGAATAACATGGGGCAAGGAGCATCAGCTGTGGCCCCTCAGGAACCCGTGAAGGAGGAGACAGGACAGCCCCTGGACAGGACATGATGGAACACACCACACCAGGGAACACCAGACAGACAATAAACCTGGACATGGGACAAGACACACAACACCACTAAGGGCACGGAACAAATCTAGGTAAGACTAGGGACAGCAAAGAGGACATCCAGCAAGACACACACCAGGACAAGGCAGACAGGTGGTGGAACCACAAGGACAGAAACACAGGAGAGGACCACAGGGGATACAAGCCAGGGCAAAACAAAAGCAAACCGGGGTAATGGGACAGGAACTGAGGTCCGGAAAGACCTGAACAGCTAGGCAGCGAATGTGCTTCCTGGGTCCTCATGGGCCCATTCCCCAGTGAGGTGTCTGGACCGCAGGGCCTCAGGGGGCTCTGCAAGGTCGGATGCCGGCAAGGGGCCAGCAGGGTCGGAGGCTGTTTGAAGGGGGATGCAGGGCACATGCAGGAGGGCCCTGTGGTTCCTCTCCTCATGGACACAGCAGGACAGGTGTCCAGACGGACATCATCAGGCAGACAAGGGTCTAGGCAGTTGACCCAAATAGTGTGTACCCATCTCACTCTCCGGGAGATGAAAACTCCCCACTTCTAGGCCCCAGCTGACACCGCTGACCGCACCGAGACTTTGGACTGGGTTGGCACAGATGTTGGAGGTGGGGACCCACCGAGCGGGACTTAGGGCAAGGCCCAGAGAGTCCCACTCCAAGTCCTTCAGCTGGGCATCACCAGGGTCAGCCCAATCCAACCTGGTGGTGGTCGAGGAGTCAGATGTTGGCCTGGGGGCAGCCAGCGAGTCAGGCATTGGCCTGGATGATGACAGGAGACAAGGTGGGCGCTGATGGGACATCAGGGGACAAGGCTGGATTTGGCAGGACATCAGGGGACAAGGGTGGATGCGACAGGATCGCGACTGGACGGAGACACCTGGAGGCAAGCAGAGAGAGGCCGGGACACCTGGAGGTGAGAGGGGTGTAGCTTGGACACCTGGAGATAACCAGGGCTCAGCCAGGAGACCTGGAGGTGAGCGGGGTGAAACTGGGACACCTGGGGGCAAGTAGGGCAACATGGCTAGGGCAAGGTGGCCCTTCTTGGGCTGGGAGCCTGGAGTATGGGTGAACCGGGCCAGGAGCCAGAAGGGCAGCCCCTGGGGCCACAGCAGCAGCGAGAATGGACTCCGGGGACGCAACAATAGTGAGAACAGGCTCTGGGGACACGGCAGAAGTGAGAATGGGCTCTGGGGACACAGCATAGGCAAGGATGGGCTCTGGGGACAAAGCAGAGTCGACGGCAGGCTCTGGAGATGCAGCAGATGTGAGGATGGGCTCAGGGAACGCAGCAGAGGCATGGACGGGATCTGGGGATGCAGCAGAGGCATGGATGGGCAAAATGAGCCTCTGTGGGCTGGATTCTAGAGGCTTGGGATGAGCAGTGGCCCCTTCTCTGCTGGGCTCTGTAGATTCAAAATTAGCGGCGGACTCCCTCAGGCAAGGTTCTCGAGCAGGTTCAGCGTGCTTCTTCATTTTCCACCAGTGGGCGAATCTGCGGTGAGCTGAGTGGCTTCACACAGCAGAGAGTTGGCGTGCTGAGCAGCTTCACTCGGTGGAGAGGTGATGGGCTGACCAACTTCATGTGTTGGAGAGGCAGCAGGCTGATTGGTCTCACACTCGGCTATTCCCCACACATCACCCAGCAAGTGCCGGACCCTCAGTGCCTCTTGGGGATCCACGCCTGTGGTAAGTCCCATGAGAACCCTCCATAGACCGGAAGAGAACCGTGGCCTCAGGGATCCTTCAGGCTGCAGGATTAGTCCTCAACTCCAGGGTGGTATCTTGGAGGGAAAAGAAGTCCTCTGCTTGAAGGCAGGGTGGCTTCCACAGAGCTGGCAACCCATTCGACCCCTGAATCTGAGGCACACGGGGAATCCCGGTGCAGGGAGGGATAAAAATTGAAATGGAAATGCAGGCTGCTGGGGTTGATTGGGAGTCCAGTCATTCTATCATGACGTGAAGGACGAAGGACTTGTGGGCAGGCATTGTGGCGAAACGAAGGGGGTTTTATCAAATGGGAATCAAAAACAGGAAGAGCGGAGCAAGGCAAGGCACAGGTAACACAAGGATACAACGTCAATGACCAGACTAGCAAAGACAAGACAAACAGGTACTTAAATACAGAGACTAACTTGGGGCAACAAGCTTCAGGGGAGGCCCATCAGGACCACGTGAGGGAGGAGACAGGAGGGTCAAGCAGACGTAGCAGGCAGGACGTGACAATATAGAGGCCAAAGATTAAAAATACGTACACATCTACTACTACTATAACAGGGTCATTTTAAAGTTGCAAAGGTTTTTCTTGTTGTGTACAGAAAAATTAACAGCGTCATGCACAAAATCAAAAGACAGTAAAAGATAATAAGCAGTTAATAATTACAACTATTGACTGTAAATAATTTTTATGCAATACCTACAAATTAAAAGCATATTCCTGGTTCACCTGTTAGCCAAAAGGTATAACAAGTGCCTCAATTTAACAATCAACATAAATTACCCTAGAAACCGAAGAATCAGTCCTACTCCAGTAACAGTTAACTTCCCTACCGCATTACAGCTTTACCTTTAATGTCACTACAACACTTACTATGCTATTCACTGAGGAAATGGAAACTCAATGAGTGGATGCTCTGTTAATTCATGTGTCCGCTCTTTCGTGCTGGGTATGAAAAGTGATAGGGGCAAGTGCCCGAGTAAAGGAAAACACGCGCCATCCTCATCATTTGAGCCACCAGAAATGCCTCTTTGCATACTATACAACGGGCAATAAATATCTCAGTTTTCTCAAGTTTTTAAATGTCAGTGAAACTCAGAAGATGCTCCAGAAGAACTGCATTGCAGAGTTTTCTTTCTGTGTTTAAAGATCTAAAACAGAAAAATTTAACTTGAGGAGTTCAAATAAGTAAATCGACATCAATAACATCAGTGTGGATGGAAAGAAGCACCAGCTTCCCAACACCTGACCATGAGGAAGGGCAAATATATTACCCTCTACACAAAACAAATATTAATGTAGTAAATCTAAGGAGCTAAAAATGTTATTCAGAACGGCCCACAACTACAACGTATATATATTTATGTGTGCATCATTAAAAAAGGTATGGAAAACTAGCTACTTAAAGCAGCATAATTGATTGATATCTTAGAGCGTTAAGTTTGCTACTTAATTGTGCCAAGAACATTTGCCAAGAGTGTTAAATATCATCCTGGGCCAATAAAAACATCTACTTCTGAAATTCATGATGGGGGAACCAGGAAATTTCAATATAAAGGTCATTTCCATTGAGTTTCAAAGTGAAAGAGACATTAGACTGCATCGGGGTTTACACTGAAAATGGCTTTTATTAAATCGGGGAGTTAACACACTGATGGACAGTACAGAACTGCAGTTCCTGGCAGGAAGAGCAGGTGACTTGCAGGTGAAGTCTATTGCATCATCATTTATAGGGTGCAACTCTAGTGACCAGCCTTGTTCCCCAGGGAGAATCCAACACGCTCCATTCCTGTTTTCGCCGTGGATGAAAGCGGAAAACAACAAAACACGGTTTCTCTTGATGTCAACATGGCATCCGACAAGTGATAGAGACAAGTTCCAGGTAACTCTGGCATTATACAAGGAAGCATGGTAGTCAATTTATGTTCTTCAACCTCACAAGTGTAAGGGCTTCAGAACAGGCCTGGGTGATCATTTTCTGTGGAGGGCCAAACCCCAGCTTCACCATGTCAGCAGGGGCCATTTTAATGATTATTTTCGTGTCCCATGAATGCTATAATAATAGACTTATTAATTAAGGTAAATTTTTCTCATATTTGACAATATAGAAATTACTAGAACCAGTGCATTTTCATATGTAACTTAACTAATACATTTATTATCAGCTCAAAGAAACATTTGAGAGCAAAAATCTGTTCATAGATTAAAGCTTTACAAAAAATTTTTTTCTGTTTTTATTATATTTTATTTTATAGATCCACATCTGGCTCAAGGACTGGCTTTGGTTAGATGATCATGTTAACATTAAAAACAAAACTAGTATATATATGAAGTCATAAGAGAGTAATTTCTTAATGATCAAATAGAATACTATCACTATTGGCCCTCTAGTTGGTGTTGACTACTGGCCACCATATAGACACTATTTCTCTAGAATGTTCTGTCCTCTGTCTAGTTCTTCGGGCTTCCAACAGCCTCTTCATTGATGCTATGATGGACCCCATCCTTCTTATTGCTGGTTGTGTGCTTCGTTTATCATCAGCTTCTCTAGGAATTATGGACTTTCCCAGTGAACTGGATCTTCTCATAATAAGTCCAAATTAGGGCTTCAATCCGGTCATCTGTGCGTCTAGAGAAGGTTCCGCCTTGATCTGATCAAAAGCTCATGGTTTTCTTAAAGATCTTCAAAGGCGTCAGTACTCCTCTTGTCCTGCCTATTCGTTGCCCTCCTTTCATATCCGTAAAGAGTCACAGGAAATGAACAGTACTGATCTTTTTCTAGTATATCAGTACTTCTTGAGATTTTTTCCCTCAGTCCTTCATTGTGACTGTGCCAAATGGCAGTCTGTACAACTGCAAATCTTTTCTTCTTCATGCCTGTATACATATTAGGTCAGATGAATTTTTTATGCTGGCCAAACAATTAAAGGTCGAATTACAAATTACGATGTACTATACGGTGTGATGTTAAATAAGTCTGACACACTGGCGGCACCCATAATCCTCTGTTACGCTCATTGTAATGGGCATTGTATTACCGTGTGTAATCAGCAGGATGTAAGTTATGATTGTTTTACTTGTATTTGCTGGCCTTGCTTACAGAAAAGGATGTTTCTTTCCAGACAGACCATTTAATAATTGCCTAAACGCTTATCGTATGTTACAGGATGTACAATAGGATAAACGACAGATAAAGAGGTGACTGCATTTTACATAAAGCTGCCTGGAACGGTGGTTGTCAAAAAAGTGTGTTTTACGTATCCTGGCCCGGCTGTTCGAGACACAACTACTACAAATTGGGAAGAGTTACACAGCTCACACCGAGAGCCCCTGGACTGTATGTCGACAATCCTTCCCTGCACTGGGGGGGTGGGGGTGCTGCCGCAGAAGCCTTACATAAGAAGAACTTCTCCTGCCCTTAGCAACAAGCTGAATTTCTGAACTATAGCTTTTTTTTTTTAATTCAGATTTCACAGAGAGCACAAAACTGACTGTGATGGACTGAACTCCCTGGCTTTGCCACAAGCCAGTTCCGGATGAGAAGTTATGGAAAATGAGTGTATGGATGGACCTGCTCTTCGGCACCTTTCGGAGTCTTGTTATGTCATGTTAATGAAATCAGCTAATCGAGTGCTCTGTGCTTTATTATACATATTGGCATTTGTCAAGAAATGTGTGTACCTTTTAGATTCAAGCCAAGATATGATGTGATGGTAATGCCATGATATGGAAATATTTTTCAGTAAACATACACTGCTGGTTTTTACTTCACATTCCCGGCTGCTCTCCCAAATAAGCAAACATATGGATTATAAATCACATTGCCTGGTACTCCGGATGCTGATCAGGACGGAATTAACATGCATCCCAGAATCCCACGTGGCTTTTTGAATCAGAGCTGGCCACCATTTGTTCAGAAAAAGTGGCATTCGAGCCTCAGAAAGGCCACAGGATTTACGGCAATAAAACATACTGACCAAAATCAGACCCAGTCCCCACACAAGACCCCCACCCCCCAAATGAAGACTTAGCACTCAGTAAACCACTTAAATATCATCAATTATCAATATACTGCGTTAACCAACATAGGTACTATCTTTGCGACTTTGCATTTGTCAGCTGCTGATACATTAAATATATCAAGTTTCTGCCAATCCACCTATGTTCTTATCTCCTGGTAAAGTATACTGATTATCTGAGGTTTCATGGGTTTATAGTAAAAACAGCTTCCAGCTAAAACATGCCATTCTGCTGAACCATGTAAATGTAATGTCAACAATGACCCACAGCCCAAGATCACCTGCTGACATCCATGATTCAGCTGAAGGACACTAACCTACTGAGAAGGTTTCACAGGAATGTGAAAGCTTAAGTGCTGAACTTGCTCTCAAAGCAGTAACAAGACAAGATCATTACTCTTCTAACTTGGTTCATTCAAAACGGACACTGAAGATGATGAGGTGTTGTAAGAACATTGATCTTAGGCATAGTATTTTTATTTTAACTCACGCTGTCCCTTCAAAGTGTCCATCAACAACAAAAATGTATTAATTATAGCATTCTGGAGCTTTTGAGTCATAAAATTAGTCTACTATACTTATACAACTTTAATATTACAGCTATAAATATTAATCAAGACACATGATACACATAAACATTGGTGTAAAGGATCTGTCTGGTTTCTGTACACAATAACACAACAACAGGAGAAAATTTGTAAGGCAAACAAGAAACAGTTTGTTTAAAATGTTTACAAAGCCTTTCAGGAAGTTCGTACTAGCTGTGGGTTTGAATTCCATAGCAGGTAGAGCAATCAAATCACCTCTAGGCCCTTGAGCAAGACCCTTAACCCCCAGCCCCAGGGGTGCTGCATGCCGGCTGGCCCTGTGCAGTGACCCCCCACGCTTGCTCTCACCTGTATGTGTGTCTCATGGCGAGCAATGTGGGGTATGTGAAAATTACCTAACTTCTCCCCAGGGATAAATAAGGAACCTCCAGTCAAGTTATTCTGAGTGATCAGTCCAGCCAATTGCCTGCCAAGACCCCGGAACCCGCCAGCTTCCAGTTCAGCCGCTAACAGCGCCAACTGAGGCAGAGGCTGCTGTGCCCGTCCTGCGGAACCACGTGCGGGGAAAACGGTCGTAACTCATCCCTCCAGTGGCGCGCAGTCCTTGTCTCGCCCGAAAAGGTCAGGTGAGGGGGAGGATGGGGGAGGTGAGAGAGAGACGTTGGCACTCACTGAGCTTTATCACCCAAGGTGTCAGAGCACCACGGAGTGCGCGGCAGGGAGACGCAGCACCGCAGTATTTGGCACCGCGGCTGTGAGTTGCTTTTTGTTTTTTTTACTCACAGCACAGATATAAACGATGCAGGAAAGGTCATCCAAAGATAGCAGGGAGCCAAGGCAGCCAACCCCCCCCAACCCCGAACACCACGACGTTCCCCAACCAACTCCCTCGCCTGGGATCGCACATACAGTTGTCGCGGAAAGTATAAATAGTTTATTTTTGTAACCTGTGATTTAAATAGCTTCCTGGAGTAATCTACTGACGTCAGGGAAACACCGCGGACATGGCACAGGCGTGCTTATTTTCATGTTTGAAAGCATGGCTACTCAAGGATTTGATATTCTTCAGGTTCGCCTTGCACGATCTCATTCAGAGCCTTAACTCAAGGTACATATATATGCGTTTTAATTTACTTGGCCAATGCAACAAATGCTTTTGTGACAGCAGGATTAGCCAGTCCGTGGAGCAACTGGGGGTTACGGGCTTTGCTGAAGGGCCCAACAATGAAATCACTCTGCGTGGGATTTGAACTGGTGACCTTCCGATCACTATGTCCTAACCTGCAGAGCCACACACCGCCCTAAATTTACTGGCAGAAACTTTCCTCTAAGGTGACGTACAAGTCAGGAGAGCTTGGGGTTAGAGTGCAGGGCCAGTCAGCATCCAGAACCCCTGACGCAGCCGGGGCTAAGGGGCCAATGAAGATATGACTGCTCAAGCACCCATACATGTCGAACCTAAGACCTTATGGATGTAGACAGAGATCTGTAATCTACCAAGCTATAGAAGCAGATGACAGTAAGCGCCCGGCTCTGAAACGCAGCAGGGATTTCAGTGATGGAGCCCCACATGCCCAAAGGAGGAGCCCCAGAGGAGGTTATAGACACAGAGTAAGATCAAAAGAACTCATCTTTAGCCGTTTGGTGGAGCTGGTGACAGTGTGGGGGACAAGAATGCCAGGCAGTGTCATTTCCTCCAGATTGAAACTGACAAGCAGACAGCCCGCTCCGAATCCACACGAGGGGGGGGATTGATTTTTGAATCGATGGGACCAGAGGGCCATGGCAATTCCCAGGGACGTTTCGGTGCACCGCGTTCAGCACGTGTTTGGCACGAGTCAACCGCGACATGCATCCAACCAGAAAGGCCGCTCCACTCCCTGCTGCAGCCGTCACGGCCCCCATTCGTATCAAACAACAGATTTGCGAATGAAAAACATCGTATAAGGTAGTAATACAGACGCTGTCAGCCGTTCGGCACGTAATGACATCGAAACAGGGGGTGTTTTCATTTCGCTCTGAGACGCAGAGGCTGTCACACATATCAAAAATGATCGATCTGACTCCAGTAATAACTTTACTTTTCCAGCCTGTGATTAGTTATGCTGTTAGCGACACAGCTAGTTTTATTTTGTTGTTTTGTTTTTTTTTCCCAGGGGGTTAAAAGAACAGACAAGCAAGATGGCCAGAGGGAATGTGAAAATAAAAGGGCACAGTAGGGAAGCTGCTGAATAATATATTGAACCAGACTGGGAAGCCCCCCCCCCAGCACAAAGCTGCAGCTTAATTACGGAACCACCAGTAAACAGCTGTGTGCTTCCCTGCTGAATGGAGAGAAACAGGTGTGTATTATTTTAGAAGTCATATTATTATGCTGATATTTTGCCGATGCTTTACATAAGGGAAATATTTCTGGTTCTTAACCATGTCCCCATGTGGGATTTTCGAATCTGAGCTCTTTTATTGCTGCGTGCAACAGCGGTATCCCTAGGTTGGTCTCTGACGTCACGATTTCCCCTTACAACCGAGCGATCCTCCGCCCCCATTACGAGACAATCCCTACGTGCACTTTACGTGATTTAAGCTGTTAACAAAAAACACCAAAGACACACAAACAAACAGGGGCGTGAGGTTACAGGCGGAAAAAAAGGAACAAGGGCACTTCCTTGTTCCAGATGGTCGTATCAAAATCATCGGGGAGCTACTGCTCTAATTAAATTCAGCGCACAGTCAGAGCACGGAGGACAGAAAGTACTGCAGATAAATCACATGTGACGCCCTGGCTCCGCCCTGTGGGAGGGGGCAGAAGGGCGGAGCCATATGCTACAGTAGAGTAAGAACAGAAGCTGCTTAATGATTATGGGCTCAGATCTGCTGGCTGGCGACATGAAGGAATCTCTTGGCGGACACGTATTATCTCGGGGGAGTACACCCGCCCATCCCAAAGGGAAACAGGACGGAAATCAAAAGCAGAAGTTTGATTCCGAGAAAGAAACTGGGAGTGTATGTCATCAGCCGACCGGTGGGGGGCTGTTTTCACCGTGGCCGCATCACTGCCATTCAGCGTGTCATCAGGTGTGACATAGGTGTTAAGCGGCCGTGCGGGTAACGAAAGCGCAACGTGGCCGTCCGTCGGAACACAGAACATGCTGATCACCCCCAGCATGGGTTCGAGCGCATATATGGATGGTGCAGCGTTAGATTAAGCTGTCCTGTAGAGGAAGTTCAAAGCAAATGGGAGCTGCACTCCTCGCCACCTCCTGACGGCACTTTTCTCAGGAAAGTGCGTTTGTGTTTGAGGGGGGGGGACTGTTTTTAACTGTCCACGTCTTCAGCCACAAGCCCCCCACCCCACAATTCATATACAAATATGATTACTCGATTCAATTTATAGCACCTATCTCTGATGTAGATTTAGTGAATAAATGCAAACACATTTCCCCTACAAACAAATAAACAGGCAAAATGCAAATAATATAGCATCAGTACTTTCGACATGAGTATTTACATACTGCCACACATTTCAGGGTACAACAGCTATATCTGCCTAACGGCACAGTAGTTCACTTAAGACAGACCTTTTATGTTATAACTGCCCAAAGTAAATGCGGGGAATTATTTTATTGTAGACATTCAAGGACGAATTTCCGATTACATTTTTTGGGGGGAGAGGGGGTTCAGCAAGTTCACAGCGCAAAAACTGTGAAAACATCCAACTTTTGAAATGAAATCATTTCGAATGGCGTCTCTAATTAGATTATGTATCGGTACATTTATTAATAGATATTTAAGTCTGCTGGGGGTGGATTGGTATAGCTGATGAACAGATAAAGCCTGGCAGAATTGTGTCAGTAGCATATTAATTCGGTCTTTAACGGATTTAGGTAAAAGACAAAACCCGTTTCCTTTCATGGGAATCCCCCTTTCTCTCTCTTTTAGCACGTCATTTGATTTTTTTATTCCGATTACCGCATTTCCCCTCGGCGGGTAGTCGGACCGGATTAGCTGTATTTGAGGCTGTGCAGGATGAATGGATGCGGCGCTCGGACATGGTGTAAAGGCGTGGCGGGGGGGGGACGCGGAGACGGCGGGGAACGTGCCTCTTCATTCCCATGCATAAGTCCGCTTGATTGAGTTACAGGCAAATGTGCTGCAATGGCTAAATCCGCACCCCCAAGTCGGGGTTTGGCTCGGGAGGAGTGACGGTAAGGTTTGGGGGCTAGGGGGTAGTGTGCTGATGCAGGGTGATAAAAGGGTCGGAAATCAAATAATGGGGAGCAATAGCCCGAAATACTGGCTAAGTGAAAAGGCGCGCTAACGTACACTTACATTTCGCTTCCTAGTTAGAAACTACCATTTCTTTAACCAATTCATATAGTTTGACGTTTTACAGGAGCGTTTGAAAGTAGTCTGAGTTTTAGACTGCTGCTCGATCCCCCAGCCCTTTATTTAAATCGTCATATTCATTTGCGCATCAATCCGGCTGCACATGGAGAGGAATGACGAGTTTGAAAGATGTACACTGTACATGAGTGATGCTTCATACCCGCGGAAAAACGCGAACCCTGCCGTCCGTTGTTTCTCAGCACCGCAGTAAATAGCACTGTACCATTAATACTGCTGGGTGTGAAAGTTAGTTCTCATTGTGCAGAAAACACACACACACACGTATATGCATCAGTCAGGTAAATGCAGATATTTCTTCCAAAATGTGCATCATCATGTCATAGACCAGTGTTATGAAAAACACGTTTAAGCAAAAATATTACAGGGTCACTGAGATGACTCAAAGCAACATTCTTTTAAATATGCTACTGCAGACCTGCCATAAAATCCCCCCCCAGGATCAATAGCGTATATCTTACCTTATAACCCCGCCTAGTGCTCACTGCACTGTAAATACCCATAAATTACAACCCCCCACCCTCAAAACTGCCTGTCATATATATTTGTTTGGCCCTCTTTGACACCCCCCTTAGCCTGGTTTGCTGTCTGGCTGGACAAGGGGTGTTTCCTGTATTTCTAACTGAATTTATTCATTTGTACTGGAAAGACAACCCCCTTTTCTCAGTTCCTCCCGGGGGGGGGGGGGACACGCTGACGCAGTAACAGCAGCAGATGGGTCACCATTAACCAACTGTGTCATTTAACAGTCACTTCCACACAGCACCCATTCAACCAGCATCATTAGCAATTAGTGCCCTGTTCCATACTCCCGGGACTTGAACCAACACCCTTTACTGCCGCAAGCCCAGTCTGCAGCTACCTACCACCCAGGCACCAGTGAATTAACCGAATCCTTCCCATTTATAAATTCATGAACGTGCTAAAGCGCTGTCCATGGGGACAAAAAAAAATAATGTCCCATTGTTTCTGCTTCAGTGGCATAACAATGCTTATTGTTCTCGCTCTTCCAAGCTGCCAGCTCCAATCTCATTTTACGTCAGCATCCCCTGTCAAGACACTGCGATACACGGTCCATTATGGCGCCAATACATTTCCTAGGCTGAAGCGTTTGCTATCACAATATTTCACTTTCCATTCTGTTTATACCTTATGTTTAATTTCTCCTTGCCCGCTGGAGAAGACCTCATGGTGAAGCTCGTCTAAGGTGCAGTGGCAATGCCCTAATTTGCCTCACGAAGGAGGGTGGGGGTCTCTCACAGCAAAGCATCACTTGTTACATAAAAAAAGGAGATCACACTCAGGAAATTTTAAACAGCACCTTGAAGCCACTTCGATTCCATTGCAGTCGATTCACAATCTCCAAGGCAGGTGATATTCAGGAACATGCACCCTGAAAGTAAATGAGGTAATGCCCCATCTACAAGCCGCATGTAGGCGCTGGGGGATCCTGACCGCACGCTGTGCACATCAAGAGTCAGTCAACCGACCACAGACCTTATTGTTCTGCCAGTTCCCCCCAAAAGAATGCACTCTGACTGACACTAAAACGAATCCTTTTAGCCTGTCAACATCAGGATTCTGCCATAACACGACAAGTTACTAAAGAGGAAACATGCATTGGATGCTTGCAGCATCGTACAACAGGACGGTTAAACAGACTTCACGTGAAGATCCTGTACCTAGTCATTTGAGAAAATGCCCATAAACAACTTCCTGAAGTGCAGCAGGTCCCAGTCCTGGACCGATTACTCTGTCTATATCTGCTCTCCTTGCCCTTGAGCACCGTTTAATGCATCCTACCCTGTGAACTAGCGGCACTGTACACTGGAGATGCATACAGTCACCAACTGTCGGAACGCAGCTCTGACAGCAATCTGCATTCTTACCATGCATCCCTCTAGTGTCCCCCAACAGCTGTCTTGACGCAGTGAAGCTACTGAACCGGAGGTCACAGCCATTCCTGTGGGAAAACCGTGGATTTCCTTCGACACCAAAGAAAGAAAGGATAAATAAAGTGGGCAGAATCCAAAAAGGGAGGAAATTAATTCAGCAATACATCCCTAAATATCAGCCAAGCTCAACAGGGAGCCGCTGTCACTTTGAGGACCTCTTCCCCAGTGCCGGTTTTGTAAACAAATTGCCTCTTTCACACAGGCACGTTCAAGGAGGACAGGACAGACAAAATGCCTTTTTAAAGGCTTTCACCTTAATCCCATCCTGTACATGATGAAAGAAGTGGGTTGATGCTGGTCTCCTTGGCTGCTGTACAGGCGGAGGACATGACAAGAGGGAAGAGATGAAGACCCTCAGCCAGTCTCTGCCTGGGGGGCTAATTTTCAGAATAGGAGGGAGAGGTGACACGCGCAGTGGCCACTCAACCCCCCTCAGTCACAGACACGGCAATAGCCCACCCAGCCCGCAGTCTACGAGCTTGCCTCTCTCCTACCGCTACTGCTCAATCAAAAAAGGAGAAAAAGCCCATAAAGGTAACGGTAACGAAGAAGCCATTAGGAACAGATATGGGGAGGCAGGTTTGCTGTCTGTCTGGTTGCGCGTCAGAAGCATTGTTACTTACTCTGCAGCGGTATCGCAAATCCAAAACGATTTCAATTACGGCGTGGAGTAATCGGCGGTCGGCATCTGTAAGGGCTCGATAAGCTGAGGCTCGGCACAGGAGGTGCTGTGCAGCCTGTACCATGTCAGCGAGCACGCAGGGGGTGCAGCTTGCTGTAGGCAGGGGGGAGTCGGACAGGCGGGTGGGTAAGTGTTGGGGGGGGGGGTGGTGTTTGTAGGTAGCCCTGCAGAATTAAGGACTGGGAAGTGCTGCCAAATGGTAAATGGGAAGGAGCACAGTGGGAATCTGCAGCATGAGGGGATGGGAGATGTGAGGAACGCTCACAGAACTGTTGGCAGGGGGAGGGGGGCAGCAAAAAATCAGATATTTTATGGGCTCGGAGTTGTGTGCCAATCAGAAAACACCACTCCTCCACCAGGTGTGCACCTGGACATGTTGCAGTTCACTCAGCAGTCCAGACCATGCGTCAGCTTTATCCCCTCTCAGTGAGGGTGGGATCTACCATCACCGCCAGTGTATTAATTTCCGTACTAGGACACAGTCCAACAGCTGCTACCGGGCTGAAATCGCATCCCAAAGTTGCCATTCTGAGGTCCTCGTCTTTAACCCCAAACTCGAAGACCACCTGAGGCCAAACCTCCCTTCCAGAAAGAGTCTGCATTTACACAGGTGCGGTCACCTGTGCCGGGATGGCTTGGCTTGGTTTGGTCCACCCAGCTGCGGCGTGCCACTGCGGGACAGGGGAGAGACCAAGCGGAGGCGGTGATGGGAGGCTGAGGCTGGGCCTGAATATCAATGCAGAGCCTGCCTCAGCGACTCAGGGCTGCACTGCACCAAAATGAGGAGGAGCAGGGCTGCAAGGACCTCCGGCGGGACACCAGACCCCCCTCAGCATACGACTGGTTTACATAAGATGCCAGCAAGCCTGCTGACCGTGTCAGTTTTGATTCTTATTTTCTGCCCATATTGTTCAAGGCTAGTGGACAGTAACGACAGAACTTTTACAGCATTTACAGGTTGTAAAAAGGAAAACTGCAGAGCTGTCCCCATAGGCAGCATATAATGGAGCAACTGCCGCAGCAGCATACAGCCCCAAAGGCTGGTCAGGACAGGCTTCTGCAGCCCCCTGCCCCTAGAAGTTTAAACACGGGGTATCACTTGGGTGCAAATATCATTGGCACCACTGTGGCGGATGCTGATCCCAGCCTGTTCCCCAAAGGAGAATGACACCGGGAGTAAGATCAAAGAGGAGCTCCTGTAGATCTGGTACCCAGCCTTAAAAAACATTGAAGTGGTGTCAGGGTGGGGGTGGTCTCTTTTAATTTGTAAGTCCTTTCACTTCCAGCAGAAATATCCAGTGAAACAGCTCTACCTTGACCATGACAGCGACACCCTCCTGGAGTGACATGACTTTGTTAGCTGCTTCCGAAAAACACTAACCCCTCTTTGCCAGGTCTGACACACTGGGAATACTAGCAGCACGGTTCTTTAAAACCAGTACACCAGTACAGACTTCATGCTTGCTGGTCCAACAGCCTTAACAAGCGACAGCCCCTTCTGCTTAATGGTCCAAGTCCTCTGCTGAGATTTATACCGTGCATCTTAATTAAATGATATTCTTCATGTGATCCATTAAGTACATTACTGTAGTCCTGAGACAAAGCTCTTACTAGTAAAAAGAATGTGTGCTGGCAGTCGATAAATGTGTGACAATATCCATCTGAATTTATTAAGGAACCACTTGTACTTGCAATAGACAATAAACAAATGAGATGTAATAGACGCATACTAGTTAGTGCCAAATCATCAGTTCAGTAGTCATTAGCTTTTTAACTAAGTGTGAGACATCACTGCAGTAATATAAACAGTCCAGTTAAAGGGGCCCTCTGATAATTACAGTTTTGTACAGTGCTTCTTCCAATCTAAAATAATGGTTCTTTAAATTATCTTATTTTGAAAGTGAAATGAAGTACCCTGGTTCACTGAACTTTATCTCCCCTGCCTACAGCACCCTCTGCTGCATTTGGTAAATCAGAACAGTGGAGATTAAACCAGCAACAGCTAATAAATAGACTTTGGGCTTGTTTTGACGTTGGGAGGAGCTAGATCGATATACCGGCAAAATAAGTTAAACGATTGATTCCAGAAAAAATGATTGGAAGGTAAAAGGCAGAAGTAAAAAGAAGACAAAACTATCAGGAGGCTGAAGCCTTATTGATACAAAATCGATCTATGGTAACATAAATAAATGGGCATTCCCTTTTTCGGATCGTCATCACCTGCAGCGAAACTCAGGGCACGGTGATGAGAGCTCCCTAAATGAAAACTCAGAATGGCTGTGGAAAGACCTCTTCCTCTGCAGGTCGGCCACATTTCAAGGATTCCAATCTGTCGCTGAGTGATGGACCGTACCATTTCCCCACCTCAAGGATGGCTATAAAGCCCTGCCTTGATGTATTTCCACGCCTCAGCTCCTCTGGGCTGAAGGAGCTACTTGTTGACCCAAAGGGCTACTGGTTCAAATCCCAGAAGGGAAAAGCCGTTGTGTTTTAACCTAAATTTCTTTAGTCAATATTGAGTTATCGGAGAAAAGCTGCTAGGTATAAATCTCAGCATGCATAATTTTTCATACACAAATAAATTATATACATCTATGCATCCATCTTCTACTCCACTTATCCAGCACATCGTTACACTGAAATAAAGAATTCAATTAAATTAGTTACCAGTACTAAATCAACTTGTCTTTGCCTTTCATTAAGACTTAAATGTCAATGAGAATCTATGATTCAGATTTAACTTAAATAATTAGGGCATGGACTCCAAAGTGGAAAAATCTCATCTCGACTGGAAGAATCATTACCAACTTACCCTATGGAAAGATCACACAACACCTCCATTATCCATCTTCTAAGCCAGAGGAATCTCTCACAGCATGATGAGAACATGCAAACACCACAATCAGTGAACAGAAGCGGGCCTGGAACCCCCAGTCGTGGAAGTGCGAAACAACGACCCACTGAGCCACTTTGTCAAACAGCAAATCTTTTAAATTACAGCTGCAAAACATTGCACAAGCAAACAAAAACATTTATATAAATGGATGCTGCCCATGTTGCAACAAATAACATGGAGATTGGATCACAATGTTCTGTAGGTGTCACATTTATCAACTTTAGTGTATTATAAGGAGGTCTGCAGGAATACGCTACCATTCTCTCAAGTTAAAGGTACTTAGTAAAGTTAGGTCCTTGCAGGTCTGGACAGACCATCTGGCATACTGGGCATTTTCCGAGTGGGCTGGCAAAATGTATCTCGGCAAAAGTCCAGGGCCAATTTTTAATCCCAGTCCAGCCCTGGTTGCTTGACAATTTGAACTGCTCAACTTCTGCTCAACTGACTGTCTGTGCTAAGATGGGGTGAAAACCGAAAGGTAAGGAGAGCCCAACATCTGCTGCCAGTCCGGCTCAGCAAACTTGTGATTAGGAGAGCCTTTGAAGATGGTAGCTTACCTTATGTAGCCCAAGAACACCCAGTGCTGACAGAAACCTTTTATAGTGGAATGTCATTGTCTTTGAACAAAATAAATACTGTGTCATTGTGGGAAATATAGCCACCTTGCTCTGTAATGTATCCTGTTCCATTACCCTGGTTTTATAGTGTAGACCATAACATGAAAATGCCTTTTGGACCATTAGGGAACCACCAGAATTTTTTTTAGCTGAAACCAGGCACTGGGATGGGGGCGTATAAAATTCCTTGGATTGTCAGGACGCCTTTAAGCAGATTCATTTGTCAGAAAGGATGGCTTGTCATATCACAACAGCCTTCTCCATCACCTTTGCTGTCCGCACAAGTGTCCCACAGACAGGTACTTACTAATATTATGAGATGTGACCCAGCCACATGTGGGCCCTACCTAGTTCCTAATCAGCCCCATTAATGGCAGTGTGTTATGATTATGGAGTATTTAATGGTGCATAGTGCTCTTCCATATTTGTGGTGTTGCTGCTACCAAATATGAGCCGATTCTGTGCACCCAGCCACCCAGCAGCAATTAAAAGCCACTAGGAGGTCCTCTGCCTTTCATTGGACAGAAAGAATCCAATTAAATTGCTAATGACTACTAAGGTATTTCGACAGAGGACAATGAAAATGCAATACGACTCATTCTTCATCTCTCTCAGCTCTGTAATCAAATCAGTGAATTTATATTCATAAACTATTCTTTTCTTTCATGAGCTGGTAAAATCCTTGGTAAACTTTGAGCATCTCTGAGTGTGGATTAGTATATTGGACCTATAGAACTGGAATTTATTTTAAATTCGAAATATCATGGAAGGTGATGGTAAAAGTGAAGAGAAGCTTTAAAATACACCAGTTATAAACAGTTGTCCTCCATGTGTTTTTCCTAGAGAGGACTGATGTCTTTTAGGGAACATTGCAAGAGTTAAACACAGGTAAAGTCCAAATCTGAACATACTGCAATTTTCCCACTAAACTATAATTACTACAATTAAATTGTAATTGCTAAATTATGTTTTAATGATAGTCAAGGGCACTCATTGTATTAGGGCAGTGGTTACACACACAAAAAACTATAGTGTCCTGATCTGAATTGGATGTCCAGTTACTAGTTCAAGTACCTGTTATGATGTGGTACTGCAGACTTTCATTTAAATTGCTTAATTAAACTATCCAACTGTAAGAATGAACAGAATACCAAAATATTCAGAAACGGTATCTGAAAAGCAACATTACCTGATAACTAATACACATGGTTATTTCACTTCACTTGAATTATCCATCTATCTTCCTAGTCAAGGTCATGGGGGGTCCTGGAGCCTATCCCATGCACACAGACAATGAGATATTTAGCGACAGTGATTAAACATATAGCATGTGGATCACAGAAGGAAACCCACACGCATGGGGAGACCAGGCAACCTCCCCTCTTAGCACCTCCCCTCTCAGCACATTTGCTAGATGTCTGTTTAATGATTTCTCAAACAATTTGAAAAAAGAAACTACGATATTCCCAAAAATGCATGAAAATGCATGTTCTAGTTATCTTATCTGCTTTAGCTATGAGGCAAAGTAATAGCCTGAAGTCTGATGTACTACATTTTTATGGTCAAAGCCTCTATGTTATAGCTTACATAAAGAAAGGAAGGGATTACTGTTTTTCAAAACCAACAGGGATCAAATCTTCAATATAATGGTATAATTATTTGAAATTCCATAGTGTTGTGTCAGATAAGCAAATGGACATTCATTTTGTACATATCTCAAATTCAGTTCTGTTGCATTTTGAAATGCTTGGCTCTGATGTCTGATTCTTTGTTGAGATTATATGCCGAATGTGACTCACAACCCCCCCCCCCCATGCTTTTTCTGAACAGAGATCAGTTCATATTTGTTGTAATCATGTAATCTGTCACCGTGCCTCCCTGGTCATGCTGAGGGGTCCGCATGGAACTCTACAGACAGGAGCCTGATCTGTGAACAGTACTGAAGCGATATGCTGTCATCGAACAACATGTAATGAAAATGAAAATATGACTAAAGGCAACGCAACAGATTCCACTTAGGCCATCAGAAAACGTGTTAAACAGTTCATTATAGCTACTTATATTTACTTTCATAATCATGTTCATATCACTTCTTGTGGTGAGGGTTGAATTGGTAGCTAACCTCCATATGTCAGACCAAGACTACAAACTATTTTGATTTGGGATCCCCAAACCAAGCCATTCCTAGTGTTTTCCAACCCAGACCTTGGGGACCCCAGACAGTCCACATTTTTGCTCCTTCCCAGCACATTTGAACCAAACAATTGAGAACACTGAATACATTGTTAGTTGCATTTATCTCATTAAGTTCCACACTAATGGTCTATTATATGTCAATAATAATTTTATGCAAGGATTTCACAACATTATTGCTATTTTCAGAATTTCAAATACATATGAATTAATTGTGGACAATATTGAAACTGGTATGAATTCCGTGGTAAAAGTTATGGATAATGACCTTCAGATCACCAAACGTGACATGGAAAAAAAACACTTGTAATGTCAATTAACTGCAGATTTTAAGAGGGGAATTCCCAAAAGCAATTTATATATTTCAGACTGAACAGAGTAATGTCATTGCTTTAAGCCTGCCATTTCTTCTCATAGTTGCTTTAAATCCAATCTGGTCTATGGTCAACAGGGAGAATAAAAAGAAAATCCAACTGGACCCAAGGGAGTATTTTGGATGCATCTAAAATGGAAATAAGCCTGTAATTAACAGAGTAACCTTTGGAGACTAGCTTCCAAAAGTCAGCTGCCACTCTCTTAGTCCAGGATATCAACACTGTATTCAGATGGAAACCGAACACGACCGAGAAGAGGACAGCTTCTTCATCAATGTCATCACTAGCCTGGCAGCTTCATGATGGCCATCCCCTCTCTCTAGAGACTGCCAAGTGAGGCTGAGAGATGAAAGGTTGGGGGGGGAGATGGAGAAAACAGGGAGTTGCTGCCCCCCACCTCCCCTAGCAGACACCAGCTCCACAAGATTAGAAAGTCGGCTCTGATTTGGGAAAATGGCGGCCTCATTTCCACGCCAGCCGACCACGGCTGTCTGCGTGACAGTCTGAAATGACGCATTAATTTTATGTTCTTTTTTCTACTCGCTTGCATGAATCTTGGTGACAAGCTAATTACAATAGATGTTGCCACTGGAAAAGCCCAGAAAGCAAAGCTTGGCACTGCAGCAACAATTAAATACGTCAGTGTGACTATACATTCAAGTAATATGAGAATGAACAAAAACAAATGCAGTCTTCTACCACATTGGATTGTAAAACATATCCTTTAGTAAATAAGCAATTTCCTAAAAGCACTTAAGCTGGCCTCAAAAGGTATGTGCGAAGGCATTACACATTCTGAAGCCACAAATTGCATTTTAACTAAAGGACGACGTCTGGAAGCCCATTCTCTCACAGTACAATTAAAATGTTTCCCTTTATTGATTCGTAGGGCACTGGTTGTAGTTCACACAGTCACATGGTTTTAGACCAACCCTACAGCACAATTTAGCTATGCAGATTTCAAAAGTATTAGTCACCTGGTTAATATAGCCTAGTTAGTCATCAAGTGTGCTGCAATAAAATTCACACATGCCAAGTGGAACCACTTCAGGCTGATGCACAAGTATAAATGCTTAAGTAACATCTATAAAGCTTGGTCCCTGTTCTTCTCCATTGCGTTTTCCGTCCTTGTTTCTTCTTGCTAATGTCTCAGAGTCTCTTTCACAATATTTTTAGGGCTTTACTTACTTTGCACAAATATTTCCAGTTCTCATATTGAGAAGAGACTATACATGTGTGATCTTCTGCTGGTTACTGTAGTTGGGAAAGGATCATATTTGTTGTTATAAGCACCACCATGCATGGAACAGGCCATCTTCCAGCATTACTGTACCAGGCAGAAATCATATCAGATCAAAGCTCTGACAGGTGCACATGTGCATGCACCATCAAATGTTTCCCAAGCTCACAAGGCCTCCTCGACATTTCTCACACCCACACCACTGATGGTCAAAAGAACTTTCATGGAGAAAACGCAAAGTACATGAAGTACAGTTTCTCCTCTGTACTCACGCGTACCCCCTTGCATTTCCCCATACGACTTCCCATGGTGGCTAATTTGAGCCACGCTAAACCTGTTATTTACAATGATCACAATGCAGGCTGCTGGGTACATTTCCCAGGACAGCTTGGCAACAAAAGTATAGCTGGTGCACACAATAGGCTGACAATGTTCTTGCCACAACTGGAGCCATGGGAAACTTGCGCTCAGGACCTATGAAAAACTCCCAGCAAGTCCTAATCATACACCACCTGTCCTGTCTTCTCCAACCAGAAGTCCTGTTAACATTCACAAAGCAAGTAGCACTTTGAAGACATTGAGAAAGCAGGTGTGACTTATTTAGCAACTCTTGCATTTACTTCCCTCAAACTTCTTCCACCTTCACGAATGGACTTCCTATATATTCCTATAAACATGCTACCCACCAAAAATAATTTTACAGCCACTTTTAGGCAAAGAGATATACCCCTGAGAATGCAGGGTTAATCAATAAGCAGATTAATAGTACACCTAAAAATATGAATGAGATGCGTATTAATGCGTACTGTGATTCCCAAAAGTTAGTAATCGGTATAAATCTGGCGTATCTTCATGCTTAATAAGTTTGGCTAGTGGAGCATGCCGCATGCGACACAAGCGATAAGCACTTAAGTCGTGATGAAGGAAGGGACAGATCAGCAGTCACAACATGTGGCTAAACAAGGTAAAAATATGTTGGTGGTTTGGCCGACACATTTTTTTGTAAACATGGTTTTCATTTTTATTTCATTTCACAAATTATTTCCTTTTATTTCATGTCCATTTTCCTTTTAGTTTTAGTTTACTTATTGTAAATGACACTGGTCCCAACAAGTTCAATGTGTATGAACGCACACACTGGGACTGTCAATCAACGTAGAATAAGCCCAGATTTAACCTAATTATTTTCACGAACACTTATTCAATGGATATTCTAATGTAGCAGGTAGACAACTTTATAGGTTTAATAATGAGTGTTTTTAGCAGCTACAAGGACAAAAGATATTAAAAAGCTCTTGGTACTAATGCTAATTTAATAAACATAAATAGACAACATGGTGGTTTGGCCGTCTAGAATATTGCCTGTGTGTTTTCTCTCCAGGTGCTCATGCATAGCGCTAGTATCGCCGTGGTACGCCATCGCACTTTGCACAGTGTAAAACCACCTTTTTGTTTTGTGATCATCTTTGAACTACTCACATAATTACATAGTGATATTAAAGGAAAACATTTGTTTTAATGAATCACAGCATTTTAGAAATCATAACAGTAATTTAATTAATATTAAAAAAACGATGCATTTTCCGCGTCGACGTCATGGACTATGTCGACTAATCGTGGCAGCCGTACTGGAGACATCAATCGGCCTACACCCCACACGTGCCTATGGGGTTTACTGTGGATGGTCAAACAGACAGTAGCAGAAATCCCCTGGAAGAATCCTGTTTGCATAATAAAAAAAATCAACCTGCCCTTGACACTTGATAAACACGATATTTTTAGTTGTGTGTTATGCCAGTGTGGTGACTTGATGGGTACCACAGTTACTTCACTAGTCCAGGGTTCTAATCCATATTGGCCATACAGGTCAGTGTTTCTGAATTGCCTATAGCGTGTTTTTGTGCCCTGTCATGGACTGGCATCCAGTCCAGGGTGAACTTCTGCTTTTATGTCTCATGGGACCCTGCACAGATTAAGCAGTTGTTCCCCCCAAGAAATTCAAAGCAGGAACAGCGAAAGGTGGGATATACCAGATGCCATAGAAGGAAAAACACAAAGACAAGAAAATGACGCAATAACCAGTGAAAGCTGAATTATAGAGCTGCTTCCATAAAGGGGCTGTAACTCTTTGCAGTAGGAGAAAAACAAAGGGACAGCAAATCACATCTTGCACTGAATGTGTGCTTTGGAGTTCACTGCATTCAACATCATTATATTATCAGAACTTCTACCAACGACTCTGAAGACCAAAACTCTCATATTGTGTACTGAAACATGTTCAGGAGAAGATGCACTTTCTTTATTCTTAGCAGATAGAGTACCTATTAAATAGGATCACATAACAGTAATAGGAAGGTTAATTATGTCACGTTCAATTCAGGTGTTGAGTTAGTAGTGGTTAAAAAATGATAACAAACCGCAATAAGTAGTGACAGTACTTCCCTCAATAACATCTGTTTCATTACAGCCTTCTCTCTAGGGCAAGTTCAAGATTACAGTCAGGTATCTTTAATATTTAAAAGGATATTCATATTTCATGTACTCATCTGTACAGACACATTAAGTGGTAAAATGTCAGTCTACAGACTACTATACAGACTTGACTATGTGGACTGTACAAAAAGAACATTAAAATTGTTTCTATTATCTTAGTTACAACCCATAGTGTTTTTTTTTTTTTTGGTTCAGATGTTTTCTTATTTTAACGTTAATCCTATGAGATACCAGAGAAAACAGGGTTGTTTGTCATTGTCAGGTTTGGTACAAATGTTAAAGTCTGACTGAGCTGATTTTATCATTTTGGTCATTAAGACTGATGGTTTCTCTGTGTCCTTTACGTGCTGGTTCCACCTGGAGCAGTAGAATTGCTAAAACGCACCACCTGAGTGCCTCTCTGGGAATTTCAGCTGAAGCGAACATTTCCACACCCGTAGGGTGGGCTCCATTTCAAAAGGTATGTCTCTCCACTCTCTCTCATATTTATTCAGGTTTTACAAAGCGATAAGAGAGGCAGAGTGGGGGCTCAGTGGGTAGCGCTGTCACCTCCCACCTGCAGGGTTTGGGATTTGAATCCCTCCCCCACTCTGTGTGCTCGGGGTTTAAGATGAACTCTGATGCTTATGCACAGACGCTGCATGCCAATATGACAGGGAGACCCGGGTGCGAGCCATTTTGAGGATCCCAGCAGTGTTCTCCCTGCATCCCGCAGCAAGGACGTCATGACTGGCTCCTGACTCTGCAGCTATACTCCAATTATAACCGACCAATCAGAGGTGCTCTGCCGTACCGACAGCCCAATGCCAAGCAGGTGGGAAGGCCTTGGAATAGCAGTGAACCCAGCAACTACTTTGAACCCAGAGCAATGAACAGACCTGCTAATTAGCCCCTGACTTAATGCTACTACACCAACGAGGTTCATTTCTATTCCAGTATCGCATCTGCTTCAATGTACAGTTCAGATTTGTCTGAAAGGCAAAGAAAAGATGGTTTCCACAGTTTAAAGAGAGAATAATTGAGCAAATGTAGCAATAGAGTTCATAGCCATGTGAGCAATCTGATTTGCAAACTGCTGGCACTGCAATTACATAATAACCCTAGACGGCTTAATATCCCAAAACTGGATAACAAAGAAGATCAACGGAATCATACAAGAAATACTTCAATATAAAAAAATATAGGCCAAAACCTTAAAAAGTGTACCAAGCACCAGGGAGAGACTCAATGCTGACTCTATGGGGAAAGGTGCAATACTTAATGCAATTCCTTTTTGAAAATAACCTAATCTATAAACAAATAAAACTGTCAAGCAAAACAATTTGAGTTATGTTAGATAAAAGAACTAAATTACAATGATAAATATGCTGTATGAGAATTGATAGGACCCCGGAGTAGGTAAGGAACTTCTACTGGATGATACCAATTCATTACTGCCTTTGTTCCACAGTTCTCTACTGGGTCTGTCCAACTGGATTCCATGGACAGCAAGAGAGGATGGACTGTGGTCTCCAAACAAACATTAGCTTGCTGTAATTGGGGGGTCCACTGCCAGTTTTAATTTCTGTCACACTTTCAGTCATATCAGCAGTTTGGGTGATGCCTTCCTCCAAGGTTACTGGAGAAATTGTGGTTGAGCACCATGGCAATATCCAACCAGTGATCTGAACTGGTAACCTAATTATTAATATGCAAAATTTTTCACTCAGGATATAGCAAGTTAGTAGTAATGGGTAGTATTTTGTATAGGTGACTGTGACTGAAAATAACAATAATTTGTGTTTTTATAGATGCTCATATCTTCTTCACCATTAGACCATAATAGGAAGACTGCTTAACTAAAGCAGGTGCAACATAGGCTCATCAGAAAGCTTCCTAATGCTTCCCCAGAAGTTCAAAGTACAAAATCTTTCAGCCTCAAGCAAGAGAGATGGAGCTGGGATACAATTCACATGTTAAAAAATTCTGAGAGTTTACGGATGAACCCTGAGGGATAATTTAATATTTGTACTGATGCAATAACCACAAATAGAAACCAGACACTTAAGATCAGAACAAAGAAATTACTTTAAAAAAAGCTCAATAGATTCATAAGTCAGCACTAAATAAAGTTCTGTAAGCAGTTATTAAATATCAAAATGAGCAAGAAGGGCTACAAGACCCGCTCTCACTTATAATACTTCTTATGTTCTTATGACAGAACAATCCACGGCACTGAAAAGTCCCAGTTATTGTTGCTATGCAACAAGCCATATCACTCCTGTGAATGATGCTTGTCACATAATACCCTGATAATTTCACTCAGTTTCAAAGTCAGGACCAAACGCCTCTTATGCAATGAAGTGGTTTAACTATGAAGCAGGAATGTACACGAAGGAACAGAAAGACTGGAATTGAAATCTTGAAATTTATTCAAACTATGCAAGGAGAGAGATGATCCCAAACTTTTATGCACTATATACAGTAAATTCAAGAATATTTTCATGATCAGGGCAATAATATAAGAAGGGAGAGGTTACAGCTTGGATTTTCGCCATAAAAATTAGAGGTGAGCCGATCCGGTATTCAGGATTGGTATCATCACCGATACATACCTATTACACGGATTGGGTATCGGCCATAAGTAACCGATCCATGTCCGATACTTACTTTTCTAATTTTCGGTAGTCTTTCTGTGCAATCAATCGCACTATAGCTTTCCCATTTCAGATGCGTTTTTTGCAGTCTGAACACTAACGCTGCCACTCGGTGGGTGTGAGCGCAGTGACTTCCGCCTGCTGTGACATCATGTGCATACCCTTTCCAGTACGAGGAGAGTAAGAACATCAGAGAAGAGGGTTACAATCTGGAAGTATTTTACGCCTCAAACAACAGCTACTAGCACAGTGATTTGCAATCTTTGCAAAACAAAGGTTTCAGAGGTGGAAGTAGCATTTAGTGGAAAATACCGCTAAACAAAGCACATGCAATTGTGTGAGTAATGTGAAAAAAGCAATGGATGATTTGGGAGTTGCTAGCTTGGGCTGTTTGCACACTCGCCACACTGTGACATAAGAGGAGCTGCTATCCCTGCTGCCAGTGGGAGAAAAATTGTGGGGCATTTTAAGCATTCACCACTTGCATATACTCTCTTAGAAGATATTCAAATTTAACTGCAAATGTCTCAAAAACACTTAAAACAAGATGTACAAACGAGGTGAAACAGACTGTTATGTTTCTAGTACCCTAATTAACAAAGCTTTTTTGGCATACATTTTTTTATTTGTATTTACTAGTTTAAAAAAAGAGCTCTGGTATCAAATCAGTACTCATATCAGCCGATACAAACTATTCAGGTATTGGGATCGTAGCAGCATGGAAAAAGTGGGATTGGTGCATCTCTAATGATAATATTAAAGTAAAAAGAGCTCTTGTATCAGAATCTGTATCGGTATTTGATCAGCCCATCCCTAATAAAAATTCTTATTGAGTAAAAAGTATTAAAATTCCACTCACTTCAAGGTCTAAAACGATCTGCTTACGCTTATTTACTAATTTAGCTACTAATAAAACGGGCATATATTTTCTCCATCGATAAGGAAGAAGAATTATTGAGCTATGCAATATGAAGGGTATCAGTGTGATGAGGTCGGGGAAAACTGCAAAATTTTTCTTATCGCTTCACAAACAAACGGCATTTTAATTAAAGCATAAATGCACTGGTCTATCTCAACTTTTACAGTAATTAAAAAGCACATTCGGGTCAGGGAGAGGTTAGGTGTTAGTTGGAGGGCACAAGTAAAGGAAAGTCATGCAACTGTTTGGGTGCATCCTGCCATTAGTTTGTGTTACTTTTATCAAGGGTTCTTTTTCATAAAATAATGCTTTGTAAATGTTCAGTGGGAATGTGTTTACAGGGACTGACAGAATCATTTAGACTTTTCCTGTATCTAGTTCAAAAGTGGGAAGATGGATATATGGATGGATTTATTGTGTTTTTTTTTTTAAATAAAAGAAATAGTTTAAGTTGAGAAGATACAATATTTCAGAAATCTGGAAGATCGTAATGTATGGAAATCTGTGCTAGTGGTCAGAGATATCCCTATTTTGTGTTATCACCTAAGCGACAATTCGGCATGTCGTGACCTGCTCTTATCTTAGCACAGACACCGCTGCAGTCTCTATAACTGGGCTATGGATTTTCTTTGGAAGCCATACATTTTAGAGAAAGTAAACAAGATGTGTATCTTGCAATACGGACAGTAATGACGAAGGACGGGGATGTCAGTCTGAGGCATCACCTTCTGGCTAATTAGTGCGCTGTCAAGCTAAGCTAACCTGTAGGCTGTCATTCATACAGTGAAGAGCAGCACAGCAGGGCTGCTGATAAGCATAAAGTACACACTGTACTCATTCCTGCACTGCGCTTGGTTCATGCTCAGCGTTTGCAAAGTGCTATTTACATGTGGAAAACATGCTTTGGCAGCTTTTTTTTCTTGAGTTAAATGTATTCTGTTCCATTTTTATATTAATCTGAATTAAACACAATTGCAGTGGGCATTCCATCAGTACATCTCATATACACACATTTTAATATTAGTCCATTTAATATATCTGAATAATGTCAGCACACTTTAGTCACTGTTCATAGTATTTACTGGACATTAGTGGACACTTATGTGGAGAGCTGAAATTTATAATTAATTTTAGGCACTAATTATGATAAAAGGAGTTAATGTATCACCTGCATTGGGTTTTTTAAAGCTGTGGGAATATAATTTTATGCTGAAATCCTGCAACGGATTCACATGGCATGTATAGTGTCACCCATTTTTGTGCCCTAGGCTGCCTGCGGTAGGCACTGGGCCCCCCGGCTCCCTGACTAGCGTAAGTCGTTGCAAGATGGGCGGATGGACAGAAATGCTAAACTGATGATGTAAAAAATCATGCGAAGAATGAAAGCACGGAGCACAGTGTACCGGATGTACGGATTCTCAGGAGGCTGTAGACAGTGGTGCCATCTCTCTCTGGGGCCCACGCTGGCCTGTAAACATATTTGCATATGATGAGAGAGGAGGGCTTGTCACACAGGTGAGGGCTGATTAAGTCTGCGTTTGGGTAGAGGTCCTTCCCTGGACCCCCGACTGCCTCCCTGAACGTCCGGCCCAGCTGGAGGGAGGAAGAGCGGTGTGGTATGGTAACGGGGGCGACCAGCTTGTCGCATCCGCATGGGGGGGATGTATCTGACAGGAGCTGTGTCCTAGATTGGCTTCAGGCCCCGGTGACATGAAGGGCACCTTCTCTCCTGCCGACTCCCCCCCACCCACCCGCCAACTCGCTAACTGTGTGGCAGAAGGCTCCCCTTCATGTATCCTGGACTCGGAACAGAAGAGGGTGGCTTTGGGTAGATCACCTGTTTATCTGTGTGGTCTATGGAGTTTAACAGGCATGTGAAAGTAACGTGATCTCTGAAAGAAAATTAAAAAAAAAAAAACACATGGTATGAATATTAATATGACACAGCATCAGACCAGTGCCTTGTTAGATACGTAAAAAAGCAATACACATATTACACAGTAACGATATGGCAACAAAAGTGGAAATTAAAGGAGGAATGGATTTCAACATTAATATTATTGTTATTATATTCAATACAGGTTGTCCAGATTAGCTGGACCTAAACTGTTCAGCACAATCAACCATTACCTGTATTAGAAAGAAATGAATAGCTAGCTTTTTAGATCCTAGCCAACAGCTAATTTGCTGTTTTTGAAAACACCTGTGTAACCTATTATTATTGATTTTTTTGTTTTGTTTTCTTTTGAGAAGCATCTTAACAGCAAGGTGCGCCTGGTGAGGACACCCATCCAGGAAGAATGAAAGATGAAAGGAGAGGGATGTTACAAAGAGGGGGGAAGTCAATACCGAGAAAAAATGTGGAGTGTGACCCTCCATATACCCAGTAGAAATAAAGTACAACATGCAGCTGGATGGAGACACGTGTACAGGTCACTGGCCTATGAAGTTGCTAAGGGATCAACCAATGAAACGGACAACCATGCCATTACTGTAATAACACGACGACAGCTGAATCACTCTGGTTCACCTTCTTCACCTAGCCAGCCGCGGAGCTGCAGGTGGAAAGGGTTGACCAGATGGGAAACATCAGAGGAGCCGTCAGCAGTGACCTCGTTAAGCACCTCATTCTGAGCCATGGATATCTGTCCTGGTTTTGCCTCACAGTCCGGGATGCCTCCTTCACAATGATCACTTTTAAACATAAACAACAATTGGCAATATTTTCAGGTTTTAGGAGAATCGCTTCAATCCTGCAACAGTGATAATTGCCTGAACCAACTCACCAGGAAAGCCAGCTGCTATCACAGGACAGACCCTGGACCCACTGGATGCAGTTGCAGAGATGCACATGGTGGATAATGGAGGACAGTGGAAATAGTGGACATCAAGAACTATTCTGCTTAACCATTCCATGAGCCACTGACTCATATTCCACCATGGTGGAGGCTCCCCCTGACATTCCCACTCTCACCCAAAGCCATAACTCAAGCCAGGACACTAAAACAAAAATCAGCCAGCCAGTCAGTCCGTCCGTCCATCCATCCATCCATCCAGTGCCCTGTTAATACCAAGTACATCTTAATGCACTCATTGTCTTAAGAACTCTTTTGATCCATCTGTAACATGAGGTTTGCACAGATTGACCTGAACCTGACTACTGCCCACATAGATGTTATTTTTTTAGATAATAATAAAGAATCTGCATTTTCCAGCAGCATTACGAATTTAGGTGAATGTCAGACAGACTGGACCCAGAAAGCAACTGAAAATTTTAACTGGAGAGCAGGAAATCACAGGAGAGGTCCTCTCAGCAGACATGTTGCTGACACAAGATAAAGCTACTATCATTTACAGTATTCTAGTTCTTTTGGACACTTGGAAGGCACTACGATTAGCTAAGTGTCTCAGGTGAGCTTATACCAACGTGATACTAATATTTAGTTAACCAGTGATAATAAAAACCAAGGAGCAATGCAAGAAAATTATTCAATATCAAACTGTTCCATTCCTTTAAGAGAAAACACGATTAAAAAACATTTAGGCCTATTGAACTCACATGAGAATGTCCATGGGTTGGGAACTTGTATGACATTTAGATCAGATGTGGTGAACATCTCAATCTTTGTGAGGAGATTCACCAACAGAATATTAACTGGACATTATAAAATTCAACCAAGCACGTTTCCTTCTTTTAATCTGAGCACACATAGAAGTAAAAATGCAAGAAAACATCAAACACTTTATGGAACCCAAATGCCAAGTAAAATTGGCTATTTAATTTGATATTTCTCTTTAAAGATTGCTTAAAAATTTTGATTTGTACATTAGCATTTTAAAGACTGATACTGAGATGTAAAGAAAGGCCACTTTGTGTGGACCCCTAATTTTCAGACTTTTTGACAATGAGAGAATTTGAAGCCTATGAAAAAAATGGTAAATGATGTGACAGCACAGTCTGAAAAGGCCAAATTTACCCCGATTCCACTGCAAGACTGGGAACTGCGTTTGCTTGAGCTTGCAGCTTTTCAACAGGCCCTATCTCCTCAGTTCTTCTGCTGGTCAAGTCCAGCAGGACCTTGCTACGAAACCTCTGTTTCCTTAGGAAAGCTTGACACTATAACAGCTATTTACAAATCATCCATGAAACACATTTTTGACATCCTGGCGGATCATCTTCCAAATGAAACGGATTGCCTGTCCGTGCTGTTTAATTCAGCTGGTTGCCACAATTTCAGGAGTATTTTGACCGCTGCTGGGAAGGACACAGGACGCAGCCTGGGCATTCCGCCAGGGCTACGCCCTCGAGAATGCCTGGCGCATTATGTCTCCCATAATAAAATGAAATCCGCAGCCTTTGGAGCGACTCTACCCCACAAGCGGCTCACTACTTCTGCCTCCATCGGTCCTTTGGGCTGAAGCATTATGTCATCAAACTAGGACAGCTATAAGTACTTCATTGCTCATTTGTTAACGGCCATTAAGTACGCCCTCCACACAGCAGCTGCAGATATCCCAGCGAACATATCGTGAAAATCTTTCGCCCATTCAAGTTCCTGAACCAAACATTCTTTTTATCACCATTGCCTGGCAGGTAAACCCTACATTTCCATGCAAAAAAGCCACTGACACTCATTTTTACAGTACAGAAATACTTGCAGTGTCAAGAATAAATCATTTGGATAGCTTAAGGGGCAACTTGAGCATTTTTCAAGCAATGCTATAGTTATGCATGAATAGTTATCCTACTGTAATTTTCTTCAACAGCTTCAGCTTCAACTGCTTCTCGGCTGCAATGGGTCTGTGTCTCTGTTGAGCTGTCGAAAATGAGTTTGTTTAAATGTGTAGCTATAGATGCTAAAAGCCATGCAAAACATATTAAGCAGATGATATTCTCATAACATGTTGATTTACATTGCAACTACTTCAGAAGCTGGGCTACAGCTGTATTTTTTTTCATGTAAGTGCCGTTTTTAGATGGGCAATGAACATACGGCATAAACGACAGCAGGGGAGGTCTGACATGCGGAACACTCAGACGTAGATGAAAAGCCGTCGCCTCGGCCTGAGCTCCGACTGGCGACCTAATCGAATAACAGGAGCGCAGGGTCGTCAAATGAAATGCTAATGTGTCACAGACCAGCTCCCAGAAGCACACAAACCAATTTTTCAGGAAGATGGAGCCACGTCCCAGGGGTGCCTCACTGCTGCTTATGTAATCATTATAAACAGCTAATTAATTATGCACTCTAATTGAATCGAGTAACCCCTGGAGTGAGCGGCTCCTGTCTATTTTTAGGAGGTGGCACTCTTTCGAAAGGTTGCGAATGGGTCTCGTCCATGTCGTCCGTTCTGTCTGCATGGTTTCATTGATAATATCTCGTGAGGCACTTTAATGGGTTCCTAAGCTGTTCTTTGAGACCGCCATTAGCATTATCAAGTTATTTATTCCCAGGGCTAGAAGGGCTCTTTCCACTGGGCAGTATTTTCCATTGCTTGAAATGTAAGAAACCGCCATCTGATAGCCATGATTTTCCATTATTTTCTGCACTCCGAGCCGCGCGTGGTAGAGCCCGTTTATCGTCCACGCTCATAAAGACATGCTGGCGTTTTTTATGGTGTCCCTCCTGTTCTATTACTCCATGAAAGAATGTCCAACTAGGTACGTGGTAGGGCTGCCACAGCCTCAGCTGCTCGGGGCTCCATACAGAGTGGCTCTGTAACCCAGTGCTAGACACCTGGCATTTTCAGTGCCATTGAGTTCATTAACAGTGAAGGCATGCTAAATTGCCCAGGCGGAGTTGAAGACAGTTTACTGCAATGCTTCAGGCCGTGGAGGAATCACATGGCAAGTGCACCATTACAGCACAAGATAGTGAAAGCTCATGCTCTTTCAGTACGCAAAGGGGCAGTCACTAGAAAAAGAGAATCCTTTCTTCCATATCTGGATAGAATCTCATTGAAAATGGCAGCCGTTTAGTGGGAATGATGACCGGCTGGAATGAGAGAGGATAGAACAGGAGTGTCGACGACCATGCAGAGCATTCCCAAGCATTTCCAGAAGGTAATTCAGATTTGGAAGGGGAACCTACAGAGCAACAAGCTCAGTCCTGGTCTTCCTGCGAGCGGGCCAGTGTGTCGATCACATATCGGTGTGCCGTAATGCAATAATCTAACAGCGTCACTGGGAATTCAGGCACTAGAGAGAAAATATTGATCAGGCCCTAAACGACCTTAGGTTAGTTTGATCATTTCACAGTGACAGGATATTTCCCAGGGGGTATCAATAAATGGGCAATATCCACCAGGATAACCTTTCTCTCAGAAACAGAACCTTATATCAACTGGCTACAGAGACTATCCAATACAAATGCATATATGTATTTTGGCAATAAAAAGAATGATTCATAAACTCATGACTAAATTATCTATTATCACAAGGCATACGATGGTATTGTTTGTGAAAAACAGCAGCTATCCATCCATTTTAAGCCTCCTGCCTCCTAACACAGATGGGCGACTTCGCCACTGTTAGCCCCAAAGTCTCTGATGTTCTGTGTTAAGCCTTCACTGAAAAATGAGCCAACAGCTTTTGAAGCAGCTCGGTCAGGATAATTAGTGTCCCGTACGCAGGGCCGTCTGTTAACCGATGGACATGAGGTTAGGTCACTGGAGACAAATCATCCCTTCGCCATGGTTTTGGATCCTCTCCGACACACTATCCATGACCCTCAGCTCAGTAATGCTTTACATTTTGTCATAATTCGATTCAATTTTGTCAGTTACTCTTGCACAAAAGATATTAGACAAACAGGAATTGTGGTCATCTTTCAGAGTACCTACAAATCAATGACACACAATGAGGCAAACTAATAGCCATATTCTATGTTTGTTTTATTTTATGTTATTACTATTTTTATTATTTTACATTCCGTGTCGTTTGTGAATGTATGCACCGGTACTGCAAAGACAAATTCCTAGAACAGTAGAGTCTCACTTATCCGTCATAAACGGGCCGGCAGAACATCGGATACGTGAAAATGTCGGATAATGGGAGGTGTTAAGACAAAGCCTATTAAACGTCAAACTAAGTTATAATTTTACACATTACGAACCTAATAATCATGTTTTAGTGTAGACAGGCGCGCCACTGTACAGTCGGGGTAACTAACTAGCTGCGGTAGAGTCGGGAGCAACAAAAAATAGACGACGCTCACGCTCGCAACTTGCAGTTCTTGTTGCCGATTGATGCGTTTTTTTTTTGCGGTGGGACGTCGGATAATACGGAATGTCGGATAAGCGAAGGTCGGATAAGCAAGACTCTACTGTACATGCAAGTGTACATGACCATTAAAGTTAATGATTCTGATTGTTATGTAATGTGAAGAACATACAGTTAAATATCTGGATTAACCATGGACCCAAAAATGACACAAAAGCAAAGGATGTAACATTAACACCTGTTCATTTTCCAGCAGGGAATCGTTTCAGCATGAGGTCAGACCAACGGTTCCCTGTCCCTAATTCAAGAGACCATGATTACTAAAACTCTCATCTTCAAAGTCTCAGATCTACAAACCTAAAATCCTCAACGTCGTCAAATCTATTCAAAAGTCACTTTTGATATGCACATGGCATTGAGCTGCTTTTCAGCTTCCCCAAAATTCATTTTTCATAACCAGTTCTTAATATTCTTTAGATACCAACAGTGGGAAGGACATTGCCCTGACTTTCTCAACCTGCCTCAGACCGCATTAAGACAGGAAGTGCTTTCTGATATGCCCTCTGCCAATCTGATTGCCTTCTTTACACAATACAGATCAGCTTGCATGTGCAGGGATAGCGCCATCTAGCAGGCTACACTGGTAGGAACCACTCATGAGTCCCAGCCAGAGCATGGAAACGCCAAATTGTGTTCCACTTCAATATGACTTCATTCAAAAATAGTAAATGACTTATTAATGACTCAAACTACTTAACGGTGAGCTTTAGAAAGGTTCTCTTCACTGGCAAGGCACTTGTATACAAAACTTCTTTTCTTGACCAACTATACAGACACAAAATTACAATAAAAAGCAAAATTACAATTACATTTGTTCACTATCAGACAATCTGATCCAATTCCAATTGAATTAGATACAACATGAACCAACAGCTCACTATCCAATTTCCAAGAAATCCCCCAGCTTACATCATGAAGAGATTTCATTTCATTTCCTGATTTGTATTGGAAGCCTATGGAGAGTATGAAACGTGCTCTGAAATTCATTAGTATACAATTTCTTCTCTCAATATCATCATCGTTATCATCCACAGCACACATTCCTGGTGGTTCTTAATCAGTTTGCATGGTCAATAAGTATACAGGAAAATATGATTTCACTACAGGTGGTACACAGTCTAGGGCTGGGTGATATGATGATATTATCGATAACTGATGATATCTGACAGTGAATAACCAGCGATTATTGCGATTTTTGAGAAAATAGACGTAAGCTACATATAACATAACAAAAATTTACGAATTGGCTTTCAGTTCAGCTTTGCAGCGTACATTTCCAAGGCATTTTTTAAAAAAAAAAACACATACATTGCTATTTTTAAATTTTTATTGTAGCAAAACACAATATTAATGTACACAGTAATCGTGAAAATTTGCTATTACATATTTTTAACTTGTATGGAACGTGACAGTATCAGCGTATGTAAATGACGGTTATTATGGTATATTGCTAGGGCTGATCATAAGTTTGTGAATCACTGCTTTAGATGGGCCATTTTTTAAAATAATAATAAATAATTAAATCCAGTTCACCGATCCTTTTCCACAGAAACTGAAAAACGATGAACAGCACCACTAATCACTCAGCAAGGTTTATTGCCTAATGTGTACTGTAGCTCATTATTCATATCTTGTTTTTTCGTGCATGGCCAAGAAAAAGTTAAGTGCCCCTCTTGGTCCCCTATATGTGTGTGTGTGGGATTGCACGTCTCAATCTATATTTTATCCAGATATTTCTTAATTTACATATTGTCCAGCCCTGATGCATAGGCATACACATCATCCTTCTCCCAACCACTTCTCCCAGGCAGCGAAGTCAGTCCACCAGAGGGTACATACACACACACACACTCACTTTGTGGAATATGGAGAAGTCAGTTAGCCTGACTGCATGCAGAAGAAGGCTGGGACACCCCCACGTGACACAAAGGGAACATGCAAGCTCCACACACACAGCGGGAGGCACCCCCAACCCTGTAGGCGCGAGGCGGCAGCACTTCCCATTGAGTCGCCATACTGTCCACACAAATAATACGTCATACAACTTTACTACTACTTTGATTGTGTCTAATATGTCTACGCTATTATCCATCCAGAGGTCAGGATCAGAGGGACATGCAAGCCAGGCAGCACTGAGCACAAGGCTGGGAGGCTGGGGGGGGGACCCTGGATGGGACGCCAGTGAAACATGGCAAACACACACAACAATCACAAATCACTGGCGATTTAGAGGCACCGATTAGCTTAACTGCATGTGTTTGGAGTGTGGAAAGAAATCCACGCGACAGAAGGAGACCATGCAAACTCCACGCATACACATACACACACACACATACACACACACAGGTTTATAATTATATCTTTGTGGGGTCTCTCCATTCATTTCTAGGGGGAAAACCCTAATCCCAACATGAGGATCTTAACCCCTACCCAGCCGTAACCTTAACCATACAGTAAGTAACCAAACAAAATACGACAGTTTTGGCATTTTTAGTTTTTTGATTGCAGTCACAGATCTTCGTGGGAACCTGAAAAATGGTCTCCACACCATCAAAATAACTGGTTTTTATCACATTGTGGGGGACATTTGATCCCCGCAATGTAATATAAACATAATCCAAACACACAGACACACACACAGAGCAGAGGGAGGATTTAAACCCCCAAGGCTAGAGGTGTGAGGCGTCTGTTATTTCCACCCTCCTCTCATGGAGTCCATGGACCCCAGGAGAGATACTTCATGAGAGTACTTCTGGCATGTCCTTTCTTGATAAAACAAAATCGTTAAAAAGAAAGAAAAGAGAATGCCCCAATTCTTGACGCTTGATTTTGAATTATAATGTCGATTAAGTTGTTTGTCGAAAATACACTTATGGAAAAAGCATGATATTGATATTGTTAAGAACTTTTTTACAGTAATGAATTAAACTGAATTTAACTGAATTAAATTATTTAAATTAGCTGTGAAATTCTACATTTGGGAAGCAATTTGTAAGGCTTAATAGACTACCAGTGATGCATTCAGTACTCATTGTATTTTCATTCAGTATTCATTGTAATTTTATGCTTCTTTTTTTTAGATGCCTCAAATTTAGGATGTGATAAGAAATGGCCCTTGATATTACGCCAGACTCATTTGAGGGTCGAAGGTATTCATTTTAATTTCATTCTCTTTGCACAAATATCCACATGCACATGGCATCAGGTGTTTTTGGGATTCAGATCTCTATTGAAGCAAATCAATTATTAAAGAATATTCCCAAATATGATTCATACTGAATTTTTTATTAAGCAATTATGCAACTGATCCAGTTTAATCTTTTCTATTCAAAATCTATTAAGTGAGCACCATACACAATCCAATCCCACTTTATATTTTTGTTATAGCTAGCATTATAACTTCTAAATAAAATGGAGAACAGAAATGTATAATACATTTATAAGCTAGATCCATTGTATTTAAACGTAAATTAAAAAAAGAATGAGAATCAATCACAAAACTGTATTCTCAGATTCCAAAATTTCAGTTGGAATATAATTAAATACATCTATCATACCCATTTGTCTTGCACATTCACACCAACATGCAATTCGACAACTCCACTTCATCTTAGTATGTTTTTGGGAAACCCTACAACAAGACGGGGATAACATGCAAACTGCACACACGTGGAGCCAGAGCACAGACTCAAACCCGGGTCCCAGAGGTGAGAAAGAAATTGATAACCACCGAGCTGCCTGTAATTAATCGCACATCTATGTCAATATTGTCACGACCCGTCATTCCATCCCTTCGTTGACCACGCCTCCTCGTTACCCTCATGTGGATTCCCAGTGTTTACCAGCTGTTTTGAGTTGTCTTCGTTAGTTCAGTGTATTTAAGTCCACGTCAGAGTTTGTTTCCCTCGTTCTGTCATTGTAGTGTTACGTGCTGTTTCTCCCCCGTGCCCTCTGTTTCCTTATTAAACTTCCCTTAATTTTACCCCGATCCTGATTTCCTTCGCCTGCTTCCCCGGTCCGTGCATGAGATTTGTGACAAATATATACTCTGCACATCTATAAATTATCAATGTATTTTCGTTTTTTAAACGTTAGACACTTTCATGAAGGATCACCTTTCTTCTCTCTTCAGTCAAAATTCTAGATGAATCTAAAAACGAAGGTTACATGAAACAGTGTTTCACAGAAAGACTTTCTGGCCAGTGTTTTGCACATTTGTAGTGTACACCACATAACTTTAATATTACGTGTTTTATACATATTTATTAATAATTGCAGTGTGTCCATTCACCGCCAGTGAGTTTAAGCAAGACAGCTGTGCTATTGAACGTGAAGTGCAAGCATACGAACACTGAAACATATTACAAACATTGAAAAATATTACAACTGGAAAATAGCAGTTAACTTTACCGCGGTGATGGAGTTAAGGTTTAAACTCAAACCCGCTTTTTGGAATATTTCAGTATAGATCCGAATATCCCCACACACATCATCAAGCGAGAATACCAGGGAGTTATACCCGAAAATGGGTTCTGGTTTAAACCTTAACTATGGCACTGCGGTACAGTTACCTTTATATTCAGTTTTCCGGCTGTAATGTCTTTCACCAAAAGCAAGTAACACCCCTAGGTTTTCCAGATTTTTTTACGGGTGAATTTTAAGTAATATTTATATTAATAATCAATATTTCAATGTTTCTGTGTGCGCTTCAAGTCTTGTTTGCAATCACTGACGGTGAATGGACACAGTGCCATTACTAATAAACACGTTTAAAAACACATAATCACATAGTGGGCATTGTCACCTATAGTTCAATGTTTAAAGCATACTTACCTGGACATGTCTGTATCGTTTAGGTTATTTGTCCGGTTATCATTAACAATGGAAAAGTATTGCAAGAGAACGCAAAACTATTTAAAAAAATATTTTCCCACTCAGACCTCTTAGGTCAAGGGTGGCCAATCTTATCCAGAAAGGGCCTCTGTGTGCGGGTTTTCGCTGCAACTGCAGCATTAGATTACTAATTAAAGGACTGATTGGCTGAAGAGTCCTCACACCTGGGTTTAAACAGCTGACCTAAAGGTTACCTCAAAAACCAGCACAGACACCGGCCCTTTGCGGATAAGATTGCTCACCCCTGTCTTAGGTCCTCCGTATACTGCAGCTGATCTGTATGAAAAAAATCACAAATACATCACTATCCACAAATATGTATTTTTATTTGTGTTGTGTAAAATCATATCCACAAAAATACAGAGCGAATTGTACATGTGGAAAGGGTTTTGCACATTTGTGGATCACTTCCCATCTATTTGTGGATAGCATTACATTTGTGACCTCGCTCCTTTTTATTTACAGATTTTTGTCCAATTCCTACTGCAGATCATCTGTAGAAAAAACCCATAAATGTGAGGTGCAGCCATGACATATATCGTTATCTTGATATTAGATGACTTTCATCGGGATATGAGATTTTGGTCATATCGCATAGTCCTACTCCATACTAAACTGTAGCTTAGCCTAGCTGCTAACAGTGCTACTACCCAAGCTGTTCTCCATATTTTGCTGCATGTTCCTGCCAAATCATCACTAACCTATTGCCTGTTTCCGGTTACTGTCTCCATTTCAAACTGAAACACTGACTGAGTGAAATGTGCTTCCCTTTGGAACAAACCTCAGTCCATTCGGCTGTGTGGCCCCAGCTGACCATGCCAGGCCGACCCAGAAGTGGGCTGGCCGAACCGAAACTCCCATCAGACGATTCCCTCAAATTTCTGAGTCAGACTCCGGGCTGACAGGCAGCTCTCAGAAGATTTACTTTCCAAACCTCTGCTATTTTTGATTTTTTTTCACACAGAAACATCTTTCCTTTCTATGAGCACCATTACACATGTACGAAGTTACTAATTCTTACGTACATCCAACACCCCACACTCCCAGCTATACACACTAACTTCCAGTTAAAATTTCTTGCAATCTAAAATATATTTAAATCTCACTAATACAAAGTTATTCACAGAATCTCTTGCTTGGTACTTAACTCTGTTGTGCGTTTACATGCACACTGCTAGTTGCTGGACAATCACACGAAGTACTGTAAGGATATAGTGGGTGTTTTTAAAATGCATTTTAACATAAAATTTCATTGCATGTCTTTATGCAGTACTTACAAAAAGCAACCCCTATATAATATGAATATATAGTTATGATAGGAAAGACACTGTAGTTAAAAACTTATCTGTACTGAACAGGAACAGGAAAAGAGAGAGAATATCATAATAATTGCATACAACCCATAAAACGACTGCAATAATTTCTTCCTCACACCAGAAATGTCTTAATTTTGTGTATATTATGAGTGGAGTCTCGACTGCAGTGCTTCTGTTCATCGCACAGAGGCAGGGGGGCTGTATATATCATCAGGAGAAACACAGTCTAACAGGTTCACACATGTAGACATATTTTTCCAGGACCAGCGGCGGGGGGGGGGGGGGGGGGGGGGGGGGGGGGGGGGGGGGGGGGGGGGGGGGGGGGGGGGGGGGGGGGGGGG
>JAODKC010000130.1:6727603-6750938 GCA_026777985.1 Mormyrops attenuatus
TACACATATTTTCCAAGGCCCCGCGGAAACCCCCCCCCCCCCCCCCCCCATTTTAAATTTATTTTGGGACTCTTTCAACTTTTCCCCAGTGTGTTTTTTCCCCTTCATGTCCTTAGTCTTGGGATGAGCATTGTTACTGTACATGTTCCCACAGTCGCTTTAGCATTGCTTATCCATCACTCCTTCCATTTTTAGAAGTTATGGTCTCCTTCTGAAAGTCTCCATGTTCTCCTAAACAAATCGCATGTTAATTTGGCATCACATAGGAATCATTTAAGTTCTCACCAAGCTGACATGAACAGTTTGGTTTCATCTACCGTAAGTCTAACAGCATTCGGATATCAGTCAGCAAAAGATCAAGTATATGGCAAATACACTTCAGCTGAGGTCAGGAATATGTGGCTCCAGTACAAAATAATATTAGTATTATTCTTTATATAAACATAAAATTGCCCTGCGACTCTGATCAGGACAAGCGGGTGATAGGCAGTGGATATACATCACGCCACATATGGTATTTTTCCGAAATTAGCCCTGTGAAGCATTTTAGTGAGTTTCATGATAAACAGCAACATTAAGGCACGTATTAAATAATCTGTGTTTATCTGAGACGAACGCAGTGTTGGCAGCATGGGTGGGATGGAAAAAAAAACAAGAACCGCTAAATCAGCAGCAGAAATGGCTCATCATGCCGCTTCCTTAGCGAGCCCAGCTTTCCCTGCGAGATTATAATGTTTTTTTTTTTCTTTTCTGTTACAAGCACTCGCTATAAATGCGCATGTATGTGTGGTAATATGCGCGGATGTCCCATGACGGAGGGGGCTATAAATAGATTGAGGCGGGGGGGGGGTGCGTGCACAGAGCAGACAGATTTCCTGTCATGAGAAAGTTCGCTCCAGGGGCCATCGAGACCGGCCGTGCCTGGCAAGGGCTCTGCCCACGGAATGTTCCTGGGTGTCCCCCCCACCACCCACGAATCTCAGGGCTGCCCGGACACCCTGAGGTCAGAAATCGACAGCTGCGCTAACCCCCCCCCCACCCCCGCCCCCCCGGGGGAGGAAGTGACCGCACCGATTCGAATGCCCCATCAGACGGCCTTGAAAGGTACACTTACATGCCAGAAAACCCAGGCCACCATCTCCGTGCCCAGATAGTCCCTGTAATCCTGTAAACATCATGCAGGAATGTGCACCAAATATATGTCTATTATGTCCCATAGTGTCAGAACTCAGGTCCCTCGTGGGGGAGACGTGTAAGGCCAGCTATGCAGGCTGACTTCCCATGCCCTCTATGCCGGAGCTGGTCATCTCTCACAGGCCTTTAAATAGACACCCCACGACTGTCCTATTATTAGCTGCAAATCTGTGTTTCTTGGATTCGCCCGGGGGACAGACCTACCTTACAAACAGGTTCTCGATACATCCCTAAGTCAGAATTGGGCTCCTTTGTCCGAAACTTACGACACCTCAGATCCAATCACACGTGAAACTTTCTTGATCTTCCACGGTCGAGTTGGGGACTGAAAAGACCTGAGGCTTAAAGAGGAAACGAAACCCACTAATGAGCCCCTACAGAAACTCCAGCTGTCCTTTCCGAGGAGCATCATATGTCCCAGACCACAGCCAATCCCATCCGAGGAGGCTGCGGTCAAAATATGTTGTCTGAGGAAGTTATTTATTCTGTCAAACGTGGCGCCTTTAAAATTAAGGAGTCAATTTGGCAGAACACAGATTATAAATTTATTTCCAGGAATTGAGCTGATGAGCTCAGTTGGTTGGAAGTCATTGGTGTTGGGCTGAAGGACCCAGGTTGAAGCCTGTGGGACTCCGTCTGTGATCAGGGGGTCACCGGATCAAATCCAAGTGATTTCATTGCTGGGCCCCTGAGTAAGGCCTGTAATCCACAATTGCTCCAGGGACTGTCTGACCCTGCTGTCTCAATACGTACGTCACTTTAATGTACAAAATATAATTGGGATTTTCCTGCTCAAAGCCAGGCATCTTTTGTGTGGGTCTGGAGGCTTCCCAAGCATCAGGCGAGGCTCTGCCATAATGCAGACTTAATGCTAGTCCTGTAAGGGTGACTAGGACCTTATACATCATCCTTACTGTAAAAGGAAGGTTGTTTCATATCATGCAAAACTGCCTCTGTCTGCAGCAAATACTATCTGGAAGAAAAGTGTGACGAAACAACCTCAAGCGTATTACAGATGTCCGTGAACGGATTATCTACACTAATATGCTACTGTACTGGCACACAGGATACTCTGTAGTTTGATTTTCTGTAACTGTAAAGCTCCTATGGGATTGAACATCTTAAATATGATATGAAAGTAATCTGAATAATGTTTTGTCATCAGAAACTGGCACAAAGGAAGGCAGTGGGTTGTGAAGAAATAAATGAATACAGTTCAACTCCGGTTCATCCATCTATCCATCCATCCATCCCCTAAATATTTATTCCTTTTCAGGGTTATGGGGAGCCCAACTTTATAGGAGGGTATCAAATAAAAAATGGTCAACAGTTTGGTAAATGACATGACCACATGAGAGGTTCACAGCAGTGTTTCTCCGCCCAGTCTTTGGGGACCCCCAGACGGGCCACATTTTTGCTCCCTCCTGTCTCCCTACCTCCCTACTTCCCTCCCTGCTGAGAGCTGGGAGGGAGCAAAAACATGGACTGTCAGGGCGTCCCTGAGGACCGGTTATGGAAACACTGGTTTAAAGTAACTGATTGTTTTTATTCAGAAGTGTCATTTAAGAAGAAGACATTTTAAAATCTGTAAGCCCCCCCACCCCCATAACCCTGACCAGGAAAAGCACTGAATGATGAATGAACTGTAGTATTGCCTACTGTATTACTAAAGGTTTAACCCGCTTTCCCTTTTTCCCGCTACATTTAAGCATCTAAAAGATGTTATTTCTGAGGATAACATTGGGTCTTGGATCAGGTCTGCACAGGGAGCTGCTATTATATTATTGTATAGTAGCGCTATATTACACTGTATTACTGAATATAAACTGGGCTCTAAACTGTAATGTACAGGCAATAAAAACTGAAAAATAATAAACGAACCACAGCCAATGGTGTGACAATTTATATTCAGTCCACCGATGCCACATGGGCAGTTACCTGACAGGACCTGCAGTGTCCCTCTGTGGCCGAACCAATCGTTGCGTTACATTTGGCCTTCTTTAAAATCCTGTGGCGAGGCACTTCAAGAATGTAACGGTATTAAAGTCATACAGTCAGCAGCACACTATAATGTCAGACTCATTTACATGGATGTGAGGTATAATACAATACAGTGACATGTTCCCGTCCCATTTCTCAGACTTCCCAGATTTGTGGAGTTTTTGCATCAGAAATTAAATTCCGCAGTATCTGGAGAACTGCAATGTACCATGCCCCTTATCACAGCATATCGAAGCTCACTAAATTCATGAGCAGTGCTGGTGGATATACAGCATATTTTTGCACCCTTTTCGTATCTCTCTCAAAAATACACCAGAAACTTCCAAAAAAAAAAGTGCCTTGATTAAAATGTCATCATTTTAGCCACACTCTTGTGCCCTTGTCAAGCAGGTCATTCACCCTGAATTAACTTGAGTAAAATGAGTAAAAGAGAAACCAGACCAGATAAATACGAGCACCAGCTAAGCAAACACATATACATCCATCCTTATGTGTTTCTGATGGTAATCTGCAGTGGCTGGAAACCTAAGCTAACCAAGCTAAGCATCTGGGACAGCTTGACCCATGGAGACAAATGTGTTTGCACATCTGTGGTGGGATATGACCACTTCTGAAAATCAGCCTCGTCATTTAAAGCGGAGCAGCTAGTTCACAACTTTGACATCAAACCGACCGGTCAAGAATAACAAATGAACAGAATGGTCCGATATGAGGGTAATATGGAAAAAGAAAAGACATATACAAAAACGAGTGTCAGAGAGTGATCACTTCGGGCCTGTTAGGATGTTCTGCCACAATCAGACTTTACATATGGGAGTATTTTATTTATAGGTTTTAAACAATGAAAGCTGTTGTGGAAATTTAGCAGACATGGTTAAGATGCCTCGGTCTGCTCCCTCTGCGTCTTTGGTCTGTAATTAGGCACTTAAAAGCCCTCCTCCCTCATCCTGGAAGTGCTCCCCATCTGGCGTCTGTTAGCACTGGGGGTCCTCTCCTCTCGTCCACGGCTGCCGCTGACGACGCTTAAAACGAAACACAATACTGAAATATAATATATAAAAGAGAATACCTGCAAGGAGGAGGCACGGGACATGGCGTTTCCTAGAAGCTCGGAGTAACGTACACCTCAAGGCGGGCAGATACGGAACACCTGCTTCTCGATGTCTGGTATTTTCCTGGCAACCGCCGGAACGCATCTACGAAAAACCGCACGGGGTGAGGTGTTCTCCAGGGTGATACCGTTCGGTTCTGAGGAAGAGTTCGAGGGAGTGCTGGGAAATACACAAAACGTCCAAGAAAATGACAAGAAATGTCCCACCGCAGCAATACTTACACCATACATCAAATTTACAAAAACACCTGTCATCACGACCCCTACTAGCACTTGGAAGATTGGTGGGTGGATGGATGGATGGAAATAAATACATAAAATGAGTACATGAATAAAAATAAAAGTACTGAATAAATGTCTAAAAATAAATAATAATACTTTATTGATCACATGTGGGGAAATTCTCTTTTTGCTGACCCCATCCTGCTCTCCATGACACACACATAGGTGAGAGCAAGCTTGGCACTAAAAGGCAACCACCTGTAGTGGTGCCCATGGAATTGAGTGTCAGGGGCCCCCCACACATGATTATTCTGCCAAGGCTGGACTCAAACCAGCAACCTTCTGATCATAGGCACAGAGGCTTAGCCCACTGAGCTACACCCACATTTCCCCTAAAAGCCATAGCAAAGTTAAAGCTTAATGATTAAAAGAATACTTTGCTTTTGAATACATGATATAAAGTACAATGATATAAAGTATATTTAAATACATTACAAATATTATACATGTAATATCATTACTTGACTCAGTGAGGGATATCGGATCAGTAATATAAAACTTAAAGTTCAATTAAATGTCAATATTCAGGAATATGTTTAAAGACGTCACAGAAAAGAAAAAAAAGGTGAAACTACTGTACAAAATACAGTACAAACTACAGTACAAACTACTGTACAAACACGTTTGCAACTGACCCCTAGCAGACGAACGAGCCACCTCAGCCGTGCCGGATCTGTTAATTAGTGCCTTTCCACCCTTCACACTAATTGCGCATGTGGTTCCATCCGGGATGCTTGCTCAATTTACCCACATGCAATTTTCTCGACTGGCACTTCCAGAAATCAAACGTAGATGACAGGAATCAACAGAAACATATAAAGACGCCGGACTGCCACGGGAAGACAGGGAGCGCTCACAGGTCAAAGCCCTCAAACACATATTAACGCTCAATTAATAATGTGTGTGTAGGTTAAAGATCTGCACCCATGTCCAGAAGGTCGTGGGTTTGAATCCTGTGGCTGGCACTCATATCACTGTTGGACCTTTGAGCCTAAGCGCTCCATGGGGCCTGGATGCTATATGACCCCAAGTTTTCCTCACTTTTGTCAAAGCATCTGCTTCATAAATGAATGTAAATCTTGTGTTTTATGGAGCGTGTCGAAAGCGAGAGGCTTGAGGGGGAGACTTATTCTTAAACAGGCGTGTAGCGGTTGTCGGGGGCTGCAGCAATGCAACATCTGTGCTGACATGCCGATTTGGGACAGCGAGACGAGGACCTAACGGGGACCGCCTGTCACTTCGGCTGGGTGCCGGCAGCAACCGGACCTGACAAGTCCGAGAAAGATCTATATATAACTCAAAAAAGGGAAGAAAAAAAAAAAAGAGTCGTCTCTGGATGTCTTGCGAACACTGACCAGAGAGAAGCAACAGCTTAGCACAGGTGTGGTGATGGTGTATGATGGCAGTGTCATGTTTTCTGTGGGGTTTGATAACGATATCAGCGGCAGACACCAGGAAAGACACAACTACCCAGGAACCGGCAAAGCAAGTGCTGTGCAATGGCCGGGGATGGGATGACACAAACATATATGTCCAGAAGGTTGCTGGTTTGAATCCTGTGGCAGGCAGAGTTATCGCAACACTGTTGGGTGCTTCAGTAAGGCCCTTAACCTCAACTGCTTCTGGGGTGCTGGATCCTGGCTGACCCTGCTCCCTAGCCACAAGTTTTCCTCTCTTATATGTCGCTTTGGACAAAAGTATCTGCAAAATAAATGTGCAATTTGCGTGTGATCCCATACAGCTGCATGTGTATTAAAGCAGCGCCTTCACCACCCTCACTTACATATCATGAATATATCATCTAAACAACAAATTTAAGTGACTAACAACTAAGGGGATTGTGTTAGGAAAAAATTTCAAAAATCTCTTTCGGTTTCCCTTTAAAGTACCGACCACTAAATAAAAGGGTAAGAGATTTCTCATACTGTTTTAGGACAGGAAGAAGAGGCGAGATTAAACAGCAGCTACACTCTAGGTAATGAGTCTTTCTAAGCTCTATTCATGTTTAAAATACATTCATCCCACTGTATGTAAACATAGTCCATTATGGGTATGAGATAACGGCTCCTGTATAAACATCAGCATGGGGTGGAAATATGAAGTAGCAGGTGATGATGGATACCTGGGCCCCCGTCACAACTGAGGGAATTCATCGTGTTCCAAATCTGTGTTCAAAGGCTTCGGGAAACGCAGCTGAAACCTCCACTATCTGTTTATAATTCAGGGGTCAGGTTGTTACTCAAACCCTACGCCCCGGTGGTGAGCTCCAGCCCACGTGACATTAATATTCCGCTTGTGAGAGGATAAACACTGGTGTTCTGGGTTCCACCCTCAGATACTCATAGATAATTAGTGTTCTGGGCCGTGTGCAGATCAGATTTTAGTATTCATACCTCTGCCAAAATACCAAAAGGTCATTATAGAACCAGACTCTACTGTAATATAGCATTAGCATTTTGTGTTTAGCCTACACGCTAACTGACAATCATACTGGGGCATTTACCTGTGCATTACGACGCTGCATTCATAGGCTCCACTCATACGACTATAACACCCTCAATATCCATAAGTGCTCCCATAGTTCTACATACGTTTATGCTTCTGTGCTTATTCACCATTAATATCAAAAGCTCAGCCCATATGTTAATGATCCATCAGTATTCAAGGCTCCACTGTAACATAGCATTAGCATTTTGTGTTTAGCATATGTGCTAATTGGCCAGTCACAGCCTACTGAGGACTGTGCAGTAATACCTCCCACAGTCTCTTGTGCCCCACTCCTCTTCTTATAAACCATTAGTACCATTAGTACCCAAACTTCAATCCATATGCTAATGACCCATCAGTATTCAATGCTCCACTCGTACACCATTAGTGTTCGGGGTTCTACTCGTGCACTAATACACCATTAGTATCTGAGGTTGCCCCCATGTTCTGGAGCACCATTCCTTTTCAGGTGTCCCCTCCGTGCACTTTCACAGCATTAGCATTCAGGGCTTTGCCCGTGCAGTATCACAACATTAAAATTCAGCCCTACTGGCAACCTCCAGCAGCCTCACTCACCGATGCCTTCGCTGGCAAGATGATAAATGCTGTTAGTGGGGGGGGGGACGCGATGGCCGCCCGGGGGTTGTTTCAAGGAGATACCATGATTCAGCGGGACGGAGCTGACCTCGGCCGGGAGCCTCCCTCACAGACACTGAGAAAGCTGGCTTGACCCCTCCAAAGAGGACCACACACCTGTCGCTCCTCAACCTTCACGACAACAAAGGCTATCACTCAGCGGGTCCTTTTATCCAACGCGGCTGGCGGCTATTGCCCACCAGCTGCTTTCTGTGCCGGAAATTTACCGTGCTGGCAATACTAACCTAACTGGACCTGTTAATGAGGCCTGTACATCTCTATGCGTGATGAAGGACTACACTATTACCATGGGCGGACCCAGGCAAGGGCAAGATCTTCTGAATCTTTTGACAGGGTGCTGACTTAAGCTTCACCAACCCCCCCCCCCCCCACCAAGCTCCAAGCTTCACTGTCAGCACCACTACCCCCCCAATCCACGAAGCTTCACCCCCAGAGCCACCCAAGGGCACTGAAGCTTGCCTATGGTGCCACATGGGCTTCACTCAGCACTGATTAGTACTAGCTTCATTTTTGTTTGCCGGGGCTGGGGGGCTTCTGTGTTCTGTGATTGCCATCAGCCTGATTACCAAACCAGGACGCCTCGGCACAGAGTGCTCCCACTCTCCGCCGTGCTTTGGGATCCCGCCCTCATCATCGCCCATCGGGCCAGGGTGATTGGCAGGCCAGTACTTCAAAGGTAACAGCCGGAACAGCAGTCATTAAAAACACCCTCCACGTTGACTGCCATCCAATCCCAGACTGGATGCGATCATTGCATAATTTATCAAGACGTCCTGCCTCTGTGGCTGTTTTGTTTAATGGAAGGCCCATTCCTCACATTCTTATGTACCGTTGTGGCATATCATTTATAAGAACACCGTTGCTTATCTTGCCTACACTGTTTACTTTTCCTTTAGTTTCAGAGACTAATTAAACACATTCATTCTTATGATTCTCTTGACATCTCATCATATTTGTAAATGTGATAATGCACCGCAAATACTTTCTCAATAGAAAGTACTGCATGTAAAAATTCTGCTCAGCAGAATGCAATTAAAGTCAATCAATTAGTGACACCTAGCTGGGCCATCATCAGGCTGGCAACTCGCCAAGAAACAAGGCTCGCGTCTAAGACTTCCCGCTCCTGATCTACGGCATTTGGGTTTGCTGCTCTTCCTCGACTCGAGTCGCCGCGTGGTGATGCTACAGGAAGGTTGAGCCTCCCACGAAATGTGGAGGAGGCAGGACTAGGGGTCGGTTGATCGGGTCAGAGAACACCCACAACACGACGTGACTCATTCAGCTGATCCACATGACACTCAGTGCGGCTGCTGAGTAGGTGTTCAGCATGACTCAAAGGCAGCTCCGTGCCCTTTGCCTCATAGCCATAATAACCTTAATTTTCACAAATGGCTCTATTTTTTCAGCGTTGCTATTTTGCACACCTGCAGAGACTCTCTAAGAGGTACCTGTCAGTCCAATGTGTACCTTGACATTTACATGCCACTGAAAGATCAAAAATAAGACCGTATTAAAGAATGGACACATTAGGCCTGCCTGGCATTTTTACACCACTGTTCCAAGAGCGAGGGCTCGTGTTTCTAGAAGATTCGATTCGCAATTCTTACCGCAGTTTTAGAAAAGGCGGCTATCGTTCAGTGACCTTTTTTCTCCAAATGGATTGACCTGCTGCTGTCCTGTGGTTGAAACACATAGAAAATAATGCGGATGGGTTTCCATTTGCAAGGAACACGGGGGATTAACCAGGCTCTTTCCTGCTCCCTTAAAGGCGAAGACAAGCACGTGTAAAATGAAACTGTTTTAGTACATTCAAGCACAGAACGGATCCCTTCAAAACAGCAGACTTATCATTCATTTCACAACCATCAAAAGCGAGATCTCACCAAAAGGATGGGGTCCGAAATGCTGACCGTAATGATGAACTGAACAATAACAAATGTCTGAATGACTTCTGGTGGCCTCATGAGCAGCTGAAGTCAAGTAACATTCACACAAAGCCATCAGAGACTTTCCCTGCTGAATACCACAACAGCTATCTTTCAGCGAGGCCATATGTCACACTGTCATAAGAATTTACGAGCTTGGTATCGCCTTACAAAAATACACTCAATGCCTCAGAGGTGCATTTGTGTCCCAGCTTGCCTGGTGGGAGAAGGTCTGTTTTTCCCCATTGTCTTTGATGAGGCTAGAACAGAACACTCACAGATGGGATTCTATGACAAGACCATCACCTACAACTTTCGCTAGACTGATAGGCGAGTCTGGTTGCGAAGTCCCGCTCACAGCGATTGCTTGGGCCTGAGATCCAGACACAGCAAGAGGCTAAATGCACGGCAGAAAAGCCACATAACCGGCGGACATGTTGAGATCGCATGACCATTAAACAGTCCAAAAGTGTCATGTCCAGTGTTCTGTTGTTATTTTTGTTCTGTCTCTTCATTAAATTAATAACATATGCATAAATAAATGTGGACAAAATCAGAGCAGCTCTGAAAAAAAGAAGAAAGAAGAAATCCAAATATATCAGCATATAATCCATCTTTCATCCTAACTGGGAAATGCATTCAGTGGAATCAGGAAAATTTACAGATGTTAAATTTGTGTTTATGGTTTTTCTCTGGTGTGTTACTGAGACCAACACCTATACAAAAAATCCTTTGCTATCTCTTGCCTCTAAATGTTATTATTAACATGTTATCGATCCAGATTTATCACATTACCTTCTGGTTGCAGATTATTCGTTTGTAATGTTAAAGCACTGGAGTGTACGTTCACTTATATTGACTAAAATACGTCAACCACTGGCAGTTTTTCTATTCACTTTCTTGATATGTAAATGCATTTTACATATCAAATTGCATATTCAATAAATGATGTTGTATTAAACTTATTAGGCTAAACAAAGGGGTTGGACACTATTGCATTACAAATGATGAATAAACAGGAGTATCTTCCAACCATAGATGATTTTTTTCAATGTTTTTGGGGCCAGCTGTAGTAATCACTTTATGGGACATCAAATTTAACGGGAAATACGTGGCAAGCGCAGAGAGCCGCTAATGAGATTTCATAGCGGCAGTTCACCACCAATGTTGACATCCTGCGCTCACGAAGCCAAGTTCCAAGAAGTCCGCTGAAAGTTAATTATTAATTGGAACCGTGTGGTTATTATAAATTAATGACGACCGGTGGAAATTGACCACCTAAAAATAATACCTTAACATGATCGCCAGAAGGCAAACTGTGTTAGATACTGTTTCAGGTAATGTTTGCTTCCCTGGCATCTGATTGCAGATCTGCCCTTCGCACCGAACGGGTGTAGCAGCGTGGGCATGTTTGGCAAATTACATTACCGAATTACATCCGATTGTTCTAAGACATCAGCCCTCTTGTTTATCAACATTTTAGAGAAATTCACTCAGAATGCAGGACCGGGTGAAAATAAATTCCTTATCACTCGAGTACACTGGGAAATTGCAGTTTCCTTAATATCCTAATCTGCTCTCATCGCAGACAGTCAAAGATAGATAGGCATATTCTCTCTGCGATAACCCATGTCAGATTACTGTCCAAACAATATTCTCCATTCTTTGTTAACCCTGTATCTGCCTACTGATGTGCAAAAGAATATTCCGGAGCTCCATGTGGCTATAGGATTTTTTACAGCAGTGATTCCAGTTGATTAAATGCCACAGTTGCTGTGAGCTTTGACGCAGAGGTATTTCCGCTCAGCAAATTTTCATCCCAGTGATGACGGGGTTAAGGAGTCAAGAGCCTTCTATACTCTCACCGATTGTCATTTCATCCACATGCTTCCCAATGCCAAGGTTCAAGTCAAGTCAAATCAAGTTATAATCATGCCAGCCAAATTCAGGTATATAGTAGCATGAACGTGCTGTTCCCCCAAGAACATGGTGCAACATACAACAGCAGTGACAGAGGGAGGGTCACTTCAAGTCACTAATCCAGATTCTCTAATCCAATAATGATGAGGGAGTGTCTGAGAGGAACATTAAGACTGAACCTCCTCTTCCTTCCCATAATGCACTGGCCATTGTCTCCGTCAGTGCCCCTAAGTAGCAGCAGCTTATTTAGCCTTAAATCGTTGCCCTCTAGCCTCTGCATTGTGTGGCTTGCCCCCAGCCATTTCCCTTCTATCGTCAGCCTCACCTTCTGCAGGTATAGATTTACCTGGAGTTGCTTCGCTGATGCTTTTATCCAAATTGTGTCATGCGCATTATTGTTCGCAGCCATCCCCCCGTCTGTCTTCTCGGCCAACAAGATAGAATTTCTCCTGACTCGCAGATTTTCCCAGAATTCACAGGCACAGAGGCACAGCGCTCACTTAACTGGAGCATTTCAGCATCCACAATATGACAAACATCAGCTTTTATGAGCAACTGCAGCCGGCCTGGGATGGTGCTAGAACTCTGAACGCCATTCATCTGTGCAGACTTCATTCCCACCACCTGATTAACTGTTCCAGTGTTCTGGAAACACTACCTTCTTGCAGACACCCTGGAGAAGAATCATCTTTATGATCAAAACCAACTAAAAGAACCTGCCACTGAACTCAAGCACTGGTTCCTAATTTTCCTTATTTCCAAAATCTATATGAAATATCCAACCAACTAAGGTTTTCTTTTCAAGAATGATGTTCTTGACACCAGTAAGTATAGCTTCACCGTCATCCATTTTAATGAGCTGACCCATTCATGTTCTTCAGTCCATCCTCATCATATCCTAGGCTCAATCCTTACAGACAGTAGAAGCTTCCAAGAAGGAGTATCAACACATGATGACCACACTGTAGATGGTTCAATTCTCTCGACTTCTGAGGCTGCAGAAAAGCTGGGCCCCCACCAAACACTACAGCAGTGATTAGGATGAATATATTCTTCTTCTGCTCCTTCATCCGAGGCGGTTGTGTGGTTCAGCAGGTTGGGCTGTGGCTCCTGTGATTGAAATGTCACTTGTTCAAATCCCTTGACTGGCAGAGTGATTTCACCATTAGGCCCTTAACCACAATTGCTATAGGGACTGTTTGACTCTGCTTTCTGAAATGTATGCCACTTTGGATTAAAAGATAATAAAAATTTGTATGCAATCTGAAGTCATTCTTCTCTATGATCATCTCTGGGTCCAAGCCCATGGCCCCTTTTATCTAGCCTCCCTACTGGCACAAGACGACAGCTCCAGACCACACTGCTTAATGGGATTAAACTTTGCTATGTACATATCACGCATTCGCACAACCCCCATTGAATGGCCCAACTGGAAAGCCTGGCACTTGAGTACCGATGCAAGGACTGGCTCAGGATTGTAATTCTACTAGGGATGGGCCAATCCACATTTTTTCAGTTCCGATCCAATTCCAATACACAACTGCCAATACCAGTACAGATTCCAATACAAGAGCTCATTCTACTTTAATATTATCATTAGAGATGCACCGATCTCACTTTTTCCATGCTGCTATGATCTCAATACCTGAACAGAGGGTATCGGCTGATATGAGTACCCACATACATAACATGAGTACATAACACATGGTTAATAATAACATCTTATCTTCTTGGATCCATATGCTGTTTGTATGACTAGTCAATATAAATGAAAAAAATGCATATCTACTTTATTTTGTACATATAACCTAATTAAGGCTTTGTGGTATATATTTTTTCATTTATATTTACTAGTTATACAAACAGCACATGCATCCAAGAAGGAGTATTAGCAAGCTGTAAGAAGTACAAACAAGGTGGAACACTATGTTATGAATGCTTAAAATATACCAGAAAGGTGTGGGATTTTCCACTAAATGCTACTTCCACCTCTGAAAACTTTGTTTTTACTAAGCTTGAAAATCTCGGAGCTACTAGTTGTTGTTAAAAGTGTAAAATACGTCCAGATCGTCACCCTCTTCTCTGATGTTCTTACTCTCCTCGTACTACAGAGGGTATGTGCATGATGTCACAGCAGGCGAAAGTCACTCTGCTCACACCCACTGAGTGGCAAATAGACTGAGTGGCAGCATTATCATTCAGCTTGAATGCCACAAAAAAAACATATTTAAAATGGGAATGAGTTGTCATGCGATTGATTGTACAAATCAATTTAACAAGAAATAGGGGCTGTCTATTTATAGCCTGCCAAAAACTAAATAAGTACGTATCTGACGTGGATCGGTCACATAGGGTCGATACACGATCCATCTAATAGGTTTGGATCAATGCTGATATAAATCCTAGAGCCCGCAAAGTGTGGCAGCATCCCTTAACCTGCAGGGCAACTCTACCCATGTCCCTGTACCACTCTTTTGGAACACGCTCCATATATACCCTTGGTCTTTAACTGACACATTCCACTACATGCTGAGCACTGACCTCTTTAAACTCCATCTTCCAGTAGGGCGGTGCTGTACCTCTTGCTTTTGCAAGAATAAGAGCGCTGATTAAATTAATAACAGATGTGACAGATGTGTAGCTGTTCTGACTACGATGTGAAATAGGTTGGATTAATTAATATGATTTATACAGCCACGGATCAAAAGATGGATCACAAGAGGTACATCTGCTCCAGTGTAAGTACACCTCCTACTGTTTGCATTTAGATGACTGTCACTTAGGGGCAAGGTGAGACAAAAGCTCACATAATACTGAGCAATACTGATTTCCAATGAAAGGAAACACAATGAGGTATTCAGTCCACTTTTCAAAAGCACTATGAGACACTACAGTTACCTGGAAGAAAGGAGGAAGAAATATTTATACAAAGAGCAGACACTGAAAGACAAGACCAGATAAAATATATTAAATGCCTAAGAGAAGAGATCACTGACAACCAATAATCTACTAAGGTTGTAGTTCTGAGCAACTGATCCTTCGTTCTCCTGCCAAGAGGCATTATCATAATCTCTATAGCACACTTTAATGTAGATTTCTAGGGCCACGCCTTTGCACTTACTCAATTAAAGGATGAACGTGGCTGAAACAGCATTGATTGCTTATTGCTAATATTTTAGAAGTTTCATATATTTTACAGAGGGTGAACAAAATAATGGAAACACCACCCAATATATTAATATTCTTCTCTGCCTTCAGAACAGTCTCAGTCTTGGAATGCTGTCATACAATTTGTGAACTGTGAGATATTGCACCATTATTCAAGAAGAAAAGCCTCCAGCTCTTTGAGTTATGAATGAGGTGGTTTGGGAGGCCATGCAAGGCATTTGATTTCATCCTGCAGTTCAAAAACAGCTCTTGAATTTCTTGAGCTGCATGTAGGGGATATTATCATCTTGGAATACGAGAGCGTCAGAAAGGAGCCATGTTCTCACTGTAGGGTGCACCTCATCCTGTAAAATGCCCTCTTGATCCTTGGCCTATAACTAAGCAGGGCAGTTATCAGACATAAAGCCGACATAAAGACGGTCCATGCCATCAGATTGTACACCGTGTTTGGTAACAGCTAGCAACATGTGGATTTAAGGTAACTTGTGGCTTTCTCCAAGTGCAAACTTCTCAGAACGTAGGACAAATGGTGAAAGACACATCATTAGACCATAATATTTTTTCCATTGATGTAGGTTTTGTCCTCCTTACACCAAATTATTCCTCTTAACACACTTATCTTAAATACGGCTCTGCTTTCTAAAGCTGACAAAGTATAGTTTTTGTTGAGACCAGATGTTGATGTTTAGGGCTGTTCTTTCTTTAACTGTGCAATTAAGTGTCCATCTCTCTCTGTTGGTGGGCTTTGACCACTGTTAATTTTTTGCCAGTATAGTTTGTTCATGCGGTATCAGAATCTTGAAACCCTTTGTTTGATACATTATGTAAGTTCACACTTTTCATTACTAATGCACCTGCAACTCAGGCACTGACTGTCTGGTTTCTTTGGAACTCTGTTAGTTGCCTCATGTTGCTTTGAGGACTCACATATCAAAAGTACTGATCGTCTTTTATAGTTGAAACATATGCTAAATGGCATTCAGTCTAATATGACTCCCCTTTGTAGCTATGTCTGTTATCAAACACTCACTGTACAGCATCTTAGTTAATTTTAGCTAATTTATCTTTCACAGTGAATTAGTCACATTGCAAACTAGTTGCATATAGTAGTTTATAAAACAAGTTTTTTTTTTCTTAAGAGTAAATATTGTAGTTTATTTGACAGCCATTGTATCTTACATATTTTATTGCTCAATTAATTTTACTTAATCTTGTTTGTGATGTATTACTTTTTCATCTTCTGATATAATGTCCATTATGTCCAACGGTGTCTATCCGTGCAGTTGTGGCAGGAGCAGTTTCCCTCCAGGATCAATAGAGTTTATTTTCTGATTCTGTTTCTGATTCTGACTTGGTATCTTCATGTTGGTGTTTCCATTCTTTCACTCACCCCCTAGCTAGCCTAGTGTATTCATTACATGCTAATTTTGTCATGCATTACTTAATTCCTTTAAGGAAGGTTTTTCCAAAGTAACTTACATATACAGTAACATAGACAGATCCTTTAAAGAAAAAGAATGTATGGATCAAAATGGATTGAAAGTGATTTAGTCACAGCTATTCGTTTTCTTTGGAAAATGGATGTTCTTGCAAAAATAAGCGCTGTTAATGAAAAATATCCATGCCAGTTATCGCAGGGACATCACCGTGGCAGCTTTGACCCTATTAAGATGCATCTCACTTCCCCTCTTTGACTCAAGACAAATGTTTTGGTCAGTCAGGTTAACAAGCTGAGGAGTACAGTTCCTTTGGGTGATCATGATAGAGCACAAACACGAAACATGCTAATGCTAAACGGAAATAATGAGAAACTGGCAGGACACCACAATTCACTACCCAAATTTTTACCAACCCGTCCTACAGGGCAGAAGGTGCTCTATAGGACTTTAATGGTTCACGTATTTGTTGTGTGCCGTTCGGTACATCATTTTCAGTTTGGTACGCACAGTGAAACTTATGAACACATTTATTGATGGAACCTAAATCCACAAGTAGATGTTCAACACAGAAAAAATATACTATGTGGCTGTAAGTTGCTTATGGCTAATGCTGGTTCCTGCTAGTCGTAAGCAGTGGTTGATAAGACCAAGACTGTCTGTTGACTCTGTTATACTGAATTCGGATATGTTGCTGAAAACAAAAGCAAGCGTGCTAACTTGTTTGAGATGACATCATCTGAGTGTGTGTACGCCCGCAGCACGGCAAAAACAGCTTCTCGTTAGTCTCCCTGTGGCAATTAAGACACTTTTGCCAGGAAATTCAGAGCACGCTGAAAAATAGCTATAGGCTATGGGGATGTTTATCACTACAGATAAGCAGTCATACTTGGTAGTAGAGAACATGAGATTTTAGTTGATTATGGTTATGATATTACATTTCTTTCATTCATTCTTTCAAAATGCAAAAGAGAAATAAAATTGTGCAAATAAATGTCTCTTAGGTTTTGTTATTCAGACACATTAACAGACAGATTGTAACTTTCCTAATTGTGCAATAATAATTTCATAATTTAGTGTAATTAATAATAAATTATTTCGACATTTCCCTGCTATACCTTATTTGCACTGAACTGTGAACTCAAAACCAAGGTTTGTACCAAACCATGAGATTTGTGTATTGTTACCCCCCTAGTGCTCTAATGACTTAGGTAAGGTACTTGTGACCAGTTTACTGATTTCCACAATAGTTAAGTCCTGTTGGACTCCTTAAACAGAACTGCTTCAGTCTACATCATGATTTATGCACAGGACATATATAGAACATTTCAAGTAGTTCACATCAGTCAATGGCAGGCATATGAGAAACATCTTGCTACTGTACAGGTTTGATGCACTTTACCCTGTAAACAGTGCATTACATTGGCATTCAGATGTCCTCAGAGGTGATCAACAAATCAGCCCACTCAGCTCCAGAAGAGGAGTTTGTTTCTGACATTTTAAAGCACTTGGATCAGGGTTCTTCAGAACTAGAGCCTGCATGGATCTCCTACCCAGTCCCACAAACCAGTGGAATGGAAATGGCTCAGAGGGAGAAGGTACATCTTCCATCTACCGAGGGGGTTTTCACGATGCAGGCAGCCAGAATGCAGATAGAGGTGGATGGCAAATTATGCTTCATGAAACAAAACAATAAATCCGCCTGACATTTGTGGGAAAACCTGTGACGGTTCTCAAGAAACGGCATTAGTCTATTTTCATATTACAACTTTCTTTCAACAATCTAACAAACATTTTCCCAGCCCAGCCCAGCCCATAATTCTATTATAATCAAGGCAAGAATTATTCAGTTTTCATTATGATTCTCACTCTTTTAATACAGCTTTTAAATATCCAGTAATTTTCCTTGCATTATTGCAGACCAAAACTCCTCTTTCCAAAACTCCATAATTTAAGCAATACAAAAGTGACATACCTTTCCTTGTGAGTATGACAATGTCCTAATCTTTCCATAAGCTACAAAAAGAAGACATTTTGTACTCCTGGTTGTCAGTTGTCCTTACTGTTACCAAAAAAATGCAACTACGGCTATTGTACAACTACTGTAGATGTGAGAAATTCTCAATGCTCAGATTATGCTCTCCTAGCAACAGTTACTAGTAACTTGATTGCGAGAGACCAGAGAAAAGGAATGTATAAAAAAGCATTCTCAAACTGTGTTCTTAAACAGCCTTCCGTTCAAACATACAGCAGGAGACACAGCAAGCACCAAAGCTACTAAGACAGTTTGCATACAGTTTATGTCTTAAATGTTTTTTTTTTTCTGCTTTACTGAAGCTTAATAGGTACTATACTGAAGTAGAAGTGGAAACAAAGCATGTAAGGAATGTTAAGTCTACACACAGGGAAAAGTCAGACTGATTTGTCTATACACTACTTATATGTATACAGACTGGACTTGTGGAGACTAATCCTCCCGGCTGGTTCAGCCGTTTCACAAAACTGGATAAAATGTCCTCACCAACTTATTGCGCTGTGTCAACTCGCTCAGGGATTCCGTTTCTAATTAGTACAGATTTGACGTTAGCCAGCGTCGGGTAGAAAGCTGATTAAAATATGGTAACTGTGGGAAAGCGAGGGAGGTCGAAAATAACCTTATAATTCCTGAGCGAGCTATCGAGTCCTGCTCGCGTTTGCTAAAAGAGGCGTTCTGCACGCCAACGTACATCAAAGCTGTCCTTAGGGTGACCTTCAGCTTATGCTTTAGAGCGCACGCTTTAAATAAAGAAAGAAAGCTGGTATTTGATACCATGTATTTTCACTGCATTTGCGTCACACAAATCAGGATTTTTACCCCGTATAGAATTCACAAGAAACTCCCTTTTCAATGATTACCAAAGCTGTTTTTTTGCTTCCACTAATCTGATTAATAGCTGGACTTTAAAGGTCTCCTGGTGCCAGTCCCAGAAGGCCTGCTGTTGTACCCTTGAGAAAAGTATTTAACCCGAACAGAATTTCAATAGATTAAGAATAGTAATACAACAGATTAATAATGCAATATAATATTCGGTAAAGTTTACAGTTCTAAAAGAGGTAGGATGCTAAGCTAGGAGGCATGATGGGAAAATGACAAGAAGGAAATGAACACACTGATGCTGTAGCAAGAAGTTGGGAGAGACCTGAAAGGAGAGCAGCATTACACCACTTTGAATAAAAAGGTGTAGTACTTCTTTTCCAAGGAGTTCGAAGGATGCTTAGTGACATTTCTGGTTTTAATTTTTATACGTTTTCATACTCCAGTGTAGCAATGCATGCAACAGGCTGACCTCATGCCAACTCAATCCCGTATTTCCGAATTAATGTTGTCAGCATCAATCACGATTTCACGATGGTTGGAACAGGCTGATCGCCCCTATGCTAATTGCCCTGAGACCGAGAAGCACTAAACACCAGACTGAGCTGCCAGTAGACTCAAACGCGCGCCTGTATGTGGGGCACATTTTTTTTCCCTTGTATAAAGTCACGACCTCCATTTCATTCACTGTGAACACGATGACATTCCCCCCATTACCGGCGAAATTAAGAAAGGCTCCATCATAAAACACCGCCCGCTACATGCAGCGGCTGGCAGCATTTTAATATGAAGGGTCGATGCGAGGCACATGTGTGCATTATGAAGAAATACCCCGGAGACTTCGACGCGACTATTCAAAGGAGCACTATTCCCTAACTGTGAAATTGTATTAAAACTCAGCATTTGATCTTGAAAAATCAATCTTGCGGGGGGGAAAAAGAGGGAAGATTTTTTAAACGGTAAACTCTCAGACATTCCAAAATACATTCCCGAACGACTGAAGCCCCCACTTAAGGGGATCAGTTTTATGGACAGGGGATGGCCATGCATTAATAATTAGCAAAACACTATTATTACACAACCTGCGGGCGCGTGTGGCGGCGTGTGGAAGGTGCCAAAGTGCACATTACAAAGTGTCTGGCCCGCACAGCTTTTCAGACTGACTGCCGTGTGAAAAGACGGCGATCGCCGTAGCGGAGACGTGCGAGGGATTGCAATTTATTAATTTATTAAAGGCACTTGACACGAAGGTTATGGGCGCGATCCCATCTATAAAAATAAAAAGCGAGTCCCTCGGTTTGTACAAGACGCGGAACCAAGGGGAAATAAACGCAGCGTGCGAAGCTAATTCAGATTCTGGCCAGCCTTTTAAATCCAAGTCATGCATTTCTCTAAAGCAAATAAATAAATAAAGCCCCAGTCCTTACATAATGGCACATACCCCGGTGCAAAGCAATTAGCCAAATACCAGAGCTCTTGTTCCCAGCAGAGTATTTATATGCGGCCCTTGTTGCAATAATAAAAAAAAATACATTTATTCAGTCGCGTTACCCACGCTGCAGCTGGGTAAATGTAATAGGTATCATAGCTCGCACGCCATGCAAATCAGTAATATAATCCCCCCACCGTGTCCCGATCAACCATGCCGCATTAACGATTCCCGGGAAGAGGGGTGTCATTTAATTAAAATCAAAAATTAGAGAAAGTTCTCTATCGGAAGATGGCCAAAAGCAGCATATCACAGCTGACATACATATGCAGAATGCTTGCTATTTTATGCTTATCGACACACAAAAAAGTTAGAACATTTAATGGTATTCGATTGCATTCAAGCAGAAGTATTATGATCGTTCCGTCACCTTCACCGGATTATCTGCGTTTGTGTAATTAAACAACAGAAATTAACCACTTCATCCCCCGAGCATTTTTCAGAGTATACCATGGTAACGTAAAGGCAGGGGCAGGTGTGTTGGCGACAGACCGCGGAACTCCCAACAAGTACTAAATGCCGTCCCCCACCAGCAATTTACATTATATAGCAACAGGTCATGACATTAACATTAAAGAAAACCTGAACGCTAGAAGCATCTCCAAATATTTAGGTATTTTAACATACATTTAAAAGGAAACCTTCAGTCAGGACTGTTAATCACGAAAATCACTCATGACTCCAATTAAAACTATCCTTGTCTTTGAAAAGTAAGAACATCTCCTTACATGAAGAATATCCCTAAAAGTATAGAGTATCTGCTGGACAGAAGGTGGCATTTGTCTGTTCATACTGTAAACATCTGCTTTCAAAGCATTGGTACTGTAGCGATAATGTTGGCAAACTCTGCCAGGCCCAGGAAGCACAACAAACATTAGACCAAAGAAGAATCACTCACGACAAAGAAATCAGCAGATCGTCGGTATGAGTGTGAAGCAGATCTTATCACTGCACGAGGGAGCATTTTGTTTGAAAACCTCTGGGCTGATGGAGATTATAGTATTTGCTGGTTTATCTTTGAAGAAAATAAGCCATTTGAATTGTGTGCGTATAGCTATAATAGATGATGGGACCCATAAAATAGACAAAATGGCTGCCTTGAGTTACCAGTTTCTGCATCTGTTATTAAATGTTATAATTCCTGAAATGGGGCCACGTAGCCCTGCATCATTAATTTTGTTAGCGGAAGAAAATAAGGGTGTAGATGCCGATGAAACATTTGTGTGTCTCCATCCCAGCTTCTTACACTACATGTAAGCCACACTGGCAAAGCGATGTAAGTGATAGATCCAAGATGGCCTCCGAATATATTCTCTTAGTATTCCTGCTGTACTGGTCGAGTTTTATGAAAAGCCAGATATTGCGCTTCAAGTTTCCAGAGAGATTTATTTCAGAGATTACTCATCAGATCTTTTGTAAAACTTCCTAGAATTCTTCTTGGGCTCTAAAAGGAGTATATAATGTGTCTGGAATGCCTTAATACAGCCTCAGTCACTGATCATGCTGGGTAAATCATGCATGATAAAGGTTAGATTTCACCTGATAACTCTGAAAAGATGCATCGGTGTCATTTAGACAATTCCCCCTGAAACCTCTAAATGTTTGCTTCACACATACGCAACTGTGGTCCAGCGGCACGTATTTGGATTTTAAAAAATTACAATAATTATGCAACAGGCTATTTAAAAATCCTTTATCTGTTGCGACGTTGGGTTTATTTACAAGTGAATTCTCACAAACAGGCTATTAACGTGTGAACAAAAGTTCCTCCCCTACGAGGCTGCTGGTGAAGTGAGAAACCAGGGTGTAGAAAGCTGTCCTTCCTAATCACGTCGTATTTTCATGATGGAGCCCCCCCCCCCCACCCGCCTGATGTATTCCGTGTTTCAGAGCAAAAGGTCAGAAGCAGCACCTTGGCTGCGGTTCTGTCTGCGGGGCTCCTACTTTGGCTACTGACAGATGTTCGGTACACCCAAGGCTGCGGCAGATTAATACACAGTCATCTCTCATTATTTACACCCGCCACACAGCACCATGGATGCCCACAAATGTTCATCTTCCTCTCCTGCCAGAACCGGTGTCTCGGGAACGCTTTTGGAAAATAAATGCCGACAGGCCCGCCAGTGAGCTGCTGTCTGCACGGTGACAGTGGGTATGATGCAGACCTGCAAAGCTAAGAGAAGCTTTATTTTTATTTTTTGTTTACGTATTTCCCTTGGAGGCTTGTTACATGTCCCAGGGGAGATAAGAATTCACTGGGAAAAAAGGTGAACGATCCGTTGATTTTGATAACTTGCACCTTCGTAGGGCTGTGCTAAAGGTCGTTCGGAGGACACGGAAGCTTTGTGCGGAGGGAGAGCTTAAGCTAACTGATTTAATGTGCACGGCAAGGTCCTGTTACAAAAAATGTGCTTCCGCTAGCATTTCCAGGAGCATAAGAACCATCCCAGTTCTGAAGTCCAGCTGCCAAAAATGTCAAATTACACTCTATTGACATGGACAAGCTATAAAGGTATCAGGGTAAACAGTCATTCATTGAGGACATTGACAGCTTGAATCTCAGCCACAATAATTTATAGGGGTCTGGTTATAGATAGCGCAGTATCATTTCCTGTTATCAATCCTCTGGATAGGCTTTCCTTATGACTTCATAACATTTCCGGTGTGGATTCGTCATCCTGCAAAAGAACGTGTCGGCTGCTGTACCACTCAGTCTAAAATAACATCAAAACCACCTGCGGGGGGGGGGGGGGGGCGGGGGCGGGGGGGGGGGGGGGGGGGGGGGGGGGGCGGGCGCCGGCGGGGGGGCGG
>JAODKC010000130.1:6750948-6767507 GCA_026777985.1 Mormyrops attenuatus
GCTGTACCACTCCTTCTAAAATACCATCAAAACAACCGGCATCCCCCCCCCCCCCCCAAAAAAAAACCTTCTACAGTGATAAGGGCCACGCAGCCGCTAATGGACATTTTGTCCATCCCCTGTTCGAATGACAAGCCTGATATAGCGAGCGACACGTGGATGTGAACTGACAGCTACAGTGAGCATTGTTTATTTTTGGCAACCATCCACAAATGCACATAAAAACAGGGTTTAAAAATGCCCTGCCTTTGGACTGTCCCTCGAAAGACAGCCCCGATTCCCTCTCATTTAAGAGGCCAGACGTGTCCTAGGACTAGAAATACGCAGGATCTTAAAACCAACTAGGCTGTATTTTTAGTTAAATTATGTAAATACTATGGTGAATAGTTATGTAATCCCTGATGCGAAACAACAGGCTATATGTGAATATTTATTAATACAACATATTGTCTGGGTAACTTACAGCTTCCTAGACAGAAAATAACATTTAAAGAAGCCCTTAGAGTAACAAAGCCCATAAAAACGTGTACTTTCACTCTGAGCATTTAAAACTAGAAATGCAAGAATTGCCATCAACCCTTTCGATCTATGAAATTGTAAACTTATCATTTCTCTAGAATGAGATCCTGTGATTATCGATGTAATGGATCTCCCCTCTTCGCACCAAAACAAGCGTCATTTCTGACTCTCCAGTTAATAATAATTAATGATAGTTTGATGAAAAAAATGATTAGACTTCAATATGGCAACGTAACCTCGAAAAAATGGTGAATTAAGCGACAGTAAACTAAACAATCAGTCTAAGTCATTTTTTTTTTACTGTTAAGCCGTTTCAAAGCCCATTTTCATGATTAGCTGCAAGCACAAAACATCACAAGACTGTCAGGCTAGATATACTGGCTAATTGTGACTCTATGTCTAGAGATGTGTCAGCTGAAACTACCATTTTTTCAATAACGTGCTCTTCATTGCGATACAATGTGCCTTAAGCTGGAATCGTTTGTTTTGTCGTTCCTTCACTGGCAAACGGAACTGTTAAATACATCTAAGAGGAGTTTTAAAATAGCCTCGTCGTTTATCAAGCCGTGCATTTGTCCAGCAAACTATGATGTCAAGATGAATCTGTCTATCCATTTGTCACGGCTTAATATTTGGTAGCCTGAGCTTATTTGTTTCTTTTTTCCTTTCCTGCCCTGACTGTCATTAAGTGGACTGATTAACATTTCAGCACCGTAAACTTTGTTGCATCGACACACTTAATTCGCTATATTCGCAGCACAGCACGCAAACACCGCAGAATTTAAAAAAGCTTAAAAAGGTTTTTTCACGACAGAACACCAGATATACCGTGATGGGGGCAGATTAACCGGCTGGAAGTGGCAAAATGAAACGCGCGGAGGTGGGCAGAAGAGAACAGCCCTTATAAACACACAGCGCTCATTTCAAACGAAACCGCGTTTGCAAGGTCAACTTGGCAAATCCGCGTATAATTCACGTCGATCGTGCAATCAAACACACCGGAGCTTTTAAGAGCAATCGCGATAAGACGGGAAACTTTTGCAATGGGGTAATGAAGATTATGGTTCCCTTACCTGCGTCTGACTGGGACAGGGAAGAGATCGGAGCGATCGCCTTGACGGAAGGATGCTGCTGTCCGGCCGTAACAGTATCCCCTGGCTTCATCAACGGCGCTGTGGGAAAGGCGCAGACAAATCCATTTTCAGCACTACTGCGACTCCCCCAGCCCCCTTTCCCCCTTGGGCTGATACAACCAACTTACATACATAAGGTTTAAAACACTATACTAACCGCAACAGCTTCGCACCGCTTATTCCCGGGTCACAGAGCAACGCGGCAGAGGCGCAAAAAGATTGTGATGCTTCGTCTGCATCCTGTGAATGGCATTGCTACTATACAGCACGTGATTATTAACTTCTAATATTACTTCAACGGCATGTTATTCCGAGTTTTAAATATCTTATTTATTAACCTTAGCCGCTAGTTACAGGATTGGGAGGGGGGGACTTATAAGTAGGAGGGAGCCACAATGTTTTGGTAATAATGCTTCTATTTCGATGTACATATTTCAAACACTGCAGCAATGATTAGACTGTTGCAATAAGGGGAGGGGGGGTGCTTCCTCCGCCAAATTATTCACAACGATTACAAAAGATGAGTCTTCTGCACTCAGTTCGGTATCTAATGAAGAAGAGAACTTTACAAGGGTCTGCAAAAAATATCTGAATTACAACAGGTGCATCGAGCTGCAATGTCGTGCATTTTTGTGCATCGCGACCCAACAGCTTTATTACAGCTCAATACAGATCAATTCCCCTAATTGCCACGTTTGCATAAATGGAAACGCCGAGGAAGCTGAACAAACTTGCGCTTCGTAAACTGAAAGACGCATCCGAGACGTTTCCTTACCTATGTGTTTATGTTCCTATGAGCACTGTTCAGTTTTGTATAAGATCCTGCCAGAGAGGCCAAGGGAGTCCGAAGTAGATTTAAGTGACTAAGATTTTTCCATTACGTACCACGCATGCAGGGCCTGAGGGGAGCAACTGAAAAAAGGGGCACAACCGAGTGTGGTTTTCATTGACAAAGGCATTACCGTGCTTTTAAACACTTAAAGATGCAGACTTTATTTGCGAATGAATCTTTGAAAAATGTGTTATTTAGGTGTATCATGATCGTTGTACAGAGTCCTTGATATTTTGGCAAGGTGTAATAATCAAGTTTAAGGCATCCGATGATTTTTTTCCTTTATAAGGTCGGCGCAGTTTTTAAAGGATTTTTAAAAGAAATGTCTGTAGCACAAGTTTTATATATGAACATGGTAGTTTACCATTTACAGTAGCAAAAGGTGTTGTCGCTACATATGACATCTTTTGGATGTGGAAATTCTTACTACAACATTTTCACTGAGACCACAATAAACAGTAGGCCTGTGTGTGCCCCCTTCCAAGTAAATCGAACCTAGGGCTCATTAAAGGATTAAGTGTCAAGAACTTTCCAGTACAGTACAGCAACGGAGAAACTGTTTGACCTTAACTTCCCCTTGCCATTTAGTTTAATGGTTACATAAGAAGCAGAACACAGTTCTTGCACCCTAATGATTTATAGGAATCTTCAAGAGGATCTTTCTGTATAACGGAAAACCATGTGAAGTACCACATCGTCCAGGAGACAGAGTTTGACATCAAAGAGGGGAGAGGGTTTCCCCACAGTAGCCGTCAGCAGAGGGAGACATGAGATGTTTTAAAAGAAGTTAGTCAACTAATTTTCAAATAAACTAGATAGATGCACAATCATCTACATTATGGTCTAATTCAACATCTTAATATGATACATATTACTCAGCATATAGTGTTTTTTTAGCAGATACTTTTATCCAAAGCAACATAAAATTGAGAGAGAAAGCTCAGCCGGTCCCTAAGGGCCTTTCGCAGGGGCCCAATGGTGACATCACTGTGCTGACCAGGTCGGACTGGTCAGTGGGAAGTTTAGGAATTATTCCAGTAGGCTGGTCTGTCTTTCTTCAGAGAAATATACCAAGGGGGACCCCCTCGCCAACCACAAGATCTGGGGCCGCTTGACGACAAATTCCAGCCCTGTTGCCGAGCACAGATATTGAGCCGACATCCTTCCAAACAGGCATCCAAACCCAGTGAGACACACACCATCCCCACAGACTCCTCCAGCATGAAGCTCGAATGTGGGTCTTTCAGCACACCTGCAGATGATCTCCAAATTGAGATATACAGATAATTTCACAACAAAAGCACAGATCAAACACTGATAAACATGTCACCATAGCATACCGGAAAACCCAAGATTAGTATATTCCAGCAAAAAAAAAAGCGTTGTCTGAAGCCTCAAAAGTGGCTTTGACTCCTTTCCATGGCTGAGGCATGGAGACAGGCAGAACGCGCTGGCAGATGGCTGACTGACCATTTCACTGGCCCGGCGGGTGCCTTCAGAGGGCTGAACGGTACGTGAGCAGATGGGCAAAGGTGTGTTTAATATTCACTCAGCAGCGCACAGTCATGACTCCGAGGACCAGCCAAGTCATCGTTATTCAAGCATGCATCAAGGCAGTGAGAGACAGAATAGTTATTTTTTTTTTTCTTCAATGCAACATACTGGTGACCTTAGGGAGATTTCTGAGGTGAAGTGAGAGGCAGGTGGTTTCAAAAATGAAATCAAATAAATGCACTTTGAACATAAATATGCAGCACCAATGCAAGGTTACATATGTCTGTTACATCCAGTGCTTATTTTCCCACATAAAAAAAACAGGGAATACTGGCTGACGTGTCACTCCCTTGAAGGGGACGATACACGTTTCATCGCTTGCAGTGTGAAAACAAAGCAGTCACAGAAAACCAAGAACACTTTACACGCTCCGTTCAAACCACATCTAGCCACTTTAAAGGGAAACGATGCCGAACACTTTAAGTGAACGAGCACCTGGGGAGGTGTCCTGGCCACCGTCACAGAATCATCCGCTCAGTACGTAGCAGCGCCACCTGCTGGTGAACTCCTGAATTCCCTTTTAGCTCCTTCATGAGGCCCCACAGGGCCGAAAAGCAACCTGCACATATACTAAAAAACAGAGAATTCGCCGTCAGTGTCAGGCGCAAAATACATACTTAAAATATAATTAAAAAACTCACACCTTGAACACAAGACAGAAATATATATATATATATTTTGAGCATAATTTTATTGTGAAGTGCTGCTGTAAATGAATCATTAGGGGTTACAGCTGGACACACCCTGGCTTACTAAGACACATATGATTGAATTATAAATCTGGAAGATCCTTATAGGGTTTCAAATTTGAGGCAGAGAGAAAGGTGACCCATATGGTAGTACAGGTATAACCATAGCCAGATCAGGGGAATAACTGAGACTTTAATATGCACTTACTTCCCTTAGCTTCTATGCAGGTTGGAGAGACATGAAGTACCTCAAAAAGAAAAGTGCCAACCCTGCTGGCCCAGAACTATAAATCCTTTGGAACATAATTCCTTTTTAGCTGTGTGACATTTACAGCAAAGTACTCCAAAGCAATCGTCTGGGCAGTCAGAATGAGCCCTTTACAATGTGTTATTTTGTGCATGTCTGTCTGTGACAGGGAGAAGCAGTGTCTTTTATTGAGGTTTCAGGCTAGGAGTAAAATTAACAAGACAACTAATAAATGATCCAGAAAAAGTTCCTCCCTTAAACCCTTTATGTTTTTATATTTTCCAGCAGTATAAGAAAGACATTTTATTTTATTTTTTTAACAAAAGAATAAAAGTTTTAAGCTTCTGCTGTTGTGGGTAGAACTCGAACGTACACCGTCTTCGTGTTTAATGTCTTCAGCGAGATGTCTTCACAGATTTCTGAAAAGTATGAAAAATGAAGAACTTTAATTTTTAGAATTTAATTTTAGAGTATGAACACAGATGTTCACTCCACAAAAACGTTAAGATTTTTAACGTTTGAAGTACATATTTATAGGTTATTTATATGAAACTGATGTGAAAAACAAAAGTACAGCATGAGAAATCTGAAGATTTCAAACGCTTCACAGACTGAAGCAGCAATGGAATTATACAAAATTATAGAGGTAATTAAATCATTGTTTTCTAATCCTTTGCTACATATACTCCTTTGAAACATACACTAGCACACCTGCTTGCAGATACAGACCACAAGCCTCATGAAGACAAATTATCGGACAAAAACAAAAATAAATCTTCAAAAAGCCCAAAGACAAATTGTTCTGACAGAGGCTGTCTCTCTAGGTGGGTGGGGTACATTTTAGTCAGTCGGGGTTGCTGACAACACTACAGATCAATAAAACTAAAAACAACTAGGGGGACATTTAAGTACAAATTCTCTATTATACGTCCAGAATAAGAGGGTGGAAGATGGATGGCTGGACAGATACAAATACTGCTTGACAAAAACAACTTAAAGGCCATGATTCACTAAGTGCATTTTTATTATAAGGAAGCTTCACAATTAGATGGATTTATCAGAGCAGTAAAAACTCTCCAAAATAAAAGCTCTCTCTTGATGCGTTACATCCCTGAATGAAGAAATAAGATCGGCCATAAAATATCAAAAAATATCTGGTGTAAAGGGGCCGAGTCAGGGAGGGCGGGGACTGAATGGAAATGAAAAATAAATAAATATTAATTTTGATTGGCAATCTGGCCAAACCCACAAGCTCACGTCTGATCCACACGCCTACAGCTAATGGAGCCTCAGTTGAATGTTCCTCAGTCAGTCAAATATCTACATAAAGCTGGTGAAGTGGAACAACAGGGCACTCCCTGTGTTTTAACCAAGAGGCGACGTGGGGAACACTTTGGATTCACTCAGCACCAATGATCGGAAAAGGGTTCGTCAACACGGGTTCAAGTGGGACGTCGACAGACTGTATGTCAGGGTTCCTTGATGGAAGGTGAGCTGGGGCAAAGTCCTATAAATATAAATGCTGACCCTTCAACAGGGAGCTAGTGAGATGAAGGACCAGACCTATCAGTGTCCACAGATCCGGAATTCACAGATGAAGTATCTGCTGCACAGTTCTGATACTCAAAAACAAACTCTACATTCTAACCATCCATCTTTCAAGACCTTATCCTAGTCAGTCACGGAAGGGGTCTGTGAGTCAGATGTAGCATGGGACACACGTTAGGGTACCCACCCCTTGGTATGCCAGTCCATCTCAGGGCACAAAGATGCCCGCATCTACAATGACAAAACAGCCTAGGAGGTCTCTGGACTGCGGAAGGGAACACTGGGAGAACGGGCAAACTCCACACATACAGGGCAGAGCCCCAGACCCAGTGTCAGGCAACAGTCCTACCCACGGATTGTTGTCTTTGTACCCTTTTAAAAAAAAGTGGAGTTTCTGGGTCTCACCTTCGGTAGCGCTCTCGTCCAAATACAGCCGGAGTCTCCGACTCCGAAGCCCAAACACCTTGGCAGTCTCACAGAGCAGCCCGGCATACGTCAGTCCGTTCTGGTCCACTGGGTTTGCCAGCAGCAGAGTGCCCACCACCCCAGACTGGCATTCTTCAAGAAAAAGACATTGTTGGGTATAGACACTCGAGAGTTGGCTCATTAAATATGAAGCACTCCACACAGGCCAAGGAGCAAGCTCCACTAAAGTTAAGCCCTCTCCTATAGCCACTCCATGGCCTAAGAATCCATTCTTAGCAAAGAGGTCATGGAAATTCAAGAATAATCCAGCTGAATAGACGGATAAAAGTTTAGTCACCACAAACTTAAGCAATAATATCAATATAGTGCAGTAAGGAGAGGAAAGAGTGTAATACCAGCAGGTCGGCAGTTGAGCAACTGCAAATTGACGTAGGGGCAGATGATGGGGTCAGTGCTTGAAGAAGCAGGGGGGGTTGCCCTTGATGACACCCAAAGTGTCTGTCCATGCAGGCTGAGGAGGTTAGTTTTACTGTCCAGTTCTGCAGAATAAAACAGGAAATCTCTGAAGTGACTTGGAAGAATTGCAAGTAGCCTAGCGGTTAAGGAATGAGTCTTGGGCCTCAAAACTGAGACCGAGGCCTGGCTACTGAGTCCCAGATCAAAGTACTTTATGAAAAGTGCACAAGGGACATTCAGGAGTTTATTAATTTGGGAAATGCGTAAAAATAAGATGATGGAGATGTCGGGGGGGCCGTTGAATCAATAAAAAAATCCTCACTCATCAGGCAAGACATGAAAACAAACAAAATCTAGAAGGAATCATTCGCTGGCATCTCTAGCAAGACATTAATTAATCGTCTTAAAATGTATTTGTCTTATGTCATTTTCAGATGAGTGTTTTTTTTCCAGCAGGGATGCATTTCCAGTCCTACTGGAAAACATGAGCCTTCGTTTAACCCAACCCGTCACAGAAAACGTGGTCGCACAGGTTCCCATGCGGTAATGCCTGGGCATTTATTAATTAATAATGACAACTTGAGGGCAAAACATACCAGCTGGATCACAATGAAAAGCATGACAGTGATCGTGATTATTATGTATGTGTTCAGCTAATAATGTTCTCACAGCTGCTGCATTATTTAGTCACATCCTTTGCGCTCATGAAGCACTTCAATGAAAATCTTGAATGCCACATACAAAGTTCTACTAAATGCCATCAGAAGGTGTGCATGTGATCCTGAAGCATGGGTCGGGTGGAGGACTCATCTGAGTGCGGTGTTTTCACGGAACTGACTAGAGAAATCAGGCTGATGAACTACCTTGCCCCAACCACTCACATGCATTGCAATATCCATACTCAGGTCCTCCCAGCCTACAAGAGCCAATGAGCCAGTTAAGCTTGGAAGATCCAAAGCAATAGGATTACAATGGACATAGAAAACCACTGCAGCTGGATGCAGAGCAGGTAGAAGCCCTTTCCGTGTCCATTACAGCCTTGGTGTGACATACAAACAGAAGTCTGTAGACCATCTGCCTCAGATGTCAACCCACATAATCCCAAAGGCCGCCTCACAATGGGATACAGTTGCACACCTCAATCACAACTGACCGGTCTGTTCCGATAACCAAATCTGCCAGTCATAAACCTCGACTCAAGAAGCATATTGCATCACCAACGAATCATCTTAAATTCCTATCTCACAGAAACATCCTTGGCTCGCGTCAACACAGCCATCTCAACTAGAACAGACTGTATGAGACATGAACCCAGACCACGGCTGGTTTGGGGGGTGAGAGCAGTGGCGGTGGACCCACCTGTCTCCCTGCTGCAGATGGAAAGGTGGGTGCCTGAGATGTTAAAGATGCTACAGCAAACCTCCTTCAGGCGCTTCACGTCCAGCACGTTGTCGCCTTTGGGGTTCTCCAGAAGGACCACACCCTCTACAAAACATAAGAATCCAATGGGAGATGAGTTGAAATTACACCTCATGCCCCGCTTTCAGTTTTCCCAGGCCTGCAACCTACCCTTTTCTTTGCCATCCAGCTTCAGCTTCAGGTTGACGAAGGCACAGGCAGGACCTGAAGGGGGACTAGGGGTGGACACTCCCTTCACAATGGTCAGGCTCAAATCGAAGCCCTTCAGCTAACATTGAAAAAGTAGATTAACGTTATTTGTGCATATCAAAGGCTTTTATACAAAGCAACTTGCAGACCATTTGAGCCCACATATACATATTATATCAATTTTACTGGACATTTCCCTGACGCATTTAGGGAACACCTAGCTGAAACACAGGAAGACAGCAAAGGTCCACTATTATAAGAAGGGTCTTTGCTGCAGAGAATACTTGTAATTCCAAGAGAGGCTCAGCCCCATACCTGAGTCTTCTCTTCCACAATCACATTCGCCATGCTTGTCACAGGGTACGATTTGAGAGGAGCCTTGATGGTGGACAGAATGAAGTCCATGTGCATCTGGATGACTTTGTCCAGATACTGGCCAGCGGGCTCGCAGCTATAGTGCACGGTTATTTCATCAGAAGGAAGCAGATGACCCTGAGAAACAGATCAAGATAACACTGGAATCCACAGCAATGCCTGTATGCTATAGACACACTTTCACTTTACTTCATGTACGGATCAAGTCCTAACAGCCTGGACGCTCACTTTCCAACTACAACCTAAAGCCCTTAGTGGGAGGGAAAATAACAGCATTCATTCCACAGAAAGATGGGAGTGGAATCAGCTGGATTTATTCATTCCTGAGCTTCTTCAAGACAGTCATCTTCTGGATGACAACTCCTACGGACACTTAGCACCTTGGTTACTGATGCTTAACTAGTTTGACCTACACTGCGCCAGTTAATTTGCATGTTAAAAATGGGTGGAGACTGTGGACATGAATTAGGTGAACAGATGCCCGCTTCACACTGCCTCCTGACAGACCCTAGGCAGTAGAGAGCTGTCAACGCACGGCTCTAGAGCTAGAAACCGAAGGTGCAAGCGAAAAACGAGTCATGAGAAAATCGAATCAGACTGACAGGTCTGGGACTTCTTGCTCTAAGCCGTACCTACAAGACAACACAGCTGAGAGTAGACTTTATTCCTGTTGGACTGAGCTGAAGTGAAGGTTTATCGTATCTTACCAAGTGGTAAGAGAGGCCAGGAGGGGGTGGGCTGGTTCGTGTGTGGCACCAGACTCATTAAATCACTTCTCGCTGGTACACTTCCATCTCCATACCAATATCAGCCGTTGTGACTCAAAGGGAATTGTTAAAACATGCTTTCCCTCTCATGTTAAAATCGCTGCAGGTTCCAACCAGGCATTAAACAGCATCTCACACTCGCACATGTATACATGGCAAAAAGTCATGGATTTCTGGGGAGAGGGGGGCTGCTTATTAAAAAGAGAGAACACTTAAAAAGACTAGTCGAAAACCACATCTTATACAAGTGAGTGCACAGCATCTTTTTCCCCAGAAAGCCACACACCGTTTCAGTCAGCATCTCAGAAAGGCTAATAATGCGGCTACTTCAAAAGGAAGAATGACTGACAAGACCAATGACACCATCGCTAACAGCTGCTCGCTTAGAAACCGCAGACAAGGAGGACCCAGAAGGACCTCAGGAATCAACAGCTGGGAGGTCCTGTACAACCTGAGGGGTTCGTCAAGAAAACTAAAATCCCAAAATACAAAAGACATCCCCACTGTTTTAAGATGTAAAACTGGGCAGTGAGCTCTGGAGATGTGTGCGAATTAGCTGGATGGTGACACAATGGGCTCAGCCAAACAGATGTCTTCAAAAAGTCTGGGAAAGTCACCGGAGGGGTTACCAACAACTTAAACTACAGCGCAAAATCCCAGCACACTCTTCAACTCAATATATACAAATTCTATGCACATTTTAACATCAATGACTGCGTGATCCATATCAGACTTAAAAGTATACATTTGTTTGTTAATACCTTTTTGCGCAACTTCTGGATGCGATTAATGACTTCACGGGCCACTCCTTCATCCACCATAGACTGATCAGGGGTGACGTCAAGTAAAATAAGGACCTGGGGGAGGAATTCAGGTCAATCTTCTGGAAAAACACCACACTCTGATCCTTTTTGAACATGTTGATTTTTTTTGCAAAAATCTCTCCGACCCAACCAGAGATATATCCTCAAACCGGCACCTGACTATCTTTTTTGCATGTATTTGCACATTTCATGTCTTTGTCTCCTAGAATCAATCAGCATATAACGAAATATAAAACCAAGCGTCTTGCTCTGGTTCAGTCTCATATCCACGTGGGAACATCCCTGTGTGTACCTGTGCATCAGAGTGCGCTTCGTACTGCGTTCCAGAGGTCTGCTCGAACGTGTACATCAATCTGAGGTCTTCTTCGTGAAGCTCGTGCCCAGCTACCACGATAGTGCCTGAAAAAGGAATCAAAACCAGCTATCAAGTCAAAGTCAAAGTACTTTTTAACATCAGATATATAGCGTATGGGGTCATACACAGAGACGCAATATTGCTCTTGTCGGTCATAGTGCAAATGTGAACGTTAGAATATAAATACCGAGACATAAACATGACGTTTTAAGAAATGGACTTTAAGACATGAAAAAAGCACCAGTTGTTGAACACACAAATCAGAAAAGACAACGATCAGATGCACAGATCAGAAAGTAAAACTATTTACGTAGTATTAACCTGAAACAGCATCCATCCCGTCTGTCATTTAACTGCTTATCCTGGACAGTGTAACTGGGAGCACTGGATGGCGTGTGAGTCCACCATGCGGCACACAAATGCAGAGACACATGCAGTCATACACTACAGGCAATTTAGGCACACCAATTAGCTTAAGTACGTGTACTGCAGGAAGAAACACATCAAACACGGCCCACAGAATCACCACCAACATCTTAATGCAAATAAAACCTCGACACAAAAATCTGTTTATAAACAATACTGGCTGGACCGTTAAGGGTTATAATACTTGTATAATTTACCCAGCTGACTCGCTTGTTGAGTTTAGCGGACGGCTTAAAGTGACGGATCATATCCACACCCACATGTGAAACCCAGTTTTCCCATCATGCCCTATTCTCACAACCCTTCAGGGCTCTGTTTCACAATCCCTGTGCAGTTAATAGACAGACCTCCACCTTCCCCCCACAACCCCCTGTCTCATGCAGTAGCAAATGCCCATGTCAGACCAATAAATAATTACTTAGGCATCATCTAATAAAATAGCTCAAGTAGCAGATAAATGTTATGTATCAATTTTATTACGTGTTACAGAGCCTGTATCCTGTGTCCTTAAAGCATCCATTCGAGCCAATAGCTGCTGGTTTTGGTGATCAAAGGCTGTGAGATCGTAAGATCTGGGGATCCCTGAGGGCCAGGTTGGGCAACACCGATTTTGGAGATGCTGAAGCAGCGTGTTGTGCTAACCAGCTATCCGAGGGGGGAGAGGTCTGATGTGTCTGGGGCCTAAAGTGACTTTTTGAGAGCGTCCCCAGAAACACCAAACCAGCCCCTCAACATGTTGCTTCTCCAGACACAGGTAGACCCTGTGTAAAGCAGCTAAAAATCTGTACTCTCCACCACGACCCCATCTCCCACATCAGAGAGACTCTGTAGCTTTCAACAAGCCTCATGTGACCTCACTCGCACAGATCATACACATGCGTGCGCGCGCACGCACGCACACACACACACACACACACACACACACCTGTCTTCTGGAAGCCCTCCAGTTCGGTGCTCTTCAGCTCCTTGATGGCAGCCATGACGGACTTAAAGGCCCCCTTCAGGCGCTTGCCCAGCACCATGTGATCAGGCTCCGCCCTCAACCTGATACCATATTTGTCTTTGTCAGTCGATATGGTGAGCTGCCGGACATTAAGTTCCTGGGGGCAGGGAGAATGTATAAAATTACTCAAAGGGTTATACACAGCATAGCTCAAAAAACAGGCATTTACTCAACATCTACAATGGGGATTAAAAAAAATACAAGAAAGAAAAATACTATCCAACTACGTGCCACTACACCACATAAAGGCCCCTCTTCTGAAAGCCAACTGATCCATCCCCACCCTCGTCTATTCAGTAAAAATAGGTAAAAAGAAATCTGAATGTCAAGATGGTGTGGCTTTCTAGGGGATTCTAAATGCTGATGAAGATCGTGAGATCATCCCTCTTTAACCATTTTAAACAAGAAAACTCATTACCGTCAAAATAAGTTGATAATTATCGATATTCCGGACTGCAAGTGTCCCAAAATGTCTCGTATAAACGTGAAGTGAAAAGGCATGCAAAAAGAAACCGTCAAAAAAGAAAATGATCCTCTTAGAAGTAAAATTACTCTTTGAAAGCAGGTGTGTCAGTTTTGTGAATGCAGATACTGGTCAGCATAACATTATGACAGACACAAATATTGATACAAATACACTTGTAATTTAAATACAGTGCTCCCAATGCATAAACTAATAATCCTAAAAATAAATAAGATCTCTCTCGTTGTCTGGCTTTCTGAACACCTGTATGCTTTTTAAAATCATTTCTGTCAGCAATGACATGCACGTCTCCGTTTCATACTTACGGGCCAAACTAAACAGCCAGAAACCTCAGTTTATACCACACATAAACTTAGAAGAACACTTCATAATGTTTTATTCCTTGGCAATACTGGCTAATTATTGATATGCTTGGGATCTTGTGTTGGCATTTAATGTGCGGTTTATAAATACTGCATATTAATTTATCATTAACATACAGTGCCAGTCAAAAATCTGGACACACTTTATTTGTACTATTCTCTGCATTTAGAATAATTCTAAAAAAATATGGGGGGGCTGTTCTATGGGTTGGAACTCAGCCTTCCAGCTGTCCTAATAGAGATATGCTGAGCCTCTCTTCCTTCACTCTCTGGTCAAACTTTTCCAAAACCATCGCTATTGGGTTAAGGTCAGGTGACCAGGTCATGTGATGTGACACTATCACTCTCCTTTGTAGGTGGGCTCGCTTGCCCAAACTTTTGACTGGTACATGTAGATCTGTGAATGCATGTTGTACATACATGCCTTAATGTCCTTAAATCTACACAGGCTGGTTTCTACTTTTAAAAAATGTACACTGTCAGAAATATAATTACAGCTACGTGCAGGTCTCTGCCCAGTTGACTTGTCAGAGGGAAAAAAAACGACCGATCAATCAGTGCCGTGGCAGACCATGTCCATGAACCACTGCATCACCGCAGAGAGAAGATGACATTGTCTGACAAGGCACTAAAAATTGCTATTTTTAACCTGCTCTTCCAGCACTTTCCATTGGTCACGCTGCTCGAGGCTGGGAGAACGAGAACAGTGGGCCAGCTGCCATTCCTGCCAGATGGGGGCGCACTAGATGTCAACGCAGTGGTGTCAAACTCAATGTCAGAATGTGTCTGGTTCCGACCCAACTTCCCCAAATAGCTCGTCAATCATCGCCATCATTAGCACATTCAATCGGCGCCATCTTTCCCTATAAATACCTTACAAATCTTTTACGGTATTCAGACATGAACTATACAGGAGATAATTAATGACTAAATAAACCGATTAAGTGAGGAGATGGAGAAGGAATCACGATACACTGATCCCTCTGGGAAAAGAACTGGGGTTCCCCGTTTTGATGTATTCATACAACTTATAGGAGACAGGTAGGAGGAACGCGTCTATGAAACAAAGGCTGACGTTTTTCAACAAAGTACCACAAGACCTGTGAATCAAACAGACCTAGATCTGTCACATCGCTTTACTCCGTGCTTACTGAGACAGTCTGTCTGCTGGCGGAAACACCGCGCAACTCTCCATACAGGCAACTTTTGACTGACATAAGTAACCCGTTCCACCAACTCTTGCTTAAGTCAAATTTTACACGTCAGATTTGCCTGCCCATACCATTCAAGACACCTTATAGCGAAATCACATATGCCGAAAAATATACTAGTAATATGTACTACAGCACAGATTAAATAAATGGAAAGACAAAGATTAAATATATTCTATGTCAACTTTATGCATTAGTGTTTCCATAGATTATCTAGGATATTTTTTTGCCTAATCTGAATTCACTTAAAATTGATTTTACACAAGTCAAGAGCTCCCTATATCTAAATACTAAAAAGCCCACTGTCCAGTTCAGGTATCCTACAATAAGCAAATGAGTGCCGGACACATGCAGCAGCATCAGTAATCACTGATTGTACGTATTGTAATTCGAGGTTCATATCACAACCCTGAATTCATTAATTAAATTTGTTTGCAGCACCTTTCACAGCACAGTTACCCCATGACATTTAATGAGAGTGTGCAGCAGTACATTGCGAGATTACGGTTGCTACATTATACAGAAAAAGAGGAATCAAAAAGCCCAATAGTAGAAAAACTTCTGGGGTACAAGGTAAAATGGTCACCCAACCCCTCATCATGCTAACATTATAAACATGCTAGTAAAATTACTATTCTTACACGGAGTGGAAAGTATAGTAATAAGGGAGCATACCTTTTTATGAGAGTAAGACGCATTAATACGGATTTCTGTATAATTCCTTTGCATCAAATAAACGTTATCTATTATAATTCATTAAGAAAACAGCTTTCCCCAAAACATCCCAAGCAGGGCACTGTAGGGTTTGTGACATATTTAATGTGCGACAAACCGTCTCCCACGAGTCTTTCTCCATTTCATAAGGAAAACTTCCCTGCCAAACTGCTCGACAAAAGATGCATCCAGCCATGTGAGAGCCGAGCAAACTATTTCCATCCACGTATAGCTTTAGAAATAAAGGCGCGAGGTAGAAACATGCAATAGACCCAATAACCAAAAACAAATATGCTGGCACTACAGTTCTATAATGGAATATTCTGAAAGTGTTCCACGACAATTATTCGATAGCCATCATGGTTTGTAGGTGTGTGTCCAGTGTGCCTGGGCTAGACTCATGTTGGGTGAAAGGTTCAAAACTTTCCATAACACAAATCAAGCCGCTTGTTACCTTAGAACCACAACGATCCGAACCCAGACTCCATAGGGACAGACTGGACTGTCATTACAAAATCGGGTCCCGATTCGACGTGCAATATTGTCACCAACAGACCGTTTCATTACAAGGCACTCAATGAAAACCAAGAGCTAAGAAGATGCTGTTTAATATTATTAACATGTGGTTGTAATCCTTTTGAGGAAAATCAGGCAAGTTTCCCAACCAATTTATGGGATTTTTCCATTGCAGGTCAACACTCAGAAATGGAGTAAAGGTCAGATTTTCCCTTATTATCTCATGCGTAACAAAATCTGATGATGCATGAAGGTCGTGGGCTTCGTGAGCCAATCTGTGACACATTCCTGGTTTTTGATCATCTACACCTACTTATATAATTAATAAACTTAAAATCTCTAAGCCTCAAAGAGCAGGATGGTTAGACTACTTGAAAATGTAGCAGAATTCTTTAAACATAATCGTCATGCATGTTGCCTTTTGATCCGGCTGTATCCGAGTCCGGATTATTATTTTTTAATGCATCAGTAGCTTCTCCTCAGCAGCCTCCTCTGGGTTCCCAACTGTAC
>JAODKC010000130.1:6818566-6851069 GCA_026777985.1 Mormyrops attenuatus
CCATGAATTAAGTTTATGATATTTGAAGAAATGTGTGATCATGCCCCAGTCAGTGAAAGAGTGTTTCCTACCCCTAGACCCCAGAGGGTTAACCTGCCAAACACAGGCTCTCAAATACACATGGAACAAAAGTGACTTAAAGGACACTCAGCAAACATCAAACAGTGCAACAAACCGGCCAGCTGTGAGATACTGGAGGCAGGGAATCCACAATTTGTGCAAACTATGTAATTAAAGTTACACACCTAAAGAAATAGCAGCAAGAGAAAAATTTACAATGCATAATATATTTGAGCTGTTCAGATGTAGCTCAGTATTTAAGGAATATTTTTAAAGTGTACAAAAGAAATTTCGGCAAATGCCCAAGTAAATCACTGTCCAGGAAGTTCAGCTCACTTCAGCAAAGGTTTAAAAGCGATGTCTAACAAGGGTATCGCCTTTATACGCACAAGATTTTACTCAAAGAAATCACAGAGAAATGTTTCTCCAGGGAACTGCTCAAAGCAGCCAAATTAATGTAGGGGCGGGAAAATGTCACTTAAACCAAATGCACAACAGCCTGAGCTACAACTACTGTTATCAACAGATACGATTTTAAACCATGGCATCAGTCATAATTGGTGAAACTGGGTAAAACTGGGTTAGCGATTTAGAAGGCCAGCTGGTAAATATGCGGCGGTCTCTGACACTCACCCCCTTCAGAGACTCGTATCTGTGAGTCCTCGGCTTCTTGATGCCGTTTCTGTGAGCTTTGCGGGCTGAAAAGGGCACACAACAGGGAAAAAAACTCACTACGACTGAACATTAAACTTCTACATGACGCAGCTTGCTTAAGTAACTTACACTGGTTGTGGGTGGTGTGGTTCTTCGACTTTGCCATTTTGATAGTCTAGCTGCAGAAAGAAATACATAAAGTAAGGCGACAAAGCGATGAGGGCCGATTCTCCATACAAACACACAAGCTAATGCGCGTCACAGAAACGTTACTGTTGTATTTTAACGGGCCTCAAGCATGCACAAGGCTTGTAATATACTAGGAATAAGTACAACAAATACTGCCGTCTGGCAAAACAAAATTATTCCACTAAAGACTAATCAAGTAAGTTAAGTTTAACATATGCTTTTCGAACGGCAGGGAAGGCTACATATTGAATCAAAATTTGTCTCGGGCAAAGCAATCTTTCAAAAAATACACAATTCAAGTGGTTGTATATATGTTATCATTAATTAAACTGACTTCAAACATCACACTTTCTTTTCATATACTTAGGATTAATCAGGGTTTTCGTTAGTAAATCGCTGAATAAAAAACATACACCTTCCACACGTATAGAATCCCAACCGGAAGAGGAAGAACTAGCCCGGAGAATTGTGGGAAATTAACCGAATGGTGTCAACGATATTTCCGGTTTAGATTGCAGACATCAATATGGTAGCAGCTGCACCCTAAAATTCCACTTGTCACCTGTTTATGTCGTTTTTTTCTTTTGCATGAAATATATTTTGTTGTTAATAACATGTATGTAACTTGTTAATTTTAGTAAATTGTGACAGGCTAAAACTTTTATTATATGAGAAGAATTGTTTAAATGGGATCGGTTCAACCCCCGAGACTAGAAACTATCCATCCATACATCGATCCATTTATTTCCTATACCCACTTGTCCTATGCAGAATCCTGGGCGTCCTGGAGCCTATCCCAGGACACCCAAGATGGGGCACACAAACTATTCAATAAACACTATTATTTAAAAGTTATTCATCACTACTAAGCACTGGTTGTAAGTCGGTCTGGAAAAGAGCGTCTGCTAAATGCTGTAAATGTAAATTCAGCCAAATAAAAAATGCTGAATTTAAATGGCTCGAATCTGTTAGGTCAACAGCTGCTGCCTGATTTGTTATAACTAACATGTTTGAAACCTGTCTAGTGAATTTACTGCTTATTAAGCCAGGATAAATGTCGTGCATAGCCAGCCAGCAGGATAAACTTAAGTACTAGCCATAAATCTAAAGACTCAAATAGCTAAACACATTTGAATCATATGACTTAATCATTCACCAAATTAGGAGAATGGTCCCGTCATGCGACATTTCAGATGACTTCGAATCCGGTCATTACTGTTTGCTTTGTATTTCGACTTATGATACTTTGGTCAATAGGAACCAAATACCTGTTGTGCCTGTTCTTCTGGGAATTTATTAAACGAGACCATAATGAAGAGGCACATACTGCCACCATGTGAGCAGGAGACAGAAAACTTTTTTAAGCGGTCACATTAAATACCCAGAAACCGGGAAAACCGTGCAGATATCTGTGTTACCAGTCCTTAATTTATTTAATAATGTCTGATGCCTATTACGGTATTACCGTTGCCCTTCAAACCCCTGTACCTTGTTGATTCATATTTCCACTTCAAGTTGACCTCATGTCCTTCAATGGCTGGCTATTCAATAAATTTCTCTGTATAGGAACTTTAAACACATATTCTTTGATATTAAAGATTAGCTGTCTGTAAATTATGCATAATGTGTACGTATGTATCCTGAAATGTACTGGCATCCTGACTGGGGTGCTCTCTTGAATTTCCAAAATTTAAACCTTAAATGCCACATTGTGGGACAATTCTAGGAATTAAAGGTCTAAAGGTTATATTATAAATTATACAAAAACCTGTGTTGAAAATACCAGTAGCTTAGTATTTGTATTTAACAACCTTTACCAGTTTGAATTATCCACATCATTTGTTGCATTTTTTTCCTATGTTTGTAGGAAACCTTTGATTCACGATGCTTCTGTGGAAATACCGGTAGGTCCTGACGAAGCTGCAGGAATGCAAAACAGTATCCAGCAGGGGGCGATATCATTTCATTTATTTGAAATAGAGTAAGCACGATCTCCAGAGCTGCCAAACACTCAAGTACCCTTATGCTGTTACAAAATCTTTATTATGTGTATCACATCTGTTATATATTCTTTCACGACTTCAGGAATAGTTTGTATTAAAAACAAAACTGACATATAAAGACTCTCTTGAGAAGGGTCATTCAAGTAGGTAATTCATGTTACCAGGATCGAGGGACCAAAAATGTTCACATTTCTATATTAATAACTGCTAAAGATTTTTTTAGGATTTTGAGTTATTAAAGTAATCTTTCAGGAGCACGTTTAAATTGTAATATAACAATCTGCTAGCTAATTGTTTATTAGAAGTGTGCTAATTATCAGTAATAAAACGATCGCTAATAAAAAAATAATAACGGTGATTCTGTTGCCGATGCTTTAAGGCAGTGGCTGCACAGTAACACTTGGCTCTGCACAGGAAATATGTGCCTGTGGAAAAAAATGGTTCAATTATCTCGCTTGCATGTAACTAGAAGAGTACTTCAAATGTCTGCTTGGCAGGTGAGATAACAGAAGTAGGTGAGAATGAAATAGGGCACATTTTGAGTAATTGAGGATGTTATATCAGCGCTACCCCTGACTGCAGCGTGTATCGTGCAACCAGGTCGATCGTGTCTCAATGAAGCACTGAACGAACAGAAACAATACTTGACGTTTCTTAAACTAGGTTTGCTAGCACTGTGTCCGTAAAATGTCAACAGTGAGAGAGAAATTAAATTATCTTCTCCAGTCTTCCACTGAGAAAATAAAAAAAAAACATTAAAATACTTTACAAAAATAAAATCAGCAAGAGAGTCGTTTTGTACTGCACAGTGCTGTCCACGCTATGGACTTTTCAACCTCAGTATGATTTTATTGGCCAGTAATTCACCAAAGTTTAAACAGTGAGAAGAAAATGTTTTTATTATTTTTAGAACCTATGGTGTGGTGGGTTTTTAGTTTTTTAGTAATTTACTTATTATTTATAATGATTGTTTACTTATTGAGCACAATTAGCATGGCAGGTGGGTGATGAGTTCAGGTTGATCTTTGTAATGTGGCCATCACACAACGCAGGAGCCGTGATATGAGGCGCTCTCGTGCGGGAGTGACGTAAGCCTTCCCCTCCATGTCGCCTATGGCACCCCCCAACCCCCCCCAACCAGCTCAGCCATGGCAAATCTCATCTCGTGCTGAAGTAATGGCATGGCATCCTATATTTAGCCCATCCCCAAACTAGCAGTGCAGCCTGGCTTTTCACAAGAATGCTATTTCAGTCCTCTGACTGATCCAGGTACAGGCTGTGATTTTTACCCCTGATTTTTTTTTTTGTACCAAAAAATGCAAATTTCTCCTCTTTTACAGACTGAAAAATAAACTCCTCAGTGGCATCATTACTTTTTGCTGCATACTTTACTCAAATACAGAGAACAGCTCATGCTGACATTTTTTTCAACGTGCCATTTAATCCCAAGCCATCGCTTGACAGCATTAACATATTGACGCGCACTGCTGTGAGACGTTACACGTTATGCGTTCGATGTTCTTCTGGATTCCCAGACCTCAGTGTAGCTCAATCACCTCAGTGAATTAGGGCCTCTGCTCAAGAAAAAAATGAGCGAGAGCATGGACATCATTGTCATAGTTCTGAGTCTCTGTGGAGGACTGGATCTCACGGTGTACTGGAAGGAGGGAGCTCACCCCCAGCCGAGTCCCAGACCTGGTCTAGGCTGTGAAACCGATCTCCAAGTAGGCCGGGGAGCAATTCGCTTTCATTATTTCAGCAAATGCCGCTTCACCGGAGAATCCGATACCCTTGACTGGCATACTGTTTTGCCATCAGTCGAACATACAAAAAAAAAGAAGAAGGAATCTTATTGTGTTTGCCCTAAATCGGGGAACAGTATGGAGCTATAATTCAACGTCTAGCATTCTCCTGCCTCATCGTCATCTCGCCACAGCCCAGCCCTCAAGTGACACCCGCTTTCAGGCAGGATTCCTCTGTCTGCTTAGGATTTCAAAGACAAAGAAGGAAATGTCTCCGGAAAAAATAAACCTTTTGTTCGGCTCTCGCTGCACAATAATCCAAAACTATCCCTCAGAAAATAACTGTTGCTAATTAGACTTTTCTTTGGCTGCCAGATGGTCGGAAATTAAGTCGTTCTGATAACATACCAGGTTTATTGTAGATTTTTTTTTGTATTGTTTAAAATGCTGATAAGAAGACAGTGCCATGCCAAAGAAAAACACAAGTGATTAAAAATGCACCTTTTCATGTAATGGTAAAATAAAAATTAAGGATGGGGCAAATCTATTAAAGCAACAGCTGTAATGAAGGCTTTGTAATACTGGTGACTGTTTTCGGTCTGTTTCCCTCAATAAACCAATAATACAGCCGTGCAAACATTATCTTTAGTAAATAAGACATAATCAATATGTTCTGGTGCCACACAATATTTGCAAGACAATATTTACAGTCAACAAAGCAGCCTCTGAATTGCCCCTCATCTGCCAGTAAAAGAAATAATCTTGCTTTTTGTTATGACGCAATAAATAAACTTAAAGAAAAGAACCGACAAAAGGTTCCGGAACTACGAAGTACGTAGGCGACACTTCAGGATGGCAGCTCCAGCCGCGGTTGAACAAAGACGGCTCTTTGGCTTCTGCTTCTGGAGAGCGGGCGAGGCAGTTCAAAGCCCACAGTTCGGCTCCCGGCTCTGGCAACCTGATCCGAGCAGAGAGCTCACCGATCAGTCCTGGCCGCTCCTGCACGCCCCCCAGTGCATGTGGCAGGACCCCAGCACCACTGCTGTCACCAAGAAAAGCAAGGTGCAGATGGTGCGCCCTCCCCGCCTCCTCTTAAAGATAAACATCACCCGCCCATCATGCCAGATAAATGCCCCGGTTAAACTGCCCACAGGATGACGCACAGGCCAAAAGACCCCCGAGCACGTCTTAGGCCTGATGCCGCCTGGTGGATCGACACGGGAATCGTGACAGCCGCCCTGGAGGTCCTCCGGAGTGCATGTGTCCTCTATTTCAGCTTCGTGTCCCGCATCTCTGTATCCCAGCAGCCTCTGCCTGTGGCCCCTACAGCACGGGACATTTGGAAGATATTAAGTGCTGTAATTAACCCCCTCCCCCCCAGCTTCAGTTCCAACTCCTCCTTCACTGCTTTAATCAGAAGCTAAAAAGACAGCCCCCCTCCCCCTTTAACCACAGCCACCTGTGTGCCAGCCTGGGCTTCATACCATGACCCCATGTATAGGACTCGATGACATCAAAGGTCCCTTGAGACCTCTGTGCCCTTGGCTTACCCAATACCCACGGCATGACCCCTGCACAGTAAAACAAAGCTGGTGAACATCAGTCTGGTATCACAGCACTTAAACACATGGAATTATGGGTAAAAATGTTTAAGTGGCAGTAAGGTTAGTTCTACTAAAACCTTGAGTGTGTTCTTCTAAATGACGAGAATAAACACCTAGCTGTACAATTAAAAAATGATTGGCCATTTTATTGAAAAAAGAATTGAATAATTGATAAATTACCCATAATCCCAGTGTTTACTGCAGGGGAATCCTGGAGTAAAGGTTATAAAAAGGGGAAATCAGAAAGGGGAAGGGGGGCTGATTTTTTTTGCGTGGTGTGGCTCCATTGTCAGCTGCTGGAAAACAGGAACGGAGGGAAGCCGACCTGCAGGAGTGCAAGGCATCACGTCATGGAGGAGCCTGACCTGCAGAAGCGTAAGGCATCACGTCACAGAGGAGCCCGACTTGCAAGAGCACAAGGCGTTGCATCACGGAGGAGCCTGACCTGCAGGAGCGTTATGCCACGGAGGAGCCCAACCTGCAGCAGCGCAAGGCATCACCTCATGGAGGGGCCCCACCTGCAGGAGCGCATGGCGTCACGTCACAGAGGACCCCAACCTGCAGCAGCACATGCCAGCATGCCATAGAGGAGCCTGACCTGCAGCAGCACATGCCAGCACGTCATGGAGGAACTGGCAATGCTGCCACTCTGGGCAGCACTAGACATGAGTCAACCTGACCTGCCAGGCCGGAGGTCTGCCAGCATGACCCCAAGTCGATCTCACTGCCCTGCATCCCACCCCGGCACGTTGCATCTTTCTTACCCGTGGTGTGATCTGATGGTATGCGTGTGCGAGCCAACATCAGTGCAATGCAAGACTAACCCTGGGACACCTAAAATTCACATTAAGCTCAAATGAATGCTTCTGAGAGCACAGGCTTGATGGGCCAATTTAGTTTCAGTCCAGGTTTTATTAGGTCAAAGTACAGCATTTGACACAATTGATCACAAAATACTCCTGGATAGGCTGGACACTTGGGTTGGCCTCACTGAAACTGTCTTGAACTGGTTCAGGTCATACCTAGAGGCCAGAGGATGTTATGTTGAATTTGACAGTAATAAATCAAGGTGGACATCTAATAAGTCCCACAAAGTTCTATCCTAGGGCCGCTCTTATTCAACTTCTATATGCTTCCTTTAGGTCAAATTCTGCAAAATAACAATAGTTACGCAGAGGACACCCAGATCTACCAGGCTCTGTCACCCAGTGATTTAGGCCCCATTGATTCCCTATGTCAGTGCATTCGGCAAGCTAATCACTGCATGCAGCAGTATTTCCTTCAACTCAACAAAGAGAAAACTGAGGTGATTGTTTTCTGGAAGAGAGAGAAGCAACTGAAAGTTAGTGCCTACATTGAGTCTAAGACCATAAAGACTAAGGACCTTGTCAGAAATCTAGGCGTACTGCTTGATGAAGATCTCAGCTTCTCTAACCATATTAAGGCTATAACTAAGTCTCCCTTTTATCAACATTTATGAAATCAGAGGCCTAACGTCCAAGCTTGACTTTGAAAAACTTATTCATGCCTTCATCTCCAGTCCCTCAGACTATTGCAACAGCACCTTGAAGTGAATTCTAGGCAACTGGAAGCCAGTCTTGGAAGTGCCTTTGATTAGCACTGCTAATCAATGTTGATGCCTTTCCTTTTACTCTTGTTTTTATTGTCTTTTACTTAATAATAATAATAAAATAATTGATACTTTATTAATCCCTGTAGGGAAATTGTCTTTTACGCCTCCCTCAATTTGCTCTTTGCAGAGTAAGTTGTCCACAAAGGGCTGCCACCTGTAGCGGCACCCGAGGAGCTGGGGATTTAGGGCCTTGCTCAAGGACCCGCAGACGTGCTGAGGCTGGCTTTGAACCGGCGACCTTGTGATTACAAGCACACAGGCTTAGCCCACTGAGCCACACGCTGGCCCATGCTGCTGTCACTTGTAGTTTTTACTCTTGTTTTAATTGGCTTTTACTTATCATTCTTAAGTTTCCATTTAATGATTGCTATCGCTTGATTTTACTTTATGTTCAGCACGTTGAATGACCTCTATTTTTAAAAATGTGCCAAATAGAGTACAGTACTGTGCAAAAATACTTAAAGCTATTTATCTGCATAGTAAGTGTATATTTGCTCAGGAAAAAACACATTAATCATTAAAACATATGCACATTAACAGTAACACATAAAACACTAACAAGAATTTCTTCTGCTCTCCAAAAAGTTTCTGGTATCTCTCTGGCTGACTAGATGAACACCGCTCTGGTTGCCAAACATCTCCTCAGGGGCACCCCAGCCATTCCATGCATTTGTTAAATTTCACCCCAAGCTCACTTAATTAATTAAGTTAGTTGAACTCAGTGAAGTACCAATTAATATAACAAGGTGTTCGGCTGGTTGACCCGAAAAGTACACGGGTAGCTCGGACAGTTGTTGCAAATACTGGTATTATTTTAGGAGAGGATTTCAAACGGCTAAGCTGACACACTTTAACAAACATGATATTATAGCTTCACACCAACATCAAGATCATTTCAACATCATTTTCTTTGACTGCCTAAGACTTTCGCACAATACTGTATATAAACCTGCCTTGCCTAGCCTTGCCTAGGCAGAGTGATGTCACTGTTTGGCCCTTAAGCGAGGCCCTTAACCTCAGCTGCTTCTGGGACTGACTGACCCTGCTGTCTCAAAAGTGTATGTCGCTTTGGGTAAAAGTGCCTGCTGAATAAATATTTTTAAAAATGTACAACCAATAATAAAAATAATCGTGAGTACTGAAGTATTTGTTTAATCATCTGTTTAGTTGGTGGCAATTCTGCATTTCTGACAGAATTTCAGTTTGCTTTATCAGCAAAGTACAAAAGTCTGACAATCTCTTTGATCAAAAATATATAATGTCTCAGTTTTTTGACTAAATTTATAAGTTTTATGGTTGGAAGTCTGTGCTCCAGAATTCTTTTTTTTTTTACTATGCACCACCAAATAAAGATTTACAGCATTCCTCAGCATACAACAAAACTATTATGATATGCTTGAATCTGATAAACAGTAAAGCTATGATAATTATTTTTAAACATTTTAATAATGTTACTTCTAAAATCAGCAGGCGGAAGAAGAAAACATTTGTGAGACAAAAAGTGATTAAAAAAGTTACGTAAGTCTGAATGACTCATGCTTCTTGTCACAAATACACACCAACTGCATTTTTAAGGCGGCTCTGTTGAGTAATCTGTGTTTCAGGGACATCTTGCTGTTTCTGACCTGGTTTCTCCATGGTCGGACAGCTCCTATTTCGTCTGAACAGCCCTGAGAATTCTGTGCCCCTCGCAGGGGGTCCAGCGAGCTTTAGGGCATAGTGTGTCCCAAAGTGGGACAGTGTATCTGGTGGACTTTCAGGACACAAATAAAGAAGAAGGAGAAAATGTGTGCGAAAAGGACCAGTAAACTAAAAACTAAGATAAGATGAGATAACATTGATTTTATTGATCTCAGGGGGAAATTGGTGCATACAGCAGAAAGGTATGTAAAGTGCAGGACGTATAGTGCACAACAAGACTGTTACAGTACATATAGTACAATGACAGTACATACAGTGCAAGCAAATTAAAAAAATTACTCAGTACAGAAACAGAGCATCCTAAAGAAGAATGTTAAGGAAATAAACAAATTAACAAAATGTATGTGCAATTAACTGTCTCCATTCAGTCGGTTTTTTGATCAAGAATCACAGCTAAAATTATTTTAATGGAACAGTGTGTGAATTTGCATATGAAGGGCCATTCCGTTTGACACCTTTTTACTGAAGTGCAAACATGTATTAGTGGCCCAAGCTGAAGACTCCGAGTGTCATCAGACATGAAATCTGTGAAAGTAAAACAGTGAAAAAGAGTGTAGCTCAATAAGCATGTTTATGTTACGTCTGTTGTTTGATGATCCGCTTGTTGTTTAGTTTTTGCTCAGTAGATGGATAGAATCAAAATATTGTACGTCTGTATATCTCACACCGTAAAAAGAAAATAAACCAAAACTTAGATGAAATTCAGTTTTGCATAAAATAAATTGAAGAACATCTGCCTTCTTCAACATAGACATACCTATAGTTGGTTTTAATAGTATCCTGTTGTGATTATAGAGCAGTGAGGTGAAGGTTAGAGGTACTAGGTGCAGCAATCCAATGGAAGTTGTTTCCTTCCCAACAGGAGAGCCAGTGCCGACACTTTATTTTTTGCAATGACAGAGGAAAAAAGCTTCCAATTTACCGTCAGCAGTGGGATCTGGGCGAAAAACGCACACACACCCCCAGAGAAAAAAATACATTGAAAAAAAGATACAAGTTCCTCTTTATGTTATGTTCTGTTTACAGGAAGTTCCATCCAACTGCATCTACCAAGAATTGGCAGGAAATAAAATGGAGGGGAGATAGCTTCCTATAGATAACGGTTCACCTAAATCATTTAGGACTAGGCTACTATTAAGCAGAGATGGGAACAAGTCATTCCTAGGCAACTCCGAGTCAAGTCTCGAGTACTTTGCCCTCAAGTCTGAGTCGAGTCCAAGTCTGTCCATCATTTTTGCAGTCAAGTCACAAGTCATCAAGTTTGTGACTCGAGTTAAATTCCAGTTGTGAGTCATGTTACTTGATTTCCTACTTATGTCAGTTTTTTACCTTTTTACCTTTGCTGCAGCAAAAAACCACTATAGTACTTTACAGGATACGTTCTTTAAAGGCAGAGATAGACAAAAAAGAGAGTGTCCACTCACGGATGTCCTCACACAGTTTTTACGTCTGTGTATATGCAGGGAGTGATACGTCATTCCAACAAACTCTCAGGAGACCTTGCATTCAGCGAATTAAAAATGCAGACAGCAGAAAATTAGCATGCACAGAGATGATAAAATTAATATGATAGGATCCAGAGGGGGGACTATAGCTAAGACATAGGTTCCAAGTTGGGTCCAAGTCTTTCCATCAGTTCTGGCAAATTAGGTCACAAGTCATCAAATCTGTAACTTAAGTCCAAGTCGAGTCAGGAGTCAGTGACTCGAGTCCCCACCTCTGCTATAAGGGAATTTATATGACACGGACAAAATCCCAGTGACCCAGATATAGTGTTTTTAACTGCGTTTACTCTGATTCCATTGTGTCGTTCAGGTGGCATATGAAGCGATTGCTGTATAATGAGATGCTTGTTCAGGCCTCCTGAAGCAGCTCGGCGCTTGTGATCCGTCACTGGTGCTGCCTCCGCACGACCGTTGTGAGGCAGGTTGTGACAAGCCGGTTTCCCGATGTCATGGATTGGGATCGGTGCTCTTGACGGTTTTGTCACTCTCAATACTATCACGTGGCTTCTATTCTGACACTACCACCTCAGTGGCTGTTTTTGGAACAGCGTGCACTCTGGAGAGCGACTGAAAGCACGCCTCCTAACACAGCTAACCAGGCTACGGCCTCCGGCACAGAGTACCCGGTACCATGGATCTCCCCTTGGTCTGATTTGCCCTTTGGTCACACAGCCAAGTCCCCTAAAGACTGATGAGCACTGAATAAAAATAAATGGAGGAAGATGAGGACAAAATAGTGGGTCAGGTCAGGACAGGTGACCAAAATGGTATAGGTGAAATGGAAAGTAGCTGTATGCTAACATAATAATATACTAACATATAATATACTAAATCTAAACTCGCTTAATAAAATATATCCAGCTTTAAGTGTGGCTGAAGTGTAAATTGAGGGCTATGAACAAATCCCTGTTAAGTGACTAAACGCTTTATGTAATTAATCCTGTGGAGGACTGAAAGGGGAAAGAAAGGCGTTCTGTGTTCAGCGGAAGACTCAAACTCCAGTGACTGCAACCCCCATATTCTGCTGACAGCAGGAAGGGTGAATCATGGTGACACTCACGATGAGCCGAGTAGATTATGGGGTTGGGGCCTGCTCCTTCCTGCTTAGCCTGCTCACCTACCATGTGTCACTGGGCCTGTGTAGCTCTAAAAATGGCCGCCCTTCCTATTCGAGCCCCAGGCTTGAACCCGAATGTAGGCCGACGGTTTGCGTGACTCAGTTTAATGCTTTACTTATTTACGACATCACAAAGCAAAAACCATTCGGAAATGTTTACACATACTGTAATGTGTACTAATTCATTTACCTGAACAGGATGCTACTGAAAATAACAGAGTGATTGACATTGTCTTTTGTTAATATTTAGCAGACTAGAATTTAACTTAGCTGTCTCTTTCCAGGAAGAAGAGAGATGGATGGATTTCTTTTCTAGGTCATTTAGAACAAGTTTCTTTGTGTTCCTGATTTTCAAACTGGCCAGTGAAGGTGGCTGATTTAGTACTGTTTAATCTTTGCTAAACTAAGTGGTACAGGAATACGACTGGATGAATGACCTTTGAGACTAAAAATCAACTTTTAACTTGTTACATGGTAGGCAAGTACCCCTCCATGAATCACCACCTTAGCGTGGTGGAGGGGTTTCTGTGTCCCAGTGGTCCTATGAGCTATGTTGTCAGGGGCAATTTCTCCTGGTCTCCCATGGTAAATAGGTCCTAGGAGAGAGACCAGACTAAGGGTGATTCAAATACCCCTTACGGAACACAACAACAAGGAGCCAGAAACCTCAACTGAAAAGGGAGACTAGGGCCCTACCCTGGAGCCAGGCCTGGGGGGGAGCTTGGTGGTTGAGCCCCTACCCATGGGGCCAGGCCACGCACAGCCCGAATGAGCCACATGAGATCGTTATCCTACAGGAGGAACCATAAAGGTACAGTGAGTGGTAGGTCAGGTGGCAGTCAAAGGAAGAGGCCTTGATGAGCCGATATCCAGCTACCGAAACGAGGCGAGCATAGAATGATCTATATCAGTCACAAACATGACATTTACTTAAATGGATCTGCATGTAATAACATTCAAGTGATTATTAACTGACTTGGAAAAACACATCAGAAGTTGACATTCCTTCAGATGTACAGCTGATATGAGATCGGACTGATTCAGGCCCTCATTTTTTTCTTACATCTGAAACCAACTCTGGAAATAATCAAGAGACCACTCTATATTTTTTTAAAAAAATCTGCATTTTTAAATCCTGGTTTAATCCTGTCTCTGCTGCACTATATAAGAACAAGGTGAAGAAAGAGACACTGGTAATGACCAAGCCAGGTAGAGGGCACTTGGACTTGCCAGAGATGACCGTCAACTGATCCGACAGTTTCTCATGAATCATACGATGACTTCAAGCGACCTTCAAAAAGAATGGGAAACATTAAGTGGTGTGAAGTGCACGGCTAGGACAATTCATAACAGGCTCTTAGAAGCAGGACTGAATTCCGATAAAGCAAGGGAGAAGCCCGTCATCAATTAGAAACAGGCAAGAGCCAGGCTGAAGTTTGCAAAAAAAATGTATATTTTACACAGGTGCATGACCATAAATTGAGAAATGAGTGAAACTGCAATTCTTGCTGCGGTCTCTTAATTTTTTCCAGAGCGGTATTTGTAAATACACATGGAATGAATCATGTCAAGTGACGTCTAAAAAATATACTTTTACATGATTTTACAACACTTCGTATTGACATAAACTGAATGCCAACAAATAATGACATATATCTTGACATTTAATGCAAAACGAAGTTGCCTGTGAAAACAAAATAAAAATAAAAGTGTTTGTTAGTTGCTCATGGAGAGGTTTTATGGTACTATTTAACAATTTTTAGCAGGTCTGCTAAAGTCACATTTACAGATGATGAAAAATGCAATTTGCTTTTAATATTTATTCTCTTAGTTTGAGAAGGAAACTGCTGTTTGAATGAATTTCTCAACAATGATGGACATCATGAAATTAGCGTGACCTAGAGAGGCATACCTCTTTTTAAGAGGAGTGCAGCTCAGAGGGTTTGGAGACTGTGCGTGAAAGTTGCTGGTTCAAATCCGGTATTTGATAGGGTGATTTTGTCATCGGGTCATTAAGCAAAGCCCCTGACCCTGCTTTCTCAAAAATGTTTGTCACTCTGGATAAAAGTGTCTGTTCATTAAATGTAAGAGCCAGAACCTGGACCTGTGGTCTGTCTATGGTCGTTGTCCTAATGCATAAATGAGGAAAGGACACAAAAAAACGAGAATGACAGCCTGTGTGCGCTCAGGAGAAGGAATGGGTATGTCATCCTAAATTATATAAATCCCAGACCCAATGAAGCTGTGTTACCATTTATTAATTGAAGCATACAATCAATGTAATGAAACTATAATGATGCGGCACAATTGATCAGATCGACAATTTCACGGTTGCAACTGTATTTGTGACCTTACAGACTCCTAAATGGAGATATGTGGTCTGTCTTTGTTGTTTATATCATGTGGTCCGGATTGCTATTACGGCATCAGCATGTGAAACAAGAGAGATTAGTGCGGAATTTAATTACGGCGCGGCGCATCGCCTAACGGCAGCGGGAGCCATGAACGAAACTGGATGGGGCACCATTCTCATTCAGCTTTGCTGCACTGCCTAGGAGGGGGAGCAGCAAAGCAGAGAGGGATGGAGAGAATGAGAGAAACAGAGATGAACGGGGTGCAAAGGAGAGGGGGAGAACGAGGTCGGGGGGGGGAGGCGGCAGGGGCGCCACCGGAGACGAACAGCCTGGAGACCAACCCACACACTCCCTCCATTGATCCCCCCACCCCGGTATGAATGGCGTGGTGCAGCCAGTCACATGATGGGGGGGGGAGTGGTGTGTTCTGCAGCTGCAGCGGGGCGGCGGCGGCCGGGCGTCATTATGTAGCAATCAAATCGCTGGATTTCTGACAGGAAGCCTGCTCGGCTAGAGATAAGATGGTCTAACGTGAACCGGATCTAACCGGTTCCACGCCTGCAAGGGATTTTTAGGCTTCAATAGAGCAGGCTGCATCCAGTAGATGCTGTTCACACAGAAAATAAAGTTCGCCCTGGTCTCTCTCCTTCAACACGGCACGGTTAAATATCTAATTACTGTCTGAGGCTGGGGGCGTGTGGGCTTGTTTCAGCTCCAAATCCCTAATCCTTCTGCAATGACGATGGTCAGCTTTTCCCAAGACACAAAAATCACCATTTACAAGGATAATCAGCTTCATAACTTTCATACTTAAAATAGATATACATTTACATTAATTTTTATTTAGCAGACGCTATTGTCCAAAGTGACGTATAAGTGAGACAAATAGCACATTACAATATTGTCAGGGAGTCCACTAGGCATAAGTGCAGCTAGGCTGAGCTTCCAATGAACGCCCAGGTACAAATGTAAGCAGTATTGGAGCCAAAGCTGCACAGGTTCCAGATAGAGCAAGAACGTAAAAAGAATCCTATTCAATGATTAAGACGGGCAACATCTAGAACATTCATGGAACATAGAGTGGTGTCAGGCTAGTAGAGATATTCCTGGAATAGGTGTATGTTTCTTGAAGGTAGAGAGGGAATCTGTATAGATGTAATGTAAACACGTTAATCTGGCTGTCACTGGAAGTAGCGTATATGCCGAAGAGAGCCAACACAGAGCAATCTGAATGCAGCAAAACCAGCTATAAATAATTTGCTTGCATGCACGTTCAGCATCCTGCATCCTCCATGAGGGGTGAAAAATCATATCAAAAGATGGAGGGAGACGGCGATGTTTTTGCAGTGAAGTGTTCTGGAGAGACATGCGGTCACATTTTCCCACGTGCCACACTTCAACAAACTGCAGCTGGGCAGATTCAATGAGGTTATCTCAGGGGATGAGGATCAGGTGACCGACAGGAGAGAAAGGCTTCAGCGCTGCAGATATTAGTCTGAAGTTAATCAAATAGCAAGAGAAAGCAGTCCCTTTCAAAATACTCTGGTTACACAACAAAGGGCTTAGCGCTCGTGTACAATGTGGATTTCCCTACAAGGCGGCCTAGAGATTTGCAGACTGTTATGGTGGTCTGGTTTGGTGTCTGTAAGTGCTTCCTGCATAATCTCTGAAAGCTCAGGGTTTTTCAGACTAAACTGCTCACATGTTGGACGTTCATAATGGAGTTTACTAGTGAAGTCAACCCGCCGAATCAGAATCAGTTATCCTCAGGAGTGTGTTTGATCACGTGTGGCAATGATTCAAAACTAAAGCTGCTTTTCATGAATGATTTTACTTTACACAATATTTGACTAAATGGCAGATGAGACTGCAATGTTTCAGGAAGCATATAAGTGATCAGTTTTGCATATTCATTTCTAATGATATTTTAATGATTATGTCAAAATGAAAAATTGCAGTACTCCAAAAATCTTTATGAATCAAACACTAAGAGGATTAGTTAAAAATTTGAAACTCACGCAATTAAAAAATCTGTTGTAATATTTTGCGAATTGCATATTGCCCAATACCTTTTGTTCTGGATATGTGGTTGGAAGGTGGATGGATGGATGGATTTGTATACAAAACGAGCTTTTATTTTGGGCATCAGCAGGGTCGTAACAAAGGTACTGTGTACTGAAGCATTTAAAAGTACGTGATTTTTTTTCGAGACCAAAGGGATGACTCGTTATTTATTTGTCATATTATACGATGACTTGACACTAAACTGGTTTAAGCCATATTCAGTGAGAACCACCCTCTGTTTTTTGGGATACAACCAAATGACAGGAGGGCAGATTTACAACAAAAACCTTAATCCTAAAACCTATAGACCTCAAAGTCTTAACATGCTCCATTTCAAAAAGAAAATAAGGTTGATATGATGTATTTTGAGTAACTGGATTCTGTGTAAACTAAAATTAAGTATGCAGTTCCTGTAATGGGAGGAACAGCTTATTTTGCCTTGTAGATTAGCTGAGTTTAGTCCAAACGTTGAGATATGAATCTTTTAAAACATATCAAATTAATCTGAAGGTTTGTTTCCATGCAAAGGACATGGTGTTTTTTGCCTGCAGTTAGGGTGAGCAGTTTGGAAGCTTCTGAAGCAGCTTCAGACCTACACAGGCACATTATTTATGATTATCCTATTGTCATCACAGAACACAATGTGGAGGATGTGATTTGTTTTTTTATGGCTACAGCAAATATGAAAGTTCTGTATCTTTGTATCCTAATTAATGTACACTAAGGTTGTAAGTCAAAGAAAAAAGCTGTCAATACCTCAGAAGGTCAAACATTTGTTAAAATACACTCAGTAGGTGGTGAGAATCGATGGCAACTCAGCGTGACTTATCTAGTCAGATCCTACACAATGATCAAAGGGCGAGCTTCAATATTGAGATGAGGTAAAAGCAACAGCGGGGTTGGGGCCATTCCGGAATGTATTCATCAATTCCAATAGAAATCAGGAAATGTAACTGGAAGTGGAATTTAAATTCAGATTCAATTCCAATTCTGTTCCCTATAGTTTTTCTTCCAATCCCAACTCCAGTTCCATTTCCTGATTTTGATTGGAATTGATGAATGCATTCTGGAAGAGCCTCAACCCTGAGCAACTGGGCAGAGAAGTACAGAACAAACAAACTGGTGGTTTCAACCAGGTTGCAAAAGTCATGACAGATTACCATCACCAGATAAGTGACCACAGGAAATCAGACTCACGGCATCTCTATATAAATATTATTTTATGCTTCTCCCAAAATTAATTCCATTTGCATTTTTGTCTATGGCTATTCTGAGGTGGCGTCATGGTGTTGTAATACGAGGTTATGCAGATGTACTGTAGAAGTACTTGGATGGCCTGTAACTATAGTTGGTTAAGAACTAAAAGAGGATATGGCAGTTTCACATACAGGGTGACAAGTACAGATAACAGTGGGTGGAAGGAGATAGAAACAGTTTTAAAATTAGCTCGTTGCACAGAATTCTGAGTAAGCATTCACTGGTTCATTGGCACAAAATGTCTTGCAGTGATGTGTGTAATGCGCCTCATAGTCTAAAGTACATGCAAAATGAGGGGAAACTTAAGCCACAGAGAGCACTTTGGATGAATCGTCCACGCTGCACTTAAACCTTTGAAATATTTCAAGTGAATGCAGGACATTGACGTCACTTCTACGAAAGGCGAGCCTTGGACTTTGGTTGCGGCTATCACTGTTCTTGCAGGTTCCGGTTCTCTCTGAAGTCAGCGGCGTGGTGACTCACTCCAAGTGTTGCTAGTCTTAACTCCCATATCGAAGCTCAACACCATCACCCTTCGCGAGGAAGGACTCATCTCGGTCCAGGTCTTCCCGCTGCTCCTCAGATGCCGACCTTTGCCCTTTGCCCACTGACTCATTCATCTGATCAATGTACAGTCCACATTGCATATGACTGGAATGCAAGCAAATGTTCCTCCTGTGTAAATTCATGCCAAGTAAGGGGAAAAAATATCTGTTCACTAACAATACTGAGTCTTGTATTCTTGGGCTGTAATCTCATTGGTTTTGCCTTGACGTCCCATGCAGGGACTCATTCGCAGGAGAAGCCTCAGATCATTGCAAAGCTTGTCGGATGAGAGGCTGCTGGAAGGACGGATGTATTATACAGTCATATACAGTGTCAGAGCTGAACCTGTTCCCACCCACCTACACGGGAGGCTTCACTGATTATACACTTCCAGCCACATGTGCTCATTACATTGATCTTGAAGAAAAAAGGTGCCCATCTGATGACCTCAGTGACACATCAAAGTCACCCGCAATTTGGACATATGTTGGACACACAGCCTGTTTTTTTGAAGAATAGCTCTCGAGTCAACATCTATCCAGTGTGTCCAGTTCGTCCTCGACTGTTGAGAGTTTACTTTAGCATGTAGCACCCAGTAGCTTAGCAATGCTGTTGCCACTATCTGTTTTCATTTTCTTTGTGTGCATGCATCTAATTACACTTACTGTGCTTATATGTCCTGAGGATGTTGGCTACTTCAGAGAAATAGCAGAAACTGACAGAGTTTGTTTCAGTTCAACTATAAACCTGAAGTTCCTGCATTTTTTTAAACATCAAAAGAAGCAAACATTAATTAAGCTTCTACATGTATTTGGTACAAAGGAGCCACAGCAACAGCAGCAACAACAGCAAGCTGGATAAACCACTGACATGACAGGAAGCCAAAAGAAGTAACTTCCAGGAAGAATTACAGAATTGTCTAAGTGTGACTAAGCGGACTTCAAATAAGCCTGAAAATAAACGGTAGCGTACTTTTGCCATGAATGAAGTCCTTAATCTCACTAATCTGGAATTCCTGCACGGATAATCAATGTGAAATCTTATATGAATGACTTCCTTCTAAGCGTGGTTAATGGGCAAAGCCACCTTAAGCTTCCTGGGAGAGTTGCAGGGAATACGGCCCCTGCAGCCCAGCCTGGGGGCCCTCGGGAAACGTGTGCTCAGGCCTCTGTGGTCACGTCCTATTTTATGGCCTCCTACCTCAGTGAACATGACGAGCCTTATGGGCTCCCAAACCTGGGTGATGAGAAGCAGGTCAGAGATAAATGTATCATGGACTCATTAGTCTAAAGCAACCTGCACAATTGCTGAACCGAATGTGGCTGAACGAGCATGCAGCGCAATGCACCTGGGGCATGCAGGCAATGAAGATTTTGAACCTTGAATGAAATACTTTAAATAATATATATACAAAGTAGGTGCCATCTGGAGTTTGAGGGAAAGATGTTATTGTTTAACTAAATGACAGTCATTGTTGACATGAATAGCTAGGCTTTTTTTTCAGCTGACCTCCTGAGGGTATTATAATCATAGAGATAATTATCATTGTCATGTAGTAAACACATATACAAAGCTACCAAAAATAATTATTCTGAATTGTAAAAAGGATACTTGCTCTAATACACATAACAGGTCCAGTCAGGTAAACAGACACTGACTCACATCCATCAATCTATGTACCATTAATCCTGTGCAGGGTTTGGGGTTGGAGGGGGTTACTGAAGGATATCCAGACAGCACAGGGCACAAGACTGGGCTGCACCCTGGATGGGATGCCAGTCCATTTATGAACTAATAAATATTTTTCTTATGATGGGAATTCCAGGCTTTCCGGCACTACCAGGTTAAAAACACCCCTCCAGCCCCTGGAAAGGCATGTCAGTGTTGAATCAGTTTCTTAAGTCGAGGGCTTAAGCTCTAGGTTTCGGGCTGTCTGGGCTTGCCGTTATCCACAGGTTTGTGGCCAAATGGGGTATCATTTGTCTCCAGGCTAAGCTGTTTGGAAGTTACCGATAGAAAGAAAGAGTGGGAAAGGCATGTAAAATACACTGTAAACCAAGGCTTTTCAGCCTGCTGTCTGTGGACAGATTTCAGGGGGCCGTGAACTTCACGTTTGAAATTTACATCTTTATTTTCACTAGGCTCTAAGTCAGGGGTGTCAAACTGCAGTCCTGGAGGGCCGGAGCCCTGCACAGTTTTTGGTTTCCCCTCGTTTAACACACCTGATTCACCTCCTTGTGCTAATTACCACACAGCTCTTGAGCTGGATCATGTGTGGTGGAAGAGGGAAAGAATTTAGCTACACAGGGCTTTGGCCCCCCAGGACTGGAGTTTGACACGCCTGTTCTAAGTGAAGAGGTAAAAGGCCCGCCGGCTTCACTGGCCTGACCGCCAGCCAAGATCAATACTTAATATGTAACATTTAAACATGGTTTTAGGGTCATTTGCAGTTTTTGTCGATTTTTGCCACCGTCTGACAGTGTAGATGCTTAAACTGGACTGGGGACTGGTCACTGGTTCCAGGCAAAGCAGGTCTAAACTAAAACGGCATTGTTTTTGACTGACTAATGTGGCAATAACATCATGCTATTTAGTGTTAATGTGTTGCTGTTTAGCTTTATGTATGTTTACATCTGTTGCACCGCTATGGACAGCACTTCCGCGCACCAATTTCCCAGAGTTATTAGTGTGTCTGTTCATTGTTCGTCTAATGTGAAATAACTGTAATGTTATATGTTATGTTACATTACATTACATTACTTTACGTTATGCTATGTGACATAATGTTAGCTATATATGTAGTAGTCTGCCCTTAAATTATTAATAATTGTACAGGAATTATTGGCACTGTGTAAATTACTCCAAAAACTTCACGTCAATATCGAGCTTCTGAGCGGATGCTAAAATGCATAGCGATTTGCAGTTTGCAACATTTGGGTTTAAAGGGTCACGATTGGCAGAACATAATGCAATTAGCATGTGTTTCACGATGAATCCTTTCATGCTGATATAAATAGCCAGTGGAACCACTTCTGCAGCACAAACACTGTAGGACTGGAACTGAAACATCAGCCCACCATAACTATTTGACCTTTAATATGGTTTCTGTTTCTGTTTCTGTTTCTGTTGACTGAAGAGATCATTTTAATAAAATCTTTTAGATTTTCTTTTCAAAAAGGGCATCGTATTTGTTTCCCTAATCTTAACCTGGCGAAGACATTTTGACTGCTGTAAATATCTTTATACTGTATTTAGTCATATGCTCAAGGTTTCTGATTTATTTTATGACTAAGCCGAAACTCAGCTCAGAAACTGTTTTCTCAAAATATTTCCTCATGTCTTATTGAAAGAGATGAACATTCTGAAGCCATTTTCCACATTCTTTGACTCACGTACCGACGTTACCATTTCTTGAAATCCAACATAGGAAAAAGGGATGCAGACCAAAGGGCTGTAGAAGACAATCTCACACAGTTTTTCCTGGCTAAGTGAAAGAGTGGGAAGCCTAGCCGGCAGCTCCGATGTCAGAGGAACCCGAATCGGGGCTGAGGAATTCTCCACATGGTCTTTTTATGCTCATCCAAGAAACATTACTACAGTCCCAGGCACCTATTACCAAGCAGCCGGTTGCCAGAAGCTTCCTGATCTATAAGAGGTTTGAAGGAAAACAAAATAGTGCTTCTTTGACTGAGGTGGCGGCCCAGATTGTGTAAAACTTAATACTGAATAAAGAATAGAAAGTTCTGGGGGGTGAGAATGGAAAAGAACAGAGCAGAGTGTTTTACATCCCACTTATAACCCCGCAGAACACTACAGCAGTGTGCTCTACAACAAAACACTGACATAACGGGCTCTGTATGAGAGGAAGAGAGCAGCAACAATCAAATTCCGAGCGTTCCACGTTCCCGTTCTCTGTTCCGGGTCTCTGTTTGTTTGCTGTACTGTAAGTGTTTGCCATGAAAGCAAAACAAGTTGTTTGAATGACGATCCATTCTTAGGCAGGATTTTTTTTCCATAATTTTACCTTCACTTAGTAGTTATATAGAAGTGGTTTTACAAAATTTTATATGTTCAAAAGAGAAACTTAAAAGAGACCTATGACGTGTAAACATGTCAGCTATGGAGTAAATGGACTAACAATTACGTTTCACATACGATAAAAAAAAAGTCTTGAAACAACAAGGATAATCCAGCTTGTAGTTGAAAATTCAGTAAACATGGGGCCCTTTCACCAATGGATTAAATACTTCAGTACTTAACATCTTTATTTCAGAAGGCAGAGCATTAGCATAACTGACGAAATTTTGTGTACTGACCTTTTTGACACTGTCCTACACTGTCCTAAACTGTCTGTAAGAGGTAACAAAAGTGTGTGAATACAACTATTCGCATCATAGTTAAAGACAGGAACTAAAAGAGAGTTTCAGGGTGGCCCTCATCTATTTTAGTGCATTTGTCCTACTTTAAACAACAGTTTCTAGGCATATCAGTAAAAATTAAAGGGATATTATGTGCTTTGTAATTACGTTATAATGCCAGAGATGGTTTTCTTGTGCTGTAACTAGAGTCTGAGTATCATCGCTCTGTCGTCATTCGTTGTTACTGATGTATTATTCACTTTTTTTCTGAACCATTTACATGAGACGGCTCCCTGTGTGAATTCGCAGAAGCGTGAGTTTTCCCCGCTGGCTCACTTCGTCTGGAATTTGCACTCAGCCGTCCTGTTTTATTGATGCCCGCTGATCGGATCTTGGACATTAGTGTGGGATAACAAGCTCTCTGCGCTGCAGCTCAGCTTTCACCCTCCGCCCTGTAAAAGTGATTACACCAATGACATCAAGAGATGATTCCCCATCTCTTTGTGAGACTAAACACTCCTGAATGTATCACTTTGATTGCTGAACAATCGTACAAAGAGAATGACATTCATACGTAATGCCAAACAAATAAATAACAATTGAAAATGATCTCATATATGTCAATATCCCATTCAGAATGTCTTCATCTTTGTGCCCTTTTCTCCCAGGGTTAAACTTCAGAATCACCTTGACTCTGGACTGGATAAGCAGTATCAATGCATGAATGGACCGATGGATATCTCACTTAGGATGATCTTCAGATTTAGTTAGCGTACCTGCATATTCCCAAAGAACAAAGTTACGAATCAATATAAATGGCTCTCAAAGCTCAAACCCAGGTTTCGGTGGTCTACACCGAAACTGCACCTACATTCTCGCATGTGTAGTGCATACCAAAAGAAGGGGATGGTTCGCTCAAAGCACGTAACAAACGACAGCGGGGAACGCCGCTTGTTTTTGAAGTTGGCCCCATCCTTCTGAATGGCATAAAGCACACAATCGGTTCACATAGGTATTGTTAATGCCATACATTGTCAGATGTCTGGCAAGCTGAATGAAGTGCTGGGAAGCAGAGATCATGCTGGACAAGCCCCATTTTCTACAGGGGCACAGCTTTCCACTTTATGATGATCGCACCTGGATTTTATATACAATAAAATCATATATAAGGGGCAGTATGTGGCTCAGTGGGCTAAGCCTCAGAAGGTCGCCAGTTCAAGCCCAGCCTCGCCACGTCTGCGGGTCCTTGAGCAAGGCCCTTAACCCCCAGCTCCCTGGGCTCTGCTGTGGGGGGCTGCCCTTCGCGGCCAGCTGACTCTCACCTATAGTGAGCAAGCTAGGGGAGGTATAAAGACAATTTCCCCACTGGGATAAGTAAAGTATCAATTATTATTATTATTTCATTTAATGAAAAATGACAGACTTTCTAAAATATTAATAAAATCCAAATGCAGAAATTGTATCAATTGTTTTATTCTGAAAAGCATAAATGTAGTTTATTCAGAAAATTTATTTATTCAGTCAGTATACGTTTATCCCCTTTGATAAACATTTGCTGTGGGAACATTTTTTGAATAAGTAATAAGCTGGGAATAGATTTCAAAGATCAGATCTTCACAAGACCTACATATGACCACATGTGACAGATAATGAAATGAGTGCACCCAGATGTTATTGAGAAAAAACACATTCACAGTTTGCACTGCTGCCTGTAATATTCATGTTTGACTCTGGATGTTACAAAATTAGGTCAGGTGCCATCTGTGATACTCTGCCAACTGCAGCCATTTTAAACAGCAGAACAAACCTGGTGTCAGTCATGGGAAGCGAGCTGAAATTCATGTGTAACAAGTCAGCGTTTGTTATTTCAGACTGCCGTCACTTATCATTTCATGAATAATTGCTATATAAACAACAGTCCCACTTCATGCAAATTTTGCTGCTATCCTTAACTCTACCCCAGATATTTCTACAGAATAATATGAGAATTAAAGTGCATAATGTATATTATGTATTTTGCATATATATAGGCTTTGAATAGGCATCAGACCTCCCAACGCTGTCCAGGATAAGCAGATGGATGAATGGGGGGACACAAATACTGACCAGTACCTCACAAAAAACTAAATGTTTTATGCAAGCAGCTTATAATGTTGGTTAAAGGTGCCTCAAGTGAACCTTTTAGTATAAATGCCTAAGCAGAACAGCATCAGTTTGTTTAATGGTAAACCAAGGGTCCCTGTGCAAAAGGGACAGTGATGCTATCTTCCGTTGTGTCTTGTGACGGGGGCAGCGTGTGATAAGATCTGTGCAAGCCGTGACCTTGATAATTTTCTCACCCCACTTGTGAAACATCTGCATTGCGCTAACATCTTAGCACATTCCCACGCGATCGTGGGCGTTTATCAGGCACGCCCCCGCCACACCAGGTGGGCACCAGATAAGCAGTAAACCTTCAAGGTGATCGTAAACTGAGAAGCAAAACGATGTTTTATTTGTCATCGGCACAAGTAAATTGAAAAGCTTTAGAGCCAACTTGACCTTTAAGAAACACACAGGTAAGAGTGGGGTTCTAGGGCCTTGCTGAAGGGCACAATAGAGAAGGGGTTATTCTGCAAAGGAGGGGATCCGAACCAGCGACCTTCAGATCACAAGCACCGAGGCCTAACTCTCTGAGCTACACACCACATAAGCAGCGAACCATGCACCCAGTGGGGCACAAGTGTTTGCACAGAACTGCATACATACATCCTGTGTGGGCAATAACAGCAAAGACCCCCCCCTTCAGAATATGATATAACCAAATTTAACATATGTAGTCTAATCCATCCACTCATATTCATGGTGAGCTTGGATCCAATCCTAGGAAGTTCAGGACAGGATGCAGGGGGGCACCCTGGACAGGACACCACCCCATCTGACACACACTCTCACTCTGCTCCTGACAAACAAGTGCACATCAACTGTGATATCAATGTACCCTCTTTCAGAAGACATCACACTGGAAGGAGATTATTATTTTTTTTAGTTCAATGCTGTATTTGTATGACCGCCACAAACACAACACAACCCAAAATATAGATCCAGCAGGAGCACGAGCGGATAGATCACGTGTATCTCTGCCTGTGCTTTCTTCTGAGTGATGATGAGAAAACGCAGTGAATTAACCACTCGCTGCAAATCTGTGCCAATACACTAATGGATTTAGGTCTGCCTCTGAAGTTGGGATTCACTCGAGGCTCAGACTCCATTTATGAACGCTTTCTAGCATTCTTAGCATCCTCACAAGAATTAAAAAGCCAATTTTATTACTATCTGCTTATTTGCGTAGTTCTTTTCAAAGTCAGAATTTATTTCCCATAATCCCGATGAGTCCAGGAGCTCCATAAAAAGATTCTCGATCGATATTCCGTAGAAGTGGCATTCTCGTTCTTCTGTTACAATGTGATGCGAGTATGACACAGCGTCTGATATTCTGGCAGTAACGAATGGAACTCAGGGATCTCTTCCATCATGTATGTGTTATTTACCCAGCCTGACCATAAACAGATACATAATCAATTTTAAGCAAAACAAATATAATTAATCATTTTACTGGTGTGTGTTTGAAAGGTCACAATGTACAAATATAACGTTATACTGTAACTCATTCACGTAAACATGCATCCACCACTAATATCACTGTGTAGGAATCATGTTAGGATAAACATAAGAGGCATCCTTCTAAGAACAGACAAAGTTACTGTGACATTTTTCTTCTTGGCTAGGGATTTGAGTTTAAGGTGAATTTGTGTACTTTGTTAGCTTGGTTATCTAAGCATTGTCTATAATCTGACTTTATTATTGTGTATACAAGCGGGCACGTGATCACATGTCACATGATTCCAAGAGGAGACCATTTTGTAGTGCCGACGCTCAGCCAGCAGCTGTGTAACGGGCATGTGGGAGGGGCCAAGGCGGAAGCCAACCAGGATTCCATTGGTCAGAGCCTACAGCAGATCCGCCCCTTCTGGCAAAAAAAAATAAAAATCCAAATCCATGTTCTGCTGACATTCTCAACTGGCAGTTTCTCTCAAATTATGCACCTTCCCTTGTTTACAAGCACAGTACTGCCTCGCTTTGCCTACAGTACCTGCAAAGTGCGGGGGGGGGGGGTATTTTTTTCTGTATAATATCAATATTTAATCCACACGCAAAATCTACAGCATGCATTTCCTTGCGAGATTTATTGATTGCACTTTCTCAGAATAGTTGCATATCTCCTGCTAATCCAAGTTTTTACGGAGAATTAAGATTTCTATTTGCATTAACAACAAATGAATCGTTAACACGTGCATTTGGGTTATCTTACAACAGTCTCAAACATATGAGCTGCGCGTCTATGACCTTCTGTCAGAGTCGTACTGTAAACTGCAGTGTGACTTTAAGCCCATCTGGATTTCTTAATTATACTGTCATGATTTTGGTATGCTTTACAAACTGTGTCAAAGGGATAACCTGAATCTAGTCTAGACTATGTTTTATTAATCAGGAATTGCCCGCAGAGTCCCTACCTGACGATGACCTTCCATAACCACTTTACTCGTACGGGCCTGTGCTTATTGTTGATAACGTTGCAGCATTCATCTGCCCCCAGTAGGAAGGCTGTGATTAATAGCTGTTCTGCTGTTGGTTTAATCACATACAATCAGTGTTATACAGTTATTATTTCTCTGCACATACATTTTTGGTCTATAGGCGGCATACTGATTAAGTGTTTGGCTGTCTGGGTTGAGGTGACCCCTAGACACTAAATGTGAAATTGCAGTTATGTGAAGGTTTTACACTCCAAGTCACTGTGGGTAAGAGTCAGACGAGGGATGCAGTTCACTTTAATTCACAGCAAGTAGCCTTTTAAATATGTGTTGTTCAGATAAAATATGTATAATAGTTCACGATTCTGATTCAGTGATTCAGAAACAGCTTGAAAAGTTCTTATAAATAAGCTGACTTTTTATATTCATTACTATATTTGATCACTGTATGGGGGGCTCTGTGGGTAGTACTGTTGCCCGATACCGCTAGGGTTGGGGGTTCGAATCTAGCATCTACTTTGTGAGTGGGAAGTGGTTCTGTCCCGCATTCTTAAGACATGCAGTTAGGCCACTTGGCATCTCCACACAGCCCATGGTATGTGCGTGTTACATGCAAAGAACTGGCCAGGTCCACACAAAGCTTCTGCCCTATGTCTGAAATAGAATTCCCACACCCTACAACCAGGATAAGTGGTCTAAAGGTGAATGGATGGTCACCATGACCAGTAAGTCTCAAGGAACTTATCGTTCATATACTCATGAAGAAACTTTCATACCACATCTCTGCAAGTTAATATAAAAAGCACCCCTGAGACAGACTGTCGGCTTTGAATAGGCACTTTAAGCTTCATATACAGTGCAGCTGGACATGTCTTACATTTCAGGGGGAAAAATGTCGAGGAGATTAACTTTACAAGGAAAAGGCGGTGACACACAAGAGTCTCTTTTGTGATGCTTGCAGCAAGACCCTCCACTGTCTTCTCTAAATAAGCGTCTTGATGCTTTCCAGGCTGGAGAGCTGATGCAAGTCACAACACTGCAAGCTTTATTCTCCCCTTTGGACGAAAAAAAAAGAAAAAAAACTCCTGACAACCTCTTCCTTTTTCTGCCTGCCATCTCTCATTCCCGCGCTTTCTCCGCCGACGGCCTCGGGGCCACTGCCAGGAGCTCCAGGACGAGACAGGATTCCACGTCATTTTAGCGAAGGTCTCGGCAGCCGTGATAGTGAAGGATAGGCGGGTGTCCACTGACCCAGGACAGCTTGGGGGCTTCTTATGTTTATCATGTGTTGTGGTGGAATTAAATGACATTGCTGGGCTGTTCTGTGTTCACTGAAGTTAGACTAAATGTGCATAATGGTCAATGAAGTGTTTGAGAGTTGTAGTTTTGATTTGGTGCATGATCAAATGGTATGAAGAGCAGAGTTTTATGTGCTAAATGCACATAAAAGAACTGTTTGGAAAATGTATTTCTGCAGTTAAAATAATACCAAGCTGGGTGGTTCTTAGCTGGGCGGTTCAGTAGCTTCGCGGTTGGCACTGAAGCCTCACGCCTCCAGCACAGGGGGGTTTGAATATCACCTCCCGTGTTGTGTGTGAGTTTGGTTGTTCTTGTGTTCGCGCGGGTTTTCTTTCACAGCCCAATAAAGCATGCGGTTAGGTGAAGCGGTGACGTCACATTCCCATGGTGACTGTGGGCCCTACCATGAATTGGCATCCAATCCAGGGTGTCCTCTACCCTGCACTTCCGGGGATTAACTCAGGGCTGTGATCCTGTACCAAATAAGTCTTTAGGGAAAATGGAAAAATAGCTAAAATAGCTATTTGTCTTTCTCTCAACATTACAAACAGGAGCCTGTTGCAAGAAAAGGAATATTTTCATCCATCTGTCTTCCAACTGCTTACACCAGTTGGGGCCACAGGGGGGGCCTGGAACCTACAGTAGGCTGGGGAACACCTTAAATGGAACGCCAGTCTATCAAGGACACATACACACACACACAACCAGAAACACTATGGACAATTTAGAGACACAAATTTAGCCAGACTGGCTTTGACCTGTGGGAAGACACCCCCAGGACACGAGGAGAACATGCAAACTCTACAAACAGAGTGGAGTTGGGATTCAAACCTCTAGCCCTGGAGGAGTGAGGCAACATACAGCTCCCTGAAGCCCCTGTAAAATCAGCACTCTCATGGGATTCCTACTCTGATACCTAGAGTCCATTTCCGAAGTCGTTACAAAAAGGGGTCGAGAGACGTATTCCATGAATAACTACAAGCAGAGTGCGTGCAAAGCCATGAGGGGTGACCTTCTGTAGGCTGGGATGCTGTTTCTGTGATCGTTGCCCATGCGCAGGTTGCCCATTCAAATCTCAGCATCACCAGAGTGATTTCGCTGTCGGGCCCTTAAGCAAGGCCCTTAAACCCACTTGCTCCAGGGACTGACTGACCCTGCTTTTTCAAAACATGGCTTTAGATAAAAGTGCCTGCTAATTAAGTAAAATGTATCGAAGACAGTTCCACATGGTTTTCACACCTTGCACACATGAGGTGGAAAACGAATCCCAAGGAAGCGGAGTGACAAAACGGGCAAAAAACATGGTGGGAAAAAAAGCCAAGTGAGTCGCATGCGGCAGGCTAATGCTCACCGTGGCCTTTTGCTATATACATAAATGGCATGCTGGGTATTATTAAACCTGCCGGTTCCACGTCTCTCAACGGTGTAATGAAAGCATGGAAGTTCAGAGGAAAATGGCCGTCTGACACCGGAGACCCAGGGCTCTGAGGGAACAGGATCAGTGAGAAAAACTCGAAACTGAGTCCAAAAAAAGGAGAGTTTTTGATAATTTTCTTAATAATCATTCATTATAATCACTCCATTGTGTAATACACTTGAATTCTTTGTGTGTTTTCTGAGTTTTGGAATTTCGTCGTAAACACCAGCTAATGCCGGGTACTAGTTTACGGAAATGATGGAAATGTGTTTTTTGAATCGCTGAGAAAAGACAAAGGCGACGATGTGAAAAAAGAATGACTTTGAATTACTGGCAGTGGCAGCTTTCCTTTGAAGTGGAGTCCAGGGGAAACTTCATCCCTCCGCCAGTGACATCAGATACCAGGGGGTAGCCTTGAGTGATATAGGATCCCGCTGTTGACCAGAGCAGGGAAAAAAAACACAAAGTAGCTATTATTCAGTTACTGTTCCTGAAAATGACATGCCTCATCTACACAGGGGAAGAGTTTCCCAAGACAGGTCTGCCTTTTTCCAGTTCTGAGAGCAAAACAACAATATATCTGGAATAAATGTTATTAGTACCTGCAGAAATCTACGTATAATTACATTGATTAATAGCTGTTGCGCTGATTGCATTCCAGTGCCTTTTGATGAAGAAGTGGTTTCCATTTACAATGTTCAAATAAAAAAAAATAAAAACATTGTGAGATGGTGAGAATGGCTCCCTTTACACAACAGGGCTGGCATTTAGCCTGAGGATGAGCTTATGTGAGCAGATGATGACCATGATCTTGATGCACGGTGTTGAGCCATCGTGGAACAGCCCGGAGGCTCTGATGTGCTGAGGCAGGACGGGTGGAGTAGACCTACCAGCACATGGATGAAGCTCCGCCCTGGCAGTACTGTTGCTTAAAAATGACTCCGAGTGGAATCTACTCAGTGAAGATCCTTTGATTGCTAGCCTCTTATTCAAAACGCCTGCCTAACATGTAGAAAGGACAGGGTCGAAACACTTTAATTATTTATGCAGCAAAAGCTTTTATCGAAAGTGATGCACATTTGAGAAAGCAGGGTCAGACAGTCCCTGGAGAAATTGAGGGTTAAGAGTCTTGCTCAAAGGCCCAGTGGTGAAATCAGTCTGCCACCCCAGGGATTTGGGCCAGTGACCTTCAGAGCAGAAGCATGGTGTCCTAAACCACTGAGCTGCAATTATTCAGTGGCAGTTCCAGGCTTCAGCAGCAAATATCTCAGAATATGAGTCTTATGACATAAATGCTAAGTGCAACATAGCAAACTACGACTACTTGGGCAGAATCAAGCACACAGGTAGGTCTGACATGCCTCTGGCATTCCCTAGAGCGATGTTTCCCAACTCAGTCCTTGGGGACCCCCAGACAGTCCATGTTTTCGCAGGAGCTGGGAGGGAGCAAAAATGTTGACTGTCTGGCAGGGAACTGGGAAGGAGCAAAATTTCACACAAGACCCCCAAGGACTGGGTTGGAGAACACTGCCCTAGAGAGCAGAGCAAAGCTCAGGGTACCCTGCCAAACTGTTTACTAGCACCTTCACATCCAAACAACCAGGACTTCTGTGATGCTTCCACTGTTGCTGAACATTCATTGGCTGTGATGCTGGACTGGTCGCTGGAGGATAACGCTGGCATTGAGAGAGATGAGTGCAACTCGGAAACCCAGAAGGATGGAGCCCAGGGACTCCAGACCCTCCAAACCGAAAGCTTCGCTCAATTAGGCACAACTAGACCTTAAAGACATCAGCTGGCCATTAGGAAACAGGACTGTACTGTACTGAACTTCTTGTCTGGTCGCTTGACTGTTGGGTCCGGTAAAGGTGACTTACAGTTATCCATTTAGTGTATACACCAGGATATTTCAATGGAGCGATTCGAATGAATCACCATATTCAATGGGTACTGCAACAGGGTCTATCTTGCTGAAAGAGCAAACTTCAAGCCTCTGCCTTTAATCACGTCCTTTGTGGGAGGCACTTTCAGTTTGAAGCTCTTGGAATGATTGTTCCTGGGCCCTGTGCCGGTCAACCCATTGGACAACATAGCACCACATGGGCTTCCACCCCCAGACACCCTCTGCCGCTATGCATTTGTTTTTAACTTGGTATTCTGTGAGAGATCAGGTAAAGAATACCCTGTATTACCTAGCTACTCATCTGTAATATTTAAAAAAACAACATAATGATTAGCACATGGGATCGTGTGATTTATTCCCTCTTAAGAACTTTTATGAAACATTATAACGGACGTTTGAAACTGACTAAATAAAAATGCTAAATAAATTTAATTTATTAAACAGGAGGGAGAACATTTTAAAATGAACTTGAGGAAGCACTTCTTCACACAGCGTGTAGTTGGAGTATGGAATAGTCTTTCTG
>JAODKC010000130.1:6858508-6894431 GCA_026777985.1 Mormyrops attenuatus
GGGGGGTGTGGGATTGGAGGTTACCCAAAAGACAGTTGGACAGTCCATTGGCTACTGACAGGCCCAAAGCACCATGTAAATGGACGGCGTCCATCATGCCAGCTCTTCTGTGCCATGCAGAGAACGACTCATGATTTTCGATCTCGCTTGACTCTTCCGGAAAGTTCTGTGGACGGGCCTCTCCCGGCGTCGACATAACCTGCGCGTCTCCCAGAGGTGCCGATTTCTCATGCTCCTGCGCCTGGCAAAGGCTCATCCTGGAACTGATAATTAATTTCATCTCCTCGCAGCTCGCTCGCACACACACACCCGCTCTGAAGTCCTACCCCCGTCAAAAGTAATTGCACGCTGTAAGCTACAGAAGATCAGCCTGGCTTCTTGAAACGATTATATTCCTGGTGGTAGGTAGGGTAGGATGGAGGGAGCAAGGGCAGAACCCAATCACTCATCTTGGAGACGTTTTCCACACATGGTTCATACATCCATGTGCATTTATACCCATTAACTATCAATAAAAATCAATGCGATATCATTCGCACCACGTCAGGCAGCTTCCATGTAGCTGTGAAAAAGCCGGAGATAAAAATACCCACAATCACACTGACAGTATATCACCATGTCCCTTGTGTCCATCAGTAAAAGAGGAACATCTGTTGCCAAACGCGATGCTGTTGCTGTACAGGGACACTTAAAGGGGAACTGGGAACGGGAACTTCTTAATGATACTTACGTCTCACATTTTCTTTTTGACTGTTCATAGATAATTCTGCATTAACCCTGAATTCCACAGAATTATGCTTTACGATCTGTGATGGACTGGCATCCCTGTCCACGATGTTTCTTGCCTACTCTAGGTTCTTGGCTCTTGTGGGACCCTGTACTAGATATATGGATGGATGGATGGAACACTTTATGATACCTTTATAATAACAGTATTCATAAAAGCTCATTTTGTGAACAACATTCACAGTTAATATTAAATTCAATTTATCCATCTGTCCACCTTCTGCTAAGCCCAGCCAGAATCAAGGGAAACTAAATTCATTAATTGTAAGTAATGTGAAGTTTAACTAAGGGCTGTCAGTCAGCCATCTGAAGTCGTGCTGGGTGTGCATTTCTGCAGCAGATAGTGTAGGCAGCATGCTTTGGCGGTCTGCCCAACTGCAGCAGCCATCAGCCTGCACACATCGCTGGCCTCTACTGCATCTGGGACTGATCTTTTTTTGACCCTTCTTTTTCCATTTTTAATTACAGTCTCTGGCAGTTTCCCCAAAATGTGTAGCAGGCGAGCGCGATAACTCGTCTCTGAAAACAGGGCTCAATGTCTGCTTCTAGGCTGAGCATCTGTGCCACAAGGAGAGAAGGCCGCCACCACGTTTCGGTGCCGAACTAAACGGTTGTGTCTTTTTCATGTGAAAGAAACTCATTTTAAAGGCCACAGGAGTTATTTTAAGTTTTAAGGACACCAATAATTTAGTGATAAAAATGGGAGTTTGTGTGAAGTGTAATTTCCATGAACTATTTCCTTTTGTTTGTGTAACAAAATGTACAGTAACAGCAATATTTCAGGTGGGTTGTGATGAAAAGATTATTTTCCTATTATCATTGGGAATTCGTATGTTTTTTTTATTACTAACATGTTACTTGCCACGATGCTACATGAATCACTTGACGAAAGAGATTAATCTCACCCGCTTGGCTTTTTTGAGTGTATGGTTTTGGATGTAATACCAGACAGATTTTTGTACCACAAAGTTATGTGCTGGCAGGTTTACTTACCATACCCGTTCCCCTGCCAAACAATTATGGGTAACCCTGTATTTGCCGTTCTCTCATCTCTTACCCATAAATAAGTTTGGTACAATTATCCAATGATGAATTTGATGTTACAGTTTCCTCACCCCTCATTTGTGTTATGTTTTGGGTTTCTGGATTTTTCCATGGCAAAAAAAAATAATAATAACAAAAAACATTTTTGGAATATTCTTTTTTTGGTCAAAGTTTTGACATGAAAGCTAAGTTCCAATAGTACTCAGACGTATACAAACATACAAGCATGTGTTATATGTGTACTTTATAAGGATGTATGTATTTATTTATTTATGTTTCTTATGCACTATTTTGGAGTTGCATCTTAATTTCACTGTATAGTGACAATAAAGACCTTTCTTGATGTTCTTCTTGATACAACAAAAATCTGTTTTCCAAAACATGTCTAGACGTCACTTTGCTTTATGCGCTGAATTTAACCTTTAACATTAAAATACTCTGAATAATCTGTGCTTTCAGCTGGGGAACCGTTCAGCTAATGTGACTGCAGGTTTCAGCCAAGAGGATTAAATGAATAAATATGAAACATTGACTAAGTTGTTAAAAAGCTTCTGTTCTTAACAATTCTAAGCACTTTTCTTCTTGATTTAATTGATAAATTTCAGACATATACTGTTCTTTCTGCATTGGCTAAAAAAAGAAATACCGTGAATTAAACTTTGCAGGGAAAAGTTTTCGTTTCATGCGATGGATGGGAAGATGTAAGGAAACTGCAGACATGATTCATGACAACTCAGACTGCAGTAGTAGGCGATGCTGGCCCTAAGCCAGCCATGGCAATTTCTGCTGGGCCAGGGGAAATGGAAGGCTATGAAGGGATCACAGTGGTGATGGGAAGCCAGTGGAGACGGGTAGTGCCGGGGATGAGAGAGGGCACAAGGAGACATGTCCGAGGATAGCTGTCTGAGTAACGGGTCTGCAAATAGACTCCTGACAATCAGGGCTATGACGGCAGCCTGAATGATGGTCAAGTTTTCAGTTTTTATCTCTTCTGAGCCCAGAGAAGCAGCTAATGATCAGTTCTTCATTTGTAGATGTTATTTTTTTTAACCCAATACAACCAGCGCGTGGATTTTTTCTGCATGGTATCTGAAGTTTCATTCAAGTGGCCGTATCATAACTGGTGACAACGTCCTCGATCCGTATGCTGGGAAAGCTATTATTGACTGGACCATGCTGATCAGCATTATTTCTCATGCTTTGAGACGTAAAGGTACTGTCTACGTGTCACGTTTCCCTTCCGATCTCTTGAGGAAGTTTCTACTTTAGTAGCCGACAATCTTTTGTTACCCTACAGTGTTGGTAGTAAAAACAATTATTTGTATTAATGAATAATATCATCCATCCATCCATTTTCAGTACCACTATCCCAGTTAGCACAGGGCATGTGGTAGGGGATGCACATTCATCGCTGGCCACTGAATAGATCAATACAGACGTTCCTCTACTTACGAACGTTCAACTTACGAACTTTCAGACATATGAACAAAGAGGACCGTAAGTCCAAATTTTGTTCCTTGTGCTCCCGTTTCCTGTCCGCAACATCAATTCTTTTTTTCTGCGCGCCAATTCCGCCTAGTACGACTTCTGGCCGCTACTCCCGCCGCGCAGCAGTGTAGCGTGCATACTCCCGGCATCCTAGTTCTTTGTACTTGCGTATACCCTTAAAATGATGTTGAATAACGACTTATGAACATTTCAAGTTTCGAACGGCTGTTCGGAACGTATCTCGTTCGCAAGTAGAGGAGCGTCTGTATTAGTGAATTACTTACCATTCTTTCCGTTTGACTTAATACCATAGCCCATTAGCTGCTCATCACCCACACTTTGCATCTCTCTCCTTGAATATCTGGCAACTGGATTCAATTACTCTATTTAAATCCATCCATCAATCCATTTTCTGAAACTGCTTGTTCTATTCAGGGTTGCGGAGGGTCCGGAGCCTATCCCAAAGGCTACAGGATCAAGTTGAGGAACAACCCATGATGAGGCGCCAACCCATCGCAGGGCACACTCACACACCATACACACTCACACACCATACACACTCACACACCAGTCACTCACACACCATACACACTCACACACCAGTCACTCACACACCATACACACTCAAACACCATACACACTCACACACAATACACACTCACACACCATGCACACTCACACACCATACACACTCACACACCAGTCACTCACACACCACACACTCACACACCATACACACTCTCACACCAGTCACTCACATTATTATTATTCATTTGTTGCATCTAAAAACCTAGGACCTACTTAATTGGCACAAACACACCTATGCTTCTTCAAGGGCCTTCACGAAGCATCAACGGGTGTGACGCCTGGTTCAGTATTTAATAATAAGCTACCGATCTTACATAATTGAATGGTTAGAGTAGGAAAACAGCATCTACCAGGGTTGCCCAGGAACCGGGCTGGGCTGGGCAGCACTAGGTGGTGTCTTCTTACCACAAACGCACCTTTGTTCGGTGTTGATTCGATTCACCCGGCCGGCGAGCGTTTTGCTGATGACTTGCCTCTACGCGTTCAGACACTCCCTGTACAGACAATCAGCCCAGCTGGCTGGGTTTTAGGCAGACAGGAGCTGCTGATGACTAATTGAGGTGAGCCATCGGGGCAGTAGACAGGGGGTGGTGACAGGCTGGGGGCAGGATGGTGTGCCCTTTCCACCCCTCCCACTCTCACACACAAGCACGTTCCCCCTAAAATAGCCTGACAGCTACTGATCTCAGAACCACGGCCTGTTCCAAGTTCTGCAGTACATTTTAAATTAATTAAATGTTCACCGGATAAGCGGATGGGAAATGGATGGACTTTCATTTTCAGTTTCAGATGTAACGCTTGGAATTAGCTACGCAAGTCACATTTAAATAAGGTTATCTTACACATCTGCTGTTTTTTGGTATTCATTTGCAACTCCAGCCCATAGGAATCTAAATGAACCTCTGGTATGACACACACACAAGGCATTACCGTTCGAACAAAACAAAGTTTGGCTGGATCACACCAATCCCCAGTTTAATGGTTCAGTTATGTACCCCGCATGACATCACCGAGCAAATGTGAGGGTGTCAAGTGCCGAAGATGGGGTGTGTGTGCGTGCTTCACGTACATATGCTGACCCCGCGTCTCACCGCTTGTCCCGAGCAGCTGTCCTCGCACACGTTTGACAGGCCCTGCATCACGCTGCTGCCAGGGGGCATGGAATTCGTGCCGCTTATGCAGCCGCGCTCCTCTGATAAAGCGCGCTGTCTTCACTCCTCACGAAAATAGGTCAGTGCACATGGCACAGTCGCATTGTTGGTTTTTTTCCCCTCCTCTCAATATCTCAGGAGGCACAATTGCAAAGGCAAGGCTCATCTAACAGAGTGAACGCTGAGAATTCTTCAGTTACTTTTAGCTATCGCCTACTGATTAAAAACAAAACAAAAATCCAGTCATGTAGAATATATTGAGAATTTTTATGACACTGAACATTTGTAAATATGAAAGTGAAATTATGTTAAAAACTGGGGAAGAGGATTAGGAAAGTAGATGCCCAGATTAGACTGTTGTCAGCCTGGCTTATAAACCATGACACTCTCTGAGTGGACGGTCCCTCTGTTTCCACATGCCTGCGTGTGCAAAAACCTTCCCTGAGAACTGGAGTCCTGCTCTGCATCTGCTTGAGGAGGAAAGGTGTGGAGGCGTAGGATGGGGTGGTGCTGGGAGTGAGTGGGGAAAGTCCGCTGCGCATCGGCAGCTTGCGTCAGACTGGACAGACTGGGAAGCAAAGAAAATGATGTATAATCAAAGCATCTCACGTTTTGTAATGGCGTTTCCCAGAATGGCAAATAACATAGATAGATTTATATTTTATTTATATAGCGGACTTTATCCTGAGTACATTTTTGAGAAAGCAGGGTCAGATGGTCCCTTGAGCATTCGGGGGTTTATGACCTTGCTGAATGGCCCAACTTTGAATACACTCTGCTGGGACTGGAACCAGCAACTTTCCGATCACAAGCACAGCACCCCACCCACAAATCGCACATATGCCCCACCCACAAACCACACTGACATATGTAGATACATATGCAAAAAATATCTGCCAAAATAACACCTGAATTAACACTGTAGAGCTTTGAACTACAAACACAGAACCTACATGCATCAATCTTCAGAACCCATAACTAATCCCAAAAACCATAGGATGAAACAGGAGGTACAGTCCCATAGTCTAGTCTTTGGGCCCTTGTGTGAACACACAGTAAGGGAAGAACAGAACTACCAATTCACCTGAAGGAGAAGCATCTGGAGCACATGGAGGGATTAGAACCTGCAACCTTGCGAACATGAGATCACATTGCCCTGCTCTAAGCCACTGGACCTCTAATGGCAGGGTGTGCTGGCTCAGGGGATTTTGGTATAAGTTGATGTCTTCGGAAGGAGGAGCAGGAGTGCTACCATATCACTGTGACAAGAAGACGGAGCTAAAAAATACGCACGCTCCAGGTCATGTGTGGGAATATATTTAAAATGAATAAGGCTGGATGGAGCCAAAAGCCACAAAGCGCCAGCATCATGGCCCGAACACACCGCCTCGTCAGCTCCGAGCAGGAGCAATTAGCAAGGGGCTAGACTTCTTGCTCACCTCCCTCTGCGGAGCTGATCTGGGGAACCATTAATGGCATGAATTACTCACTTGAATAAAAAAATGGCAGGTACACCGGACACAAATATGCTTTTTCAAGGCCATAAATAACTGAAGTGGCTCATACAATTACTTAATGCCAGTGCAGCCCTTACACAGTGTTGACCCCAATAGATAGATAGATAGATAGATAGATAGATAGATAGACGAAAAGATGTCACTTCTATTCATTTATTCGGTAGACCCTTTAATCCAACGCAATGTACAAATAAAAGCACAGTACCCTGGACCAACTGGGTAGTTAAGGACCTTGCTCAAGGGCCCAATGGTAAACTCTGCCGAGCCTGAAGTTCAAACCAGTCACCTTCCAATCACAGGCTATCTATACAAAAAAAGCACACCAGTTCAGATTATTCTGCCACCTACATTGATGAAGGGAAAACGAGTTCCGCTGCATACTTAATTAAAATGCCTGTCTAAAAACAAGATATTAAGCTGCCCATGCACCTGTTAGACTACCCTAATTTTTCTAAAAACCAATCACGCTGAACGGATTGGTGGTATACCCCAGAGGTTACACCTGACCCAACTCCCCGTACGGTACCAGCGGCCATCGAGCCAAATCGCAACATCTCCTCTGTTCTCAGCAGGCCATCCTGCGAGACAGTCAACAAATGCTTTCAGTCCCGCTGCCAAGATCTTAGCATAACTGCATCAAAGGGATACAAAAATATGAACTGAAATGTCTCAGGTACTGGAATTGCAGCAGATGCCTCCAGAACGGAAGAGAGCATTCCCACAGCTCACTCAGTCCATTTTTTGTCATTTTCATGAGACCATCAATGCCAGCCTTAATCATCACACGTTACAATATTGGGAACCAAAGCTCACTCAGTCCTCATGTACCCCAGTGAACTTTTATAAAATTTCCAAAACTCACTAAGTCATAAGAACATAAGAACATAAGAAATTTACAAACGAGAGGAGGCCATTCGGCCCATCAAGCTCGTTTGGGGAGAACCTAACTAATAGCTCAAAAGAAATATTCCATACGCATACTGAGAAATTTTTGGAAATTTGCTCTTCAGTTATTTTAAAAATGATTGAATTCTAAGGTATGCTGAACCATATCATAGGACAGAGGAAAATGAATAACTTTTTTTTCAAGTTCCCAAACACCAGCAACAGCAACTGGGCACACCGGAAGACATGTACACACAGGATGCCAGTCTCTGACAGGCGGGCCTCCCAGTACTCAAGGCTAACAGCATTGGGGCCACAGACTACAGGATACAAAGATGAGACTGTTGGGTTGGACACAAAACACTTGGACACAAAGCTGAGCGATAAGCTAGAGAATAATTCAGAGGTCAAACCAGAACCAAACGGACTGATCCAACTCACTAAACCCAACAGAACAAAGGCTAAGAAACCAGGTGCCCCAAACTACCAAAACAAAGCAAATGCAGGTAAATCAAGACTGAGTAAAGAACCACTGAGCAGTTAAATCTTTAATAGACTGAGCCATCCGGAAATGGGCATGATCATGCAGAACAAGCACGCCTGAGGCAAGTAGCTTGTGAGAGGCATTGAGGACCAGATGTGACAGACAAACACAACATGGGCAACATAATAAACAGGCAGGGACTATGGTCAACTTCATAGTTCACCAGTTCAAATGAAAGAATTTAGCTTGCATTGTATAACAAGACAAATTTTCATCCTGTGCTGGTGCAGTTAAAATGATGACTGATGTTTTATTTTTGGGACAAGCTTTAACACAGCTGATTTATCATCTTCCAGTCACAGCAGAGGGTCACAGGCAGTCTGTCCCAGAATGCACTGGGCAGCCTGAATGGGAGGCCACCGCGATACAGGGTACACTCACCGGCAGACATATGACCTAGAGAAGCACTGACTCACCTAACTGCATGTCTTTGAATTGTGGGAGAAAACCTGCACAATTCTGGGGAACAAACCCCACTCAGACACCCACAGACAGTGTGAGGTCACGCTTTAAAACCCCAACTCTGGAGGTGGGCAGCAGCAGAGTCACCATGTTACCCACAACCGATGCAACCCACATATGAGATATAGATCCACATAGATTAGCGTTTCCCAACCTAGTCCTCAAAGACCCCTAGGCAGCCCCCAGCTCTCAGCACACCTGAACCAAACAATCAAGCTATCAAGAGCACCCAAGAGCTGGTACAGTTGTGCTGTGAGCTGGGAGGGGGCAAAAATGTGAACTGTCAGAGGGTCTCGGGGGACTGGGTTGATACACACTGAAATAGATGGATTTGTTGGTAAATCTTACAGCCTGAAATGACTGCAATGCAATGATGTCATACAGATTAAATAGCCTCAGAGGTTCTGTAATGATATTTAAAAAAGACTGCGCAAAGATTTTAAGGACCACTGGACTTTTGGGAAATGTGTTTCCAGCATATAAATGAAAATTTGAGAATTCACAAACACTGTTCAACAAGAGAAACAAAAGGACAACACTGTCTAATGGAGACATTTTTCATCAGAGTGATATTTCATATATTCCAGATGGAAAACACTCACAATTATTAAACATTAATGCTGACACTAAATATAGCACAGAACAGATCCTTATATTTCAAGTGACATCTTCCTTAACCAGGTCCTGGATCACAATACCCCCCGCCCCCCTTGATTTCTGAAGTCCTGATATTATGACAACCAAACCAATAGTCAATATGCAAGGCGAGGACTGATGCATAGAAGCATATATATTTAGAAATTAATAATTCTAATAATAATATATGCTGATTCTTTACATGTATTTCAGCAGCTTAATGTCTCTTAATGATAGAGTCCTGTAGCGCCAAGCAAGGCTCCAATGATCACATGATGCCACTGAAAGAATGACTTGTCTGGTTATTTTATTCTGCACAAAGATGGCACACTAATGTGTGTCGAATTTTACATAAGTCGGATTTGCCTTCCCATACCAGATACCTTACAGGAAAAAACACATAAGCCAAAAATATACTAGTAATACTAGTATACTAAACATGTTAAATAAATGAACATAAAAAGTGTCAACTGACACTATTTGCGTTAATGCTTCTGTAAAGTCTATGTATGTTGAATATTTTTTTGTGCGAGTCCAGATTTAATTATCCTGGAATGCATCATGGATTTAAACAACATATCACTTTGAACCAAACTATATGCAAATCTATATATAACAAACTGTTCTACTCACTGACAGGATGAAAAAGTGCATTGCTAAAAAGGGTCATGATCAAATTTTTCATACATGTCTACGCTTACACGGCACAGCTAATGATACTCTCATCAGCTCATTTATTAACAAAATTCAAATCATTCTTAATCCTTTCCCTAGAACTAATATTGCAGTAAAAATGCTGTTTTAATTGCCAATTAGGAGGCGGCAAATATTTGCATTTCATGATTTATCTGCTGAATTGCACGCTAATAGCAACCATTGCCAGTGCTTGTATACTATGAAGTCGCAGAATGTTCCAGAAGACTCCTGATGACAGCCAGATGGAGACGGAGCTTCCAAAGGCTTTCAGCGGGATTCAAAGCCTCGTTCACAGACGAAAGCAGAAAGCAGCCCGACAGCATCATTGTACAGCAGTAAAAAGGCGACAGCATTTCCATTTCCTCCCGTGCTAGGAGCTAATGTAATCCAAGCGACTTCTGTGCACGATGCTGTTTCGGGGAATGAGAAAGATCAATGATGCCGGCTGGGTTCTTTCATATAATGGCCATCTGTGAAGCATGTTGGGGGTTGGTGTTAGCATCTACATAACTCAATGAAAGAGTGGACTTGGGGGGGGGAGGGTGTGCATCAATGCCTCTATGACTATGATCAAAAGGTCATTGCTTTAAATTCCATGGCTGGCAGTGAGATTTCACTGTTGTGCCCTTGATTGAGGCATTTAATCTCCATTTGCTCCAGGGACTGGCTGACCCCTGCTTCCTCAAAATGTGTTGCTTTGGATAAAAGCATCTGCTAAATCAGGGGTGGCTGATGTTACCCAGAAAGGGCTGTTGTGGATGCAGGTTTTTGCTGGAACTCCCTAATTAGAGAACTAATTGACTGAAGAGTCCTCACATCTGGGTTTGAACAGCTGACCTAAAGGTTATCCCAAAAACCTGCACACAATGGCCCTTTGAGGATTATGCCGTGTTCCATTTACCTCGGAGGTCGGAACTCGGAAATGGGAATGACGTCACACAAAAGTTAACCGTGTTCCCATAACGACAAATCGGAAAGCCATTTCACACTACAAGGGACCCGCAAGATTTCTTGCTTAGCCAGATAACTTGTCGGATTTAATTTACCCCAGTTTAAATGGCCTTTATCTTCGTTCACTTGCACTTAGCCCAGACTACCTTAAATCTGACAAATTATCCGGCTAAGCAAGAAATCCTGCTTTATGAAATAGGCCCCAGTTCCAGCCTGGTTAATTGTTAGCCATTGTTATCAATATCAGTCGATAACAACACATTATGTGGTATTTTGCGCATAAAACCACTGTAGCAACACGTCCACAGATAGCGCTTGGACAGTACTGTGTATACAACCGATTCAGTGAGCCACAAATAAAACGTCAGTGCTAATAAACAGTATAAAACTACAGCTTTAACTTCTGTTGAATTGCAAGGTTATGTAGATTCCTCTGAGTTCGCGAGTCAAAATTCCGACTTTAGGGGGCGTTCCAGTTGAAATTTCCAACCATGACCATGGAATTTCCAAGTTACAAGTTCAAATGGAACACAGCGTAAGATTGACCACCCCTGTGCCAAATGAATAAATGTAACGCTCTAGTTGTATTAGCTAAGAGAGCCTGGTTTACTGTCGATATGTATCTTATTGATATGCTATTGTTCCTGTTTACAATTAGACTTTCTCATCTGCTAGTTGTTACCTTATGTGATGTTTACTTGAGATCACCCGGTATTTATTTAATGATAACTGTCTGGCTGTGCCACGCCTGACCCTGAGAAGGTCTCCTTCCCCCAGCTTCCAGGCTGCGGAAATGGCTTTTTGACCCGTCCATTTATATCACGGGCAGCTATTTTCAGGTTCAGTGACGCAACTCGACTCGGCCGACCCAATAGAGCTCTCTGACACTTGGAGAATTCCTCTGTGCAGTGTTAAAAGACTGGCAGATGGGACACTGGACCTAAGAAGGGCAAGATGGAAGGAGGCTCGTATGGAGGTAGCCACCTGTGGACCTGACGCGTTGGTGTATGCAGTCATTTTGCCTTGTATTTTCTCCTCTTGTTCTGGTTCTCATCTGGCTTTGTTCCAGGAACCTCATGATTACTTTGTCTTTAAGTCCCGGCCCAAAGAAGTTGTCGACCGGGGGGGTGGAGGGGGCGGCAATAGTTAAAGTAACTCCTTTCTAAAACCACACACTTGGCGGCCCATGGATTATGGTCCCGCTACCCACTTTTGGGTCGCGACCCACCAGTTGAGTGTTGTGGTGCTGCAGATATCCACAGAATGGGTAAGTTTCTTATTTAGCTTGTTATTTGCGTGTTTGTACCGTCATCCCATTCAGGGTGAACCCCAGCCTTGTACCTTATGCTGCCTGAGATAGGCTCCAGGCCTCCCCCTAACTGGGATAAGCAGATTGAAGATAGATGGATGGATGGATGGATGGATGGATGTTAATTGATTCATTTATTTACAGGTACCTCTACTCCAATTTAGAACATGTAGCAATTGTAATGATTAGAAAGGTTAACTGAACATCAGTAAGATGGAATACCAGATCCTATAAAAGAGACTAGCTGGTATCATAGATGTGGTTCCTCTGCATTCCGTTGCAAACTGTGTCCTTATGAAACCGTTACACCTGGGGATTTGGCTTTCAGCTCCCAGATGCTGCTTAAATGGCACTCTTTGCTGTCGGCGTTCCCCAGATGCAGGCCATCTTACAAACTACACTCACCAGATGGGTTCTGGGCCACTGTGACCGAACCAGGATAAGTGCTTATGGCAGGGAAATGGACAGACGGACAAAAGATCACCCCCCCCCCACACAGCACAGAAATTTAGGGAGCTCTTTTCCATAAGTCTGATGTACCAGTGGAAAAAAAGAATGGATATATAAAATAAATAAACTAAATCTACACAGCTGGGACAATATGGTCGGTATCATGATGGTTACAGCTGATACCAGACAGCTGCTAAATTCTGGTGCCTGAAAACAAGAGGGGCCTGTCAGTAAAGAGTCAGTTTACGAAACGAAGGCAGTTTGACCCGAACCCTCACCCAAATTGCTGCCATCCATTCGAAGAGCAAGCGACAGTTTTGCACTTAGAATCACACGATGAGAGCTGGGCAAATGAGCCGATAAACACAGGTGCATAGCCTCCGCTAATGGATGCCACAGGTCACGTTAGCCGGGTCGCTGTAATGGCTAAATTGATGGGATCCAGTTAGACAGGCAGGCTGAACACCGGCGATTGGGGGGGGGGGGATGTTTCGTAGCTCGTTTAACAGCATGCGGGGGAGACTGCCCAGCCCTGCTGCTGCAGTGTGTAAAGGAAACTGGAGAAGAGGCAGCGTCACTGGCAAGAAACACCTCTGTGACATCTCGATTCTGCGTGACGTGCCCGTTCCTGTCTGTGAAACCGATCCAGTGGCACAGAAAGCTGAACACTGAAAAACAAACCCAGGCAAAAAGCAGACGATGACAGTGGGGGCATCATCCTGCTCTTGCTTATTCCAGGATCACTGGATGCGCCTCCCAAGCTGGCCATAACCCGGACGTGCTGCTTCGGTAAAGGACGCATCACTGGCAGTGAATTTTCATGTTTTACATCACACGGTCCTGAAGTGCAAAATGCAATAAATTTAAAAAAACCATAAAAAATAGAAAGAAAGAAAATTATACTTGTTATTTCTTTCATTTTCACAGCATTTTCATTTCAGTTAATTTCCTTAATCTGATGTTTTCATCTGAAAAGTGATAGTGATAGCATAAAGCTATCAAGCTGTTTTCTTTTTTTTCCATCAGGTCCAAACATGCCTGTTTTTTTAAACGCATGAAAACAATCCTCTCTGCATGGGCCTGAGATATGTCTCAAGTTGCCAGTAAAATCCCATTAATTCACCCCTAACCTGCTCACATCTTTTCACTATTACTAATGACAAGTAAAGAAATGACAGTCAACAAGCACTCATATAGTTCCTTTTATGCACCAATAACGTCAACATAAACTGAAACATTTGAACCAGTTTCAATATTCTTTAAATGCAATGTCAGACCAGAGATGTGCAAACTCTTCCCACATCACTCACCTTGCAAACCAGCAACATAATAAAAGACAACGGAGGCTGATAGCTCTGTAAAGTCTGCCTGCCTCAGTGCAAAATTAAGCCAATTTTTCCAGAAGTCTTTTATTCAAACATACATATAAGATTTCACATTTTCACATTTAGCACATTTCGCTTCACATCCAGAATGTCCTGTCTGACTCTAAGATAAGTACTCTGATAATAAGTAACTCTGGCACAGATTGGAACAGCAGCTCAAAATTCTTGAAAACAACCCCTGACATGACAGTACGCCAGAAGGGATCCTCAACAAGAGGAGCTTCCACTGCACAGGAGCTCTCCACTTGGACATTCCCAGCACTGGAAAACCCTGACATTGTCTCAATTTGTAATAACAGTGTGGAACATCTGATTTCTTCCAAAAGTGGGAGAAAGTCAATGCTATGTAATGTCTAGCAGGCTTCAGGTAGGATCTTGTGCAAAAGAGCAGGACATTCTGTAACTAAGCTTGCCATACCAGAGTAATAGCAATTGATGTGTTCTTTCTCACATGACAGGAGCAACATAATTGATTGTTTATTGCATTTGTTGTCCTTTCAGCTATCTACTATGAGATCTACTATGGGTCGTCTTCAAAAATCTTGTTGCATATCCCCAGACATTTCCATACAGGTATGATGATCTGGTGACTTTGGAGTGCAGAGATGAGGGACCTTCAGCATGCAAACCAGTCAACAAGTCTGGTTGGGGGCTAGTTGTATAGCTGTAGTAGTGGGTCAAGGATAGAAGTAGATATCTCCCCTTCTTCCATGTTAGCGTGACACCAACACTATGCACGGAAACTGAAAAGAAGCCAGAGCTAATTGGGCACATCCAACTCAGCCACATCATCTTTAATATCAGAAGAACGCATGACATCACTGAGAAGATTCAGCAAAGATAACTGATGACTGTACCCACAATCCAGAGGTTCTTCTCAACACAGTTACCACCAGGGCATAACTTTCACAATACCAAGACGACCAACAGCTGTGATGGTTTCAAGCTTCAAGTATCTAGGTAGCATACATGCAAGGCCCCCACTCTTAATAGTGGAATTTTGGATCGTGTAGTTCTGATAGAAAAGGGCTTATTGCCACAAGTGTTCAGCCTGAACCACATAATACAGGCTCTGTAGGTCTTTCACTTACAGAGAAGCCTCTCCATCACCATAAAGGGCAAAGTATCAAATGCTAAAATCCACCAGTGTATCCACACCACCAGCACTGGGCCCAGTATACACCAGAATACCTTGGATATTGACATATTGAAACAGATCTCTGATTGCCAGTTACACCACAGACAGCAAACATGAGTAAAACACCACCAAACTTGAACCCAGACCACAACAGAGAGTCTTTTTTGAATATACATATGTTTTTTTTTTTTACTAAAACTCCCAAAATGTTATCGGAAGTTTTCACCTGAGCCTGATCTTTATTGTAACACAGTTATGACTCATTAACTGCATTAAAATGAGTCAATAGGAAGTCCCCACAAAGACAGAAATGCAAACATCTGTGAGTGTTTCCGTGTTGCTGAGATTCGGGCCATTGACTTATCTGTTTGATTAATAATTCACCTTTGTGTTAAGAGTGGGTGAATGAGGCCTGGGTTCACAGTCATCAATCAGCTAAAGTACTTCCTGTTGTCATGGCCAAGGTATATGCATCTTTGCAGGGAGAGAGGCAGGAAGAAGGAGCCATATAGAAAAGAGTAGCATGAACATCCTATAAATACATATGGTGCTAATATTAATTAGTTACATTAGTAATAATCTGGAGGCAGAATACAATAGTGTGCAGTGATTTTTATTCCATGCTATTTAGACACTTTTTTATATTTGATTTTGAGTTTATATACATGTTTATTTGATTTTTCATTAAATTAAAGCCAACCAACAGGGTTTTTGAAGCAGGGTGAATTTTAAGCCAAATGTATTTAAATGCTCAGAGCATAGTCTAACATGAATATTGACTAGATTATCATCACAATGCATTATGGGATTGTGGCTGCTGAAAAGAGGTAGAGCTCATTACCTTTTCCGTGCTTGTGTCTTTTAATTTTTTATAGTATATTTACGTCTGAGATGGAGAGAGTTTGTCCAGTAAACAATAAGCACATATTTCCTAAAAACAGACCAGCTAATTCACAAATTAGATTTTCAGAGAGCTGTTTAACCTCAACTAATTTAGAACCACTCCAAAGACTCTCCCCCCTTAAAAAAACCACCCACAGTGCATCGCCCTCTCAATACTTGCTATCCCAGATGTGTGGGAGAATTAATTCTAATTCCGCATTAGCAGGTCTGCTTCATCCATTACGGAAAAGAGGAAGCAATGCCGATGGTCTGGGATAATACTCCCGGAGCTGGGCTGTAATCCTGCTCAACAGGAAATGAAAAGAGTAGCAGAGCAGTAGTAGGATACATTTAACAGATGTGCGCACAGCTTTCCAAAAGAAAGGCCACAGGTGGGTAAAAACCTCGATGAAAACAGGCTTCCGGGCGGGGGAAGCTGGTACAAGATGGATTTTGTCCCTGCTTCTCACCCACAACACATCCATGACCACTTCCGGGTGCCGTGTGCTGCTCCGTAAGGGCGGGATGAGCGTGCACCATGCCAAGAATGGATTCAAGATGCTGGCCGAGAAGCGTGACCACGAGAAAATGATCTCTGCCCGGCGAAGATGAGATTAATTTGGAATTCACTGGAGTTTTTTTACACTGCCGAAGCTCACCATCTGGTGCAGGGGGTGCAGGGTGGGCGCGGGAGGTGAGGGGGGTGGGCACGGCATGCTGGGAGAAGTACTTCTTCAGTCATAACTAACTGCATTTACAGATTCTGCACCAACCCTCGAGAGCACAGCGGGACAAGAACACGGAAGTCATTCATGTAGCGCGCAGGAACGCACGGAATGGGAGAGCTTTCCCTTCCTTTTTAAAAGCCCCCCCCCCCACCCCAAACACATTTATAACACAAGATATATGGTCTTTGAAAAGCTGTTTACATGAAATGAATGAGCAATATGCTGCTAAGCTAACACCCAGGATTAGCAGACTTAACAAGTGGGACGAAAGGCGCTCCGAAACAGTGTTGGCATCATGTGACCCTAGCACTCCATCTGCCCCGCCCCACTCCAGTATTCCACCTTACTGATGCCGGAGTTCATCTCACATCCGCCTCGGAAATACGGCAATCGGCCTCACATACTGAAAAAGCCCAGCCATCTCTTTAACACTAACTCGCTAGCACACAGGATGGACAAAAGAGTAGGAGGAGAAATATGGTTATTTTGCTAAGTGCATCTGTTATTTCCATGCTGTTTCATTAAGATATCGCAAGGCCAGTCAGCTGACACGTCTCATACATTAAACATGTATATGGCACAAGGTCAGGGAACACACTGAACCATGATCATTGCACATGCTATGGCGCCACGTGTATTTGCTGTGCTTGGACAGAACATTGATAAGCATAGACCTAACTATGACATATATAATTTATTCATATTGTACTTTACAGTATGAGTTGTCTTTAGACTGAAAGCATCAAATAAAAAATACAATATAACTATACAACTGATGATAATAGTAACTGAACACCATCTCTCAAACATAATGCCGTAACCATGCTAGCTTTCTACAAATTACCTTTGTTTTTTCAATGAATGGACAATGTCAGCAATATTAATGATTGATAGCATTGACTTGACTTTGGTCTTACAGCTGCTTTAAGGATATAGCTGTTATGGGGTAAGATGTTCCACCACTACACTCATGGAAGTGTAGGGGGAATCTCTGTGACTAAGGCTCACAAACACAAAAGGATCTTTACTTACCACCAAACCGAATATACTTCTGCAAGACAGCCACTGAAAGGCAGTCAAGAGTCCATTAAGTATCCAAGTCATTTCAGAAAACATACTATATTTATTCGCCCAGCGATCCGTCGCCTTATCATAAGCTCAGGCAGTGCCTGGCTTAGCGAATTAGCCCATCAGCATTAAAGTGCCATTTTGAATAATTTATTTTGCGTGAGCTGTGTATTTATCTCAGACAGGCCAAGTGCTACATACAAATTCAATCTCTTCCTTTTTCTGGTGGTCTAGCCTGGTCACACGAGCAGCATATTTTACAAGGAAAGAAAACCAGAAGGGTCCAGCTAATGTAATCAGGAAAAAAATGGATACTAATCTACCCCCAGAGACGCAGACGGTAGAACAGGGGCCTTGTGCCGTCTGTGCCCTTCCCGGAGGTCAATTGAGGCTAATGCGAGCTAATTAGCGGAACCTGAGGTTGCTTCAAATTGCAGAGTAAATGGAAGGCAGAATGAGATTAAAATGGCTGGAATATGCCGGATAGGTCTCTCTGCCCACAGGGGAACATATCCGACGCATGTTAATGAATACAGACCCAGGCACACGATCTCACCTGGTGAAAGTACGACAGAGGGGGGCGCAAGCAGGCCAGGCGTGTCGAAGTGGTGAGCGTGAGGCCTGGTTAGGCAGCATGCACTGCTGGCAGTGGAGGGTAAAGTCCTCAGACCTAGGTCCCTCCATATCACACTCCCCCAGGACACAATCAAAGGTTTGAAGAGTGTGAAAAAAATGAGAAAGAAACAAAATGACAATAATAGAAAACAGTGCAGGAAACACAAACAACACAGTACTGTTAACAAGTTACAGATTTTTGGTTTTTTAACTCATAGTGGAGAGTAGACTGGAATTGTTACAGCTACAGTATTTTTAAGAAAAAGGACATTAAACTACCAGAGAGCTATATCATTTATTGCTGCCCCCCCAATTCATATAAAACACACTCACGTTACAGACAAGTGTGATCTACACGCTAATTGAATGCTAAAGTCCAAAGGTATCTGTGCGGGTAGGAGGGTGTGGCCATCAGCTGATGGGCGTGGTCATCAGGTAGTGGGTGTGGCCATCAGCCATCTTGAGAAGGAGACTCCTGTGGCCAGATTTACTCCTATTTGATTGGTCCTTCCTCTCCTTTGTTCTCTGAAATCTGTGCATGTTGGCTTATTCTGTTCTGATATGCTTCAGGAAACTGGTTTACTGAGTTAATTCGAGACCCTTAACCACACCTTTTTCATCTGGTTCCCTTTTTGTCCCACAAATGCTGTACTTTTGTTTTTGTTATCTGCTAGCCTAGGTGCTTGATTACTGCCTTTGCATTTGCCTCGTGTTGGTGAAAAAGGAAGCACTGCACAAATCCGGCTGTGTGTGACTCAGTGTGTTAGGATGCTGTGCCATTAATGAGAGGGTCGCTGGTTCAAATCCCAGTGTTGGCAGAGTGATTTCACTGTTGGCTCCCTGAACAAGACCCTTAACCCCCAATTGCTCTAGGGACTGGTTGACCCTTGTTTCTCAAAAAGAATGGTTGAGATGTAAGTGTCTGCCGCACAAATAAAATAAACCTGTATGTTGTAGTCTAAGTGCCTGTGTCGCACCATACAATAAGCATGCAGCTTTTTCACATGTGACACAGAGGTCATCAAGAACGAGCTCTGCCCCTTTGACAAATATGGCTTGGCTGTAATTATGGTAACAAGGAGGCAGTACTGAGAGTCAATAACATTACATTGTTAGTCAAATAAAAAACAATTAGCCTGCCTCCGCTAAGAGTAAAGGGGAAAGAAAATCTGAGAACAAAAGCCAATGTTACAAAATGACTCATGATTTTTCCTTTCTGTCTGATTGTACTTTGTCGCCATGGTTGGTGTAAACATATATGCACGTTATCTCCCAGTCAAGGAAATGAATTTGTTAATTATTACTGAAAGAAGCTGCATTGACAAATAAAGGCAATGCTATGTGGAAATGTGTTAGCACTCACTTCAAAGGCCACCCCAAAATATCTGTGAAGTCAAATATGCTGTGAAAGGCTACATATGAAGATATTAAAAGCAATTAGCATTCAGTTATCATCATACATATTTTACAAACTAAGCATTTCAATTTTAAATAGTCACATTATATAGAGTCTTACATACCAAGAATAGACAAAGATACTTTAAGGCGATGTTTATCAACCCAGTCCTCGGGGACACCCCAGACAGTCCACATTTTTATTCTCGCTCTCTCCAAGTTCCCAGCACACCTGAACCAAACAATCAAGAACATGATTTACCTGGTATGTTTGTTTTGGGAATTTGGAGGAAGCAAAAATGGACTGTCAGGGGGTCCCTGAGGACTGGGTTGAGAAACGCTGCTTTAAAAGTATGGATCTTCTGAATGATTTTGTGTTTTGTCTGAGTGTTTGCCTGCATATGACAATAAAGATTTATTTGACCTGACTTAATTTATCTACCCATTCAATCATGTTCCAGCTACATATCCTGGTGACGGCCATGTGACTGTATGACTCATTACAGAAGAAAAGGTTTTTTGAGTGTCCTAATGTGTAACATTTGGCTGATCACCTCCAACGAATTAGCCAATCAAGGAAATAAAAAGCGACCCTGCCCGTGGAAAACATCCACTGCCGTGTCCATCTGACACATGACTCTCCCAGAAGGAAGAGCACAGAGAATTGAGCTGGTTGTTCAATATGGCACCGTGCCCTTTCAACCCGAGCTTACATGAAGAGGTCTATAGGGGGGTGGAGCCAGGCAAGAACCAGCAAAAATTGGTTTGACGGTTGGCCGAGGACCTCAGGGCACCACAAATGATATCTGGAATTAATCTAAATCCACTTGGCAAGACTGTCACTCTGGTATTCAAGAACGATGCTTCCTGCCATGTCGATTAAGTAAGCAGTATGGTGTGCAGGGCTGCCTATGTTATTTATACAACATGGCTGAAACAAGGCCGTTCCATTACAGGTGTTCACCAAGGTGAACGAGGATCAGTTGAGATTTAGTATGCAGCCCCAGGGTTGCAACAGAAGGGCCCCACCCCGATCCCTGCCATGCCTTTCAAAAAACAATAACGGAGCGTTACATCACAGCATTGGCTGAGCATCCCGCTAAGCTGAAATTGAGGTTTGGATTGTTCCAGAAACACCTAGATTTCTGTTGTCTGAAGGAAATAACTTAAGAAAAAAAAACAGATTTGTTAATTTTTTTTCTCTAAATGCATCAAGATTAACAGGGAATTAAAAACTAAGTTTCCAGTTTGTTATCTAGCCACTGGTAGGATTTTATTATTATTTTTGGAGTGTTTTTAAATTGCGCTTAGCAGTAACACTGGATCTCAAATAGATCTGCAGTTATATCATGCCACGTGTATACGGTTAAGCATCTCCCCTTTCAGTACCTTCTCTTCCTCATTGAATCTCCGGCTCTATAACCGGGCCTAATCTGCTCTACAACTCTGTGACATGCGTGGGATTTGTAAAAAAACAGGATAACAGGGACGGATGATCCCCAGGAGAATCCTGTGACACATCCATGTTATCGCAGTCTACCCGTATACTGTTACCATGACACCCACCCTTCAAATGGCAAAAAAAGTGCCGGAGATATGGAACTTTTTGTTAGTCTGGGTTTGGCACAAGATGAGACTTTAGGCTTTTGTTTTACATTACATGGGACTGGAGTATATTCTCAATCACCAGCCATGAAGATATTTAGCTAATTATATTATTAAAATCTCTGTGGAGACAGTACAAGCAGATAAATCTATTTCATAAAGTTGTGTATGCTAATGTTTATATGTAAAAGTTCATTTTTTGTCAGATCTTTAGACAAACTACTTAGTTCAGATAAATAAATCCGAACTGACCTTTAACACACCGTGAGTAGTAAATTAGCTCCATGCTACAGTAAAATGTGGCAGCTCGGAAAAAAATGTGTGGGTAACTGCTGATAACAATCTATATCAGAGGTCACCACTTTAAAGGTGAGTGTGTTATCACAGGAGAGCTTTAACACGGCATTATTTGTCATAGGGAGGGGTGAACCGAGGCCTGGTTAATATTTAGAAATCTTTGCTTAATGTAATGTGCGACCTGAATGAGTCAAAGTGGAGTTCCTAGTGTGATATTTACAGACGGATATCAATTATATAAGCGATCAGCTCAGCTTGAGCAAAGCGTTTATGATCCAGCCATAAAATGTGGCAAGTGGCAGGGCCATGTCCGCTAAGCCTGGGTGCCTACGTGCTTTGGAACAGATCCGAGTCACCGCCCCCCCCCCCCCCACTGTTATCTGAGGCGAGACTCCTGGAGGCTGTGGCCTGTACTGCCTCAATCACTTGTACAGGGTGGGTGCCCCCACCAGGCGACGGTTACACTTTAGCCCCAAGCACGCAGCATTTCCTAATCACCCCGTTACACTTTAACTCGCCGCCGGATGTACATAAGCTTATCTGCTGACCAGCTGGCGCAAGTGTAAATTTAGCCCGCATTAGTGACCCCCCCCCCCCAGCCCTAACCACCCCCAACAAAAACAGGTAGGACCGGAAAATTCTCTCTGTTCTTCTTTAATCCACCTCAGTCACCTGCAAGTTAAATTGTAATTTGAAGGGATGACGGGGGAATGTTTTCTTGAATCACAAACATTCGCCATTGGATCCTGTGCGCTCTGGCCAGTGTGTGGCTCTGTGCTTTAGGATGTTTTCCTGTAATCGCTAGGTCACCAGTTCGAATCCCCTGGCTGATGGGTTATTTTACCGTTGGGCCCATGAATAATGTTCTTGACCTCACGTACTCCCGGGACTGGCTGACCCTGTTTTCTCATTTGTGCATGACTTAGGATAAATGCATCACAATAAACTAATATAATATATACTAGGGAGCGACTGACAACTGATCACTTGCAAGTGAGATCATGAGGCTAAAGGATAAGCAGAGGACATCTTTATAGTACTAAGTCTTCTATACTTGTGTAAAAAAAACCTGGAGAAGACATATTACTTACCTGTCACACAAAACTTCACGGAAAACTCTCTACACTTTATGTGGTCCCAGTGAAGTCATTTAGCGTAAAGTACAGAAGGTACAACAGCACATCTCCTATTGGCCACTGAAGTTTTACAGATTTACAGTTCCTCCACGACTATGTGCTGTTTTATTAGCCCCTGATGCACAGGGCAGAGGACAAAGAAACAAATCTCCAGTCTTACTAGTACGCCACCTATTGTACTTTCACATAATGTAAAACGAATTCCACACAACCCACTGCTGCATGCTGACCCAGCAACCATATCACAGTGCCAAAATTTATACACATAAATGACGTTTTACAATAAGTCATATTTAGGGAGATGAAGAGAAACAGAAATCTGTAATAAAAGTAAAGGGTGGGCCTTCAGTAGGGCTCAGCTAGTTAGGTTTCTGTGGGAAATCGCTTGTGTTGTGATGGAAACAGTGGGGCTAAATCAGCCAGGGTATCTTGGCTTAGCGGCCTCACTGGTCACCTGGGCGCCGGTGAGTCACCGGGTCCTAGCGGGAGATTCACGCCTTTTCTCCGTATTTCTGTGGAACTATGGCACCAGTCAATTTGTCGTGTAAAAAGACAATGAGGCGACACAGGGACAGTGAGTCAATGTGACACCTGACGCCTTCTCCTTGACAGACATGGTGTGCCGTTGGCCTGACCACTGGAACAACTGCATACAGCACGGCTGGGGAAGTGGGAATAATTAAAACAGAAGGGAAAATGGGTTCGAGCCATGAGTACTCATGGAAGAAATTACCCTGAAGCTCACAGAAGGCGGTATTATTGTCCGCCGACTATCAGAAACAGACTTAACCCGCTAGCCTTTGGACACTTTGCCCATTGTCGCTGGCTGTGATTGACAGCTCTTCATAATCACAGCCATTTGTTAATTTCAAAGCCCAACTTTCCTACTCACTTCCTACGAGACGCCTGCTATCTTACCCCAAATACTTGCTACCAAAGCAGGTCAGGTATTTGCAGATTAAAACCATTCATTTAAGTTTTTATGATGACATTCTGAAAAGAATCAACTCAATGAAGCAAAAACTTGTGAATGGATGCACAAAGTTACAAAAAATTACAGTCTTATTTGTTAGTTGACCTGGGCACCAATGGTGACAGAAAATTAGATGGGACCAAAAATAGTGCATGAAATCTTCTCACGCTTTAAATTCAGCTTGCTAGCTCAATGGCAAGATGTCAAAGAACATTAAAAGTGTACTCTGCCGCAATACATACACAATTCTTCTGTGACAAACACCACACTACCTATGAATGACAGCTAGATGTTCAAAAGAATAAATCAAGTGTATTCTACCTAGAAAGCAGCTGTCAAAATGAGATAAAAACTACAATAATCACCTTCTAACTGAATGTAGGTGAAGGTCCAGCTTCTATTTAACAAAAAGCCCATGAAATGCTTGAATGACTTGCAGTGCTGTTAGTAGAACTAGTATTTCTAGATTCTTTGTATGCCATTCAGTGCCACCAGAGGCTATCCAGTGAGGTGGGGGCTCCTCCAAAGATGTGCACCTTATAAAAAAAAGTCATTGGCTGTGGTAGCCTTAAAACCTGGAACCGAAGGCCTCGCCGATGTTGCTGCCCCCACATATTCTATATAGAACAGGTAGCCTCAGTCTCCAGAAGGATCCACTGTCACCCACTGTGGCATCTGCCCTGGTTTTGTTGGGAGAGATATTTTAATCGAGAGATCCCATCCAGGAAGGACCATAGTCAAGGTTGAGTGATGGCGGCCAAAGGAATGTTTTTGATGACTCGAGATTCGTCTGTCTTTCCAGTCGAAGTACAGGGTGAGAGTCCTTGGTTACTGGTCTGTCGAACATCACCCAAAAAACGGCTAGATGTGGACAGGAGGCAGACTTTGTCCATCATCGCTGCCAAGGGTAAATACAATATTACAGACAGGACAACAAATATTAATCCAGCATTATGCGGACTCTGCACATATTGAAGTTCTAAAGGGGGCTGGATTATGTGAAAATAAGGTACATACAACATTTAGTAGAATATGATGGGGGGACAGTGTTTAGATTTATTCAGCTCAATTATGGCCCTTGAAATAAAGCTGTCCTTAAATCTACAGAGCTCTCAAAATCTGCACCTCTGCTTTTTTCCAAGGGCCATAATTGAGCTGAATAAATCTAAACACTGCCCCCCACTGTGTTACATTCAGCTGCACTAAATATGCAATAATGGGGCAATTTGTGCAATATGATTTAGGAGATGTTTTACTCTCATGGTTGTTTTAGATGCTGGTTTTTATGTATGTATTAGTGTATCTATTCCGTGTGTAGGTATGTATGTGTGTATATGTGTGTACGTGTGTAGATTACTTTTGTTCAGGCTTGGCACAGAAGAAATTTCGTCGTACTTCAGTACAATAACAATAAAGTCTATCTATCTATCTATCTATCTAATATATAATATTTGTCTGTACAGCTGTTTTACAAACATATATTTATGGTTGTGCAGGAGCCAGCACTACAGCTTTATATCAATACAGTCACATTCAAATATCACCCCACATCCGTGAGTGGAGTTTGCCTGTGTTGTTCACCAGGCTTAGCCAGGTGTCTACGTGCAGTACAACAATATGCTGTCCAATGAATTTGCCTCTCTGTATTGCCAATAGCATGTGTGTATGTGTGTGTGTGTGTGTGTGTGTGTGTGTGTGTGTGTGTGTGTGCAATGGACTGGAGTCCTATCTAGGCTGCACCTGCCTCATGCCCTGTGCAGAAACCTACAGTGGACCTTACAGTGCATGCCCCTTACCATGTAGAGGAACTGATTATAGTGCATGCTACTTACCATGTAAGGATTAAGGATTCTCCTTGCCAAAAATCATACATGTGCTCCCTGTTATTCTTTTATTCCAGTATAAACCCTCCAGCCTCCATTGTTATTTCCTCACCATCTTGCATTATTTACTGAAAAACTTGCAGCATTCTTTATATGTTTACTTAAATGCTCATATACAGTTACCTGTTGTATATCGCAGTTGTTTTTTTCTAGGAATGTTTGCAGAATGTTTTGATTGAAGTATGGAACTGTTCAAAGTGTCCAGGTTTCCTGATGCTCCCAGAACATTATCCCACTACTACAACTAAGACTAATAAAAAACAACTGACAGTCACGGTAGAGCGGTGGCTAACACCATTGCTTTGCCCCTCAAAGGTCTTGGGATTGAGGCTAGATGGTGCATGTGGGGCTTTTATAAAAGCCCTTTTATAAAACAATATTTTCCAACATTAATTGTGTTAAAAGGATGTTCAGCTAATAATGTTCATGTGCTGACATTGACAGGACCTTTGTTAAAATGTAAAACATGGGAATAACGTTCCATTAACGTTACAGTTTAAACATTCTCTGCAAACTTTAAGATACAACGTTTGTTAAAGTTCTGGGAATGTTCCCTTTTAGCTGGGATATCTCTATACTTCCCGGAGATGCCATGCATGATAACTGGTGGAAATTCTGAATGGAAGTAAGTAGAAGACAGAAACACTTTTATGCATATCAGTTATGAGTCCAACATTCATTGTTTACAAATAAACAAGTCTGTGTCTAAATGCACCTGCAAATGTAGAAATATAACACAGTTTTATTGCGACACCCGCAGATGAATGACGGCAATCCCTGGACTCCGTGTCAGCTCCACTGGCAGCCAACACTGTTACTTTCAGTTCAAAACTATTACACTCTACAGCTATTAGTCAGTTAGCATTATGAATAGCTACACATAGCTAGCTAAAGAGGTAAAGATAAATGACCTGCTGGCTAAGTGCCAAACCTGTCGGTTAGCTGTGTAAGCTGAAATACAAATTACATCACAATGTTGATGTCAGTATCTTAAGAACTTATCTAGCTGGCAGCTAATTTCTGAAAAAAAATAAAGATAAGGTTATTTTATTGTGACTTGTGTTCAAATAATGATGCATCTAATCCAACAATTGGCTAAGAAGATTTATGAGCTGTTGATGGACAACCAACCAGGAAAGAAATCACACACAGTGAGTGGGGGACTGTTTTATTAAACCATGGATCACAAATTCTGCCACACAATAGATAATGTGCTCATATTCAACTGGTGACATTTAAATATTAATGTAAGATATTTGGCTTAATTTGATTTCATTTGAATATGTGGATCCACAGAGATGGAGATTTTTCAAAGGGGGTTGTACTGTGCAAGTAAACGTTTTTTTTACAGGCATAGAAAAAGCAACATGGCTAGCACCTGTTTGTCACATATTCCGATACATACCATCAGTCTTGGAGCTTACTTTAGCACGTCACCAATACGTCTACAGTAATAGACACATCCAGAACCAGCTCATGGTCATTAAACCTACTCATTCACATTGATTCAATAGACCAGTTATTGTCAACCCATGGATCACAATCCAAATTGTAACTTGTGAAAGGGCCACGAGGCAGAGTTGGAAATGTAAGCATTTTAAAACCAGCAAGCTCCTATGCTGATCCACGATCAGATTTCCCAGCCCCAGTCCTAGAATTAAGCTATATAAATGGGTCTTCAGTCCGCAACTGCTTAGTGCAAAACTAGATCAACCGATCCAAGAAGCCAAACCACAGATGCTTAATTTAAAATTCACAGGCACATCCAATCAGATTTGTGCAATAGGCATTGATAAGCATAAATTACAGAGTGCACTGCATGCTTGATCATAGTGTTAATTTAAACCTATACTTGATATAGGGTTGCAACTGATCTGGCGTGGTAAAAAATGGGATCGCAGTGCGACAAGGTTGAGAACCAATGTCATAGAATACAGAAGAATAATCTATACGTAAAGTGTGACTGAAAGTAACACATTAACCACCATATTAACTGCAAAAACTTAAGAAGCCAGACTAGGCTGCTGAATGAATTGCCCTGTTCATGTGTGTTAAATCAAACCCCTACAGATCTTGATGATCAGTGAAGAAATGTGAGACCACCATATGCAACATGATGAATACATTAAGCCGCAAAAACAACACAGAGCTCCATGCAAGTCAGCTGATACCAGGTCATTTCACTGAAGTGGTAAATAATATGGGTTTTCCTTAAGATGTAACCCTGAGTGAACCTAGGCTCACACACACACACACGGTAGTTGTCAGATTTCAGGCATGCCACTCCTGGAAGCCATCTGAGACTACCGCTCCTCTCATGTTTCACTCCTTGGCTGCTGAGGTGCTTCTAGACAGGAAGTGCCATATGATATCTACTTAACTACTCAACGTGTCACCCGAGGATGATGTTACCACGCGCTTCCTGCCTGAAACTGGCCGAGAGACAAAACTGTTTGCTGCCGTTGGCCGGACTAAGCCTGGAATACTAATACAAGACCCAAGTCTTGAGCCACGGATGCTGAGCTTACAGCCTGAGATTGAGTACGCCTTGCAGCCCCTCAATCCCACATGAATAAGCACCAGAAACATCTCCTAAATGATTCTCCTAAGTCATTCACAAGTTCAGCTGGTGGCTTTGTAGGCCGCAGATGCCGTATAGCGAGCCGGCCCCTCCCCGCCTCTAAGGTATGCCGCCTGCTCAGGAGTGAATAAGCACCGAAGGTAGCCCACCCCCGCTCATTGTCCTCAGGACACTGTCAGACGCAACCAGGTCAGGTTACCAAAGCATTGCGTGTGTGTGTGTGTGCGTGTGGGGGGGGGGGCATTCGGACCAGAAGAGAGTTTACAGCATAGACTAAAGAGCACTGGTACAACCAAATTACCTAGAAACTCTTCCGCATAGCCATTGGATAATAGAGAACAGGTTAAGTCACAGAACAACTGTAACGTATTGTTGACTTATTTTTGACTTGCGATTCAGAAGAATCACACCCTATCTTGGCCTGAAGGGTTGGGTGGGTTTTGGCCTGAAGGTGGATTGTCAACACCTCATTGTGAGTGAGGATTGCTGGATATCCTTTTAAAAATGCTTTATCATCTATTGATGCATACAATAATATAGTGCTTAAAATAAAAAAAAAATTCCCAGTTATTACCGTAACAGCAGAATCAAAATCAGCGATCAAGCTTACCGATCCCAAAATGTTTCTTAATCGTGATTAATGGCACTGCATTATGTAACACCGCAATCTAATTACCTCTTGCGTTCACTGACCGTGTCAAAGACAAACAATGGATATTGAAGGTCCAGAGTGAATCACTCACACAGTCATTTAGGAGGACTCATCAGTCAACAACATGTGAGCTTACAGAGTTTACAGTGTATGGTTCAAGTCCCACCCAGTTCACATTGTGCAACTTTTGCTAAGCCATGGAACAAAATGATGGTTTTGATATATAAGAAGATCTCTTTGTTCATATAATTATTTAATTGCCTGATATAGTGTATGGGAGGTAGTAGTTGTAGATGTTTTTCATAAGATTTCACCAACCATGCTTCTGTTGTTTTTTGAATGTGTTGTACTGCATTTTATTTACACCAAATGTATTCACTTTTATTGGTTGACACTGATGTACATACAGGATACCTATGATAATCCTAAAATAACCCAAAATGCAAGTAATCCCAGTGCTACCATCAAAATGTTGTCTTTGTCTTTGCAAAGCATATGATTAAACTTATAAGAATCTAACATTTAAAACATATATTGACACATTTGAGATTAGATTTATTTTTGCAAAAAGGGCTACCGTCGGCCATTTGTTACACCTAGTACTCTGAGATTTGAAGGGTTTTTAAAATGTTGGGATTAGAAATCTCCCTGAAAGGAAAATGATAACAAAAGGAAATGATAACAAAGACTAATTTGACTTAAGAAGGTGGATAGCATTCGATATTTTAAGTAGATTGTAGTTTGTAGCCAATTTGTTGTTGATCAAAGTCCATCCATCCATCCATCAATCTTCTAATCAGTAATCCAGTACAGGGCCGTGGGATCAGAGATAAATAACACTTCATTAACAATAACATTTAAGTAACAATTAATTATGCAAGGTTTTTCAGTCACGTGTTGGAGAAAGCAATTAAGGGACTTCCCTTAAATACATTCCCATAAGGAACATCTACTCATTCATAGTGAGCAATTTATGGGAAGGAAACAAATTTTTGTTCAATTGCTGACTATTAGTGTAGTAATAGTAGTTGTATACTACTTTGGTGAAACATACTAATAATGGTTGAGACTCCATGCGCCAAGAAAAGCGCGACTCAAAGAAAAACATCACGGCTTTACCACTGGCTTAGTAATAATGATTAATGAATAAGTCTCAGATGTTTTCAGGCAATACCATCTGCCTCACACCTGCTAGCTAACATAGCTCGCGTACATACATCTGGACCTGATCGCTGGAGTATTTATGTGGTAAATTCCGAAAAAGTACCCCCATCACCTACTTATTCAATGAATAGGCTTGCTTTTGAAGGTTAGTAAAGGAGTCTTGTCTGTATGGTATTACAATCGTATCACAATACGTTGAAGGGTAGACCTGTAGGTAGGACACTGTGTAATACTTCTGCGATGAATGACTGAAATGCCCTTGCAGAACTTGAATGAGAAGTATCCTTGACTTTTTGTTGGGTTGTCAGGAACATTCCTTGAGGAAAAAACCCAGTCAAGGTTGTCACGGCATCACCTACCAGCACACTTCCTGCCACATAGGAACCGGACATCACATCACTGGCTATTATACACCGGAGACATAAATACTTCTTCGAAACTTCTATGACCATTCAGCCTCAAACAACACACGAGTCAAAGCTTCACCTCCACTCCTGGCAGATTGTCTGCCCTGTATCATGAGTGACATCTCACGCACATATTCTGCCAAGGTAGACTTTAGACCATGGAAGCAGAGAGTGGCTACTGTGATACATCTTCTGCCTCAAACTTAGATGGAAACAGGCTGTTACACAAAAGATTGATTCTGCTTTCTTCCCTTTTAGTTCTAGGACACGGCATGAGTCGCGTAGGAGAAGAGGCCAGGCTCCAGGTTTAGTACACTGGGTTGATACGAGCTACAAATTTACAATGCTTGTACAGGAGCAAACTACATCGTCTTCCAAGAGCAGAGGGCTTTCATTAAAGCCAGGAGAGAATGGTTTCTGCCCCGTCGACTTCTCAAAGAAACTCTTATTTCAGGAATTAGATCATAGTCTAAACTCAAAAACTCATTTATGTTACCAAGCTACTTGGTTTGTCTATGTCATACCAACGATGTCACTTTTCCTTTTCTGCTGTTGGCCAAACATTAGCAAAATGGTCTGTCTTATATCCACATAAATGTATACTGCTTGTGCTTGGATAAATCGAGTTTAATCTTCTTCACATGTGTAATGAACCACTTCTGTGTTTACCTTTCCTGAAGGTAGTCATTAGCATCATTAAAGGACTAAGTTGCTTTAGGAATTGCAACTTGTTTTTGTTTCAGTGAGAGAAGTGTTTATTTTCTATGCCGACTCTTTCCAGAAATAGAAACAGAAAACGACTTTTCTGGCTGGGAGCATCGATGCCACGTGCTGGTTGAAAAAACATGTGTTTAAAAGTCACCTTGATGCATCTCAAGCCTATTAGTTTCGCCCCTCAACAATCACCAAAGTGCCACCATAAATTTTCCATGAGGGAAGCAAACCTCATATGGCTCAAATATGACATTTAATACTATTCACCTGACACAAACAACCAATACATTCCTAATGTCACCCCTCACGTAGATCCGCCATGGGTGTGTCAAAGGGTAATGACTGATTTCCTAGATTCAGGATCTCTCGGTAACATGTGCTTACGTCCATGAAGCAGTTATCTTTATATCCACGAACTCAGAGATCAGCAATGAGATAAGCCATCCTGCTGTATTGTTAAACCACCAAAAATCTTGTCTTCAAATGCTATGCTCAACCCGAACTCAATCACAACACGAGTAGCTCACATTAACGAACAGTCAACAACTGAAATGTTCTCAAATATCTGTCCCCAGGAAGTCCTGAAATACCACGCTGCCACGAGAATCAACAACTGATACCCTACCAATGAATGACCAACCAGCGAGCATACCCGGAGTGCGCCAAGGGTTGCGTAAGACCCAATGGCAGCGAGATGCTGCACCAATTCTCTGTAATGAGGGTCTGCTTGTGACAGCTCTGTCTGGAGGCTTCAGGTTAATATTACGGCTGGGGGGAAAAAAATAAAAGATTGTTCTCAGGCGGTCCGCACCCATTGGCAGGCTGAGGAGCTGGCACGCTTCTATCCATGGACTCAAAAATATCTCTCCAATTGCCCAATTACAACACGGTCGGCCGTGGGCAGCCCAGGCCCTGCCAGGCAGAATTCTGACGGCGCCGATGACGCGGCGGCCAAGCCCGACGATGCAGGAAATGCTACGGGAGTTAAATATAGCCCGGCTGCCTACTGTGTCATCTTTCAGAAAGCCTCTCACCCTCTCTGCTCCGGGGACCCATATGCATTGCACGCCCAACAACTGAAAGAGCAGCGATGTGTCAACTGAGGTCAAATTATAAAAAACACACGAGCCCAGGCCTCGGGATGTAGAAATGACTGGACTGAGCCAAGATGTGCTTTGTTATTCAAAACTATCAATTAATATCTAAATAATTGAAAATAACCGAGCACATTAAAATGTCAGCCATCCATCGAGGACACCTAGAGATAGCTTAGAGATATATTTTGGGGAAATACATAGTTTGCTGTCTGACTTAGGCATTGCTGCGAAGTCTTAATGGTGTATTGCTTTGCAGCCCAGGAATCCATCCTCCATGTATGCATATTTTTTTTTCAGATTATCTGAATCCCATTTGCTCCACAGGCTTTTCCCTTCCACGATGCTGCTGTTTTTTAAAAGCTGTGATTTTTTTTCCCTTCCCAAATTCTCACAGCCTTGTTCTCAATATTCGCCGAAATTGCATGTTGAAATCTCCTCACACATTGAGGCCTCTCTCCCTCATGATGACAGACAGACACATACATGCACACATCCTCTCACGCGCTCCTAACCAGGCTCATGCCCTTGTTGTTTTTGCTAATAGGCTGGCATATGCACACACACACACATTCACACTCACACACACACATTCACACACACACACTTGTCACAATATTCCAGTAAGGTTACAGCCTTTGAAAACATCTATTATTGCTGTTCAATGACCAAGTATTCATTAAGCTGTATTCCATGTGTGAATTGGTTCAATACCTCTAAAAAGTCATTTCTGCAATGCAATGCATAAACCTGTAAATAACAGACTGTCAGGAAATATGAACTAAAACTCCACTATGGATTTTGATCTGTTTAATCTGTCAGTGTAAAGTGACATCTGAGCTGTAGATGCCAAATCAGGTTGATGCCTTCTGGCCCATTTTTGACTCGTTATAGGAATAGGTGCTAATTAATGTTCATTTATGGTAACGTGGTGTCTTTTACAAGTTACATAAATGTGAAACATTTCTAGTACACACTATTTAGGTGGGTGGTGTAGCACAAAGCTGTGCAATGTCCTGAATAATGATTCATATTTACCAGACTCAAAAACACTACACAAGCATTTATGTGCACAGGATGAGAGAGTGTGTTTACAGTGTCTTTTGGCCATGCAAGCAAGTCCAATACATCCTGACGCTAAATGAAATAACAAAAAAGCACGCTAGTGATTTCAAATGAGCCAAACTCCATCCGAAAGGCAGACATCGGTTCTGCCGAGCTACAGCGCGACAAGAAATCTCGCAGCCACGTTCCAGAAGACTGACTCCAGTCTGTGGAGACCCAGAGCACCAGGAATCTCCATCTTCTTTGCCTGGTCCTGATCTCCAACACGGGTATTCACCACGGGAGTCCAGATACAGCATTTTCCAGGCACCTTTCATTTACGCTCAGAGATAAGTGCACTCTCTGTAGTGCTGGAACATCAAGTGACCTGTTACATAATCTCAGGCTACAGAGGCAATGAAACAAGCTTCCCTTTTCCAGAGACTCCTACTATTTTGTAGACCTAAATATATAATTGGCTTCTAATTTTTGCAGACAGACATGCCCAGTCACATCTCCAACATCGGCCACGGCTGAAGGGCTCGACAAATGTGTCAGGCTCACAATTCCCTTTGAGTCTTCACAATCCCCATTAAAAAGCAGGGCACTGTGTGACTCAGAGGGTTAGGACACTGAGCCTGTGATTGAAAGCTTGCTGGTTCAAATCCTTGGCTCAGCAGAGTGATTGTCACCATTAGACCCTCAAGAAAGACCTTTAACCCCCAATTGCCCCAGGGACCCTGTCTCACCACCCCCCACCCCCCAAAAAAATCATATTCTCAGTACAGGGACAATAATAAAGCTGGGAGTTCTGGTCAGCATTCATCAGACCCCCATTTTATTAACCCCTCGATGTGAAGATCGATGTGACCTTTTAACCCTAAGATTCTGCTGTAGCAACATTACTGTTCATTACACATTGTCTTATTTAGCAGACGCTTTTGTCCAATGGGGCATGCAAGTCAGGCAAACAACACATTACAAACAAGCAGCTGTCAAAGAGCCAACTAGGCAAAAGGGCGACTAGGCTGAGCTTCCAATGAACGCCCGGGTACAGGTGTAAGCAGAACTGGAGCTAGTCTGTGTTTGGACTGGGTCCAGTATTAACTGAGGTGTACTGTACCTTTTACCAGAATGGGGAAGCAAGAATTTAAAAAGTATACTCTGATACATCCAGATCAAAGAAACCAAACATTTAACGCTGTAGCCATGGGGGAAATTATACATCACACATGGGTAATGATAACAAAAGGGCAAATTCATTCTGCGTTACACCCTCACAACCAAATGAACGTAAAATATAAATATAGTACACAATCTTTAGTACAAAGAATGTGATGTAGCTACACATGGATCCTTTTAAAATGGGGTAAGTATGTTTTTGGGGGGATTTAATTCACTGACATTTGAGGTTGCAAATTTAAAATGGCGGTTTTACATTTGTAAAATGCTGAATACAATAAAGATCAGGGCTTAAAAACATGGTGTAAAATGTCTATCCTTGCCAAGCACTGTTGAGAAACTCAGCCAATTCAGAAAAAGAGAACTGACATGCGATGTTTCATTCTTGTCTTTGACATGAAGAAACATGCTAAAGCCAGCTCCTCTCTTTCTTCCTTTTATCTATCACCGTTTTTTTTTTCTTCATACAACAATTTCGACAGTGGCTGCACTTAGCAAACATGTTTATTTCTGGAATATGAACATAACACATCTCAATAAACTTTAGTATCCTGAGGAATGTGGTGGTTGTGTTTAGTGTTCCCAGCTCACCCTGCTTTAAACGGCGAACAGAGATAAGCTATGGTACTATGAAAGGGGAAACCTATCAGCCGGCAGCTGGAGAGTCTTTCTGAAGGCTTTGTTCGGGTTTTTTTTTTCAGTTGGTAAATGTGGGATCCTTTCACTTCCATTCACAGCAGCGGTACAGCGGTTGCAGTGAAAACCTGAGGCAATGGACAGATAGGTGAATGCAGCTGAAAACAACAAATGGCGATCAGGTGTCTTCATGAATACTAAAGAACACCTTATCTGCATAGCCCGATCTATTTCCACTAAAGATATGAAATGCCACAGAACAGTTCCTGGACAAATCATATTGGTACACAAATTTTAATTCTTAAATTTTCTATTTATATTCATGGACATCCTATGTTCACCCAATTTCCTACTTGTTTTAATATGCCTACACCTACTTTCAGTGAGAGCTTTAAATAATAAAGGAGTGGCTGTACTGGTGTGGCTTTCAACCTTGAAGCTTTTTGCAAACCAAAAACAAGTGCTTATATAGGTTAATCCATTCTATCATTAAAGAACACACTTTAATTAAACTCTGAAATATTATTACAGTAGTAAACTAGGAGCAGCGGCGTTCTATGGTACTTTGTAAATATTCATTGATATAGTTGAATTCTTTATCAGTATGTTTTGCTTGTTTATAGCAGTATTGTTATGTGCCGTCTTTGTAAACAGGAAGTCTGCCTGAACCCTCAGTGCTGTCTTTAGTATAATTAGCATTAGGTGTGGTAAAGATCAGCACCAGTGTCTTCTTACTTGAAATTCAAGCAGCAGTGTGTTGCCTAGCGGGGGGGGGGGGGGGGGGGGGGGGGGGGGGGGGGGGGGGGGGGGGGGGGGGGGGGGGGGGGGGGGGGGGGG
>JAODKC010000130.1:6897999-6909103 GCA_026777985.1 Mormyrops attenuatus
AACACAATCTTCATTCGCCTCCTTTTACTTCCCTACACCAGTGGTCAATATCATTTCCTTCTTTTGTCCGGGGGGGGGGGGGGGGGGGGGGGGCGCCTGCAAAACAAACAGCCATAAGTTCTTTTCTCGTTTCTTTATCGTTACAGTCAGATTCTTTTCTACAAAAAAGTAAGTTGTTTGCATGTATTTATATTTTATAAAACATATATATTTTATATATATATATATTTATTTATATATATATAAAATATATTTATATATTATATATTCACGGAACGCAAATAGTATAGTACATACATTTTATATGCATATGTGATAATAAGTGTGTTTGTTTCTTGGTTTTGAGATCTGACCCTACATTCAGTAGAGTGAGTTCACCCTCATGAAAAAATAAACAAGACAACACCCCAGTGGGAACTCTGCTGGCACCTTCCAAGTCAACAAAGCCAAGGTGTCATCGCCACAAAAAGTAAGTTAAGCGCTGCAGTTTCATCTTCTCCTCTTTGTATGAAGCTCTTTGTGGCAGTTTTCCAGTCTATTACTTCCTTTTTTTCTGAAATAAGACAAAAAAGCAGTCTGTCTGAAAGGCGTACAGGGCCTCCTCTTAATCGCCGAAGGAGCAGCAGAGTGTCCTGGGTGGACCGTCGCAGGTAAAGCTGAATTCCAAGGTGCCACCTGCTCGCTATCCCCTGTTAGCTGCCTGGCCTGGACAACAGGTCTGAAATGCTACAGGAGACAGAAAATAAACATTCGACCGGGTGGCCGCCCACCCATCCTCCCGCAACCGGCCTTCAAGTGGACTCCAGCGTGTCAAGCTGGAAAACGTTGTGATTGGTCGGCGTGGTGAAGAAGAGCTGGTCGCTGGGTGAGCGGTTATCGCACGGGCTGTTGAGGCCCAGTGTCCTCTCGAAGTCCAGCAGCTGGCCCATGAAGTTGAAGTTCGGCGAGATGTTGGACTTTTTCCGCTTGACGTAGTCGTAGGCGTCGTTGAGGGACAGGTTGAGCTTCTGCATCAGGTAGGCCACGGTCACGGTCACAGACCGGCTGATCCCTGCCAGGCAGTGCACTAGGATCCCACATTTTTTGGAACGAGCCTCATCTTAAGGGGCAAAGAGAACAACAACATTAGTCTCAGTGGTGCAATTCTGGAAGGTTTTTACTGTATTTTTGTGGACAGTAACTGGACTGCTATATACAAAACCCACAGGGCGTGTTTCATATCTAGACATTTTGGAAGCACTCTGGGTAATATACTTTGCCGTTGCTCAATGTTATCATACTCTTGCCCAGTCATTGGCGTTTGACACACATAGCCTGTTCTTTTTTGTCTCAGGGTCTTCAAAAAATTCTTGACAAATGGAGCCATGAATTAGAGATATTTGGTCAAATAAAATATTACCGTAGAATAAAAAACAAACATAAATGTGCCAAAGAAAGGCTGCCTCAAAACAGCAGAGGGACGTGTTCTGCATTGTTCACTGCCGGAACGTGGTTGGCGTAACGCTAAGCCATTGTGAATCATTCTGCTTTTATTGGTATGAGGATCTAAGAGCCCCCCACCCTTCCCAAAACACATTTTGACTTCAGATTTAGGTCATCTTGAATTGGGGGGGGGGGTTTTCATGCATAAATATTTCATATAAGATATCTAAATATTCCCCTCCTGCTGAATCTCCATCACAGCAGCAAGGAGCGTACCATTTTAAGCAAGGTCATTTTAAGGTTTGAAAATGTAACGCTAAATGGCATAGTGAATGCCAAAAATAACAATTTTTTTTTGACAGAACACAAGAATCACGGTGATTAGAAAAGGCTGAATGAAGCCAGCCATTCAAGAGATCCGCTGTCCCTGGTGAAAAACACAGGACTTGACTCGCTGGCCGACCCGCGTGTTAAATGTGTTTATTCATAATTTCTGCAGCTTCCTGGTTCTACAAAGCAGAAAAAACCCAAACCACACAACATGGGGAAACTGCTTTTTCTGCAGCGCAACAACAACAACAGGAAAATCTCTCATTTTTACAATCTTATACGGGGCAGAATATAATATACAGAATGATATACTTTTATCATTGTTTTAATTCCTAGATCACTACAGTACCTCATAATCCTACGTAATGTCTATATCTGGAAGGGAATACTCAGTGGTGCTTTTATGAGAGACACACAACTGGTCATCCACGGATCGTTCATGCATAGCTCTTTTCCCCCCACACTGTACAAATATTTACTCGTCTCCAATATAAAATACAGTAGCTGAGCTGGAGAGAGGACACCCTCTATACACTGTATCTGGGTGCAGAGAGACTTTTCTCAACTCTCTAAATCCTGTTATCATAACTAAGTCCACATGAGCACTCATATTAAAATTAAGAATTGAAGAAAAAAGAATAGAAATGTCAGCAGTTTTTAATCGTTTGTTTCTGAAAGCAACAGCAAGCATGATAATGTCATGATACCAAGAGGACACAGGAAGACCAAAAAACAGGCTCTCCCCCGAATCTCATGGTGCTGCCCATGGTTAAATACTAAAACTCGTGGCTATAAGTGGAAATTAGCGGGAGAACATTTTAAAATGAATTTGAGGAAGCACTTCTTCGCACAGCGTGTAGTTAGAGTATGGAATAGTCTTCCTGTTAGTGTAGCGCAAGCTAAAACCCTGGGTTCCTTTAAATCAGAGCTAGATAAGATTTTAACAACTCTGAGCTATTAGTTAAGTTCCCCCACAAACAAGCTTGATGGGCCGAATGGCCTCCTCTCGTTTGTAAATTTCTTATGTTTCTTATGTTCCTACATCCTCAATGCACCTACATCTGCAGCAAGACCAGGAAGGACGCTGAGATCACCAGTCCATGAAAGATGCACCATACATTTCGCACACAGCCACATCAATTAATTTTTTTGCCCTATCATAGGAAGTCATATCTGATTAACATCCTGCAGAATATGGAAAAAAACAGAACAAGAACTAAATGTTTGAGTTTTTTTTCTATGAATAACCCCCGAATAATCTCCAAGATAACCCCTAAAATATGTGTAAAAATTCCCTTGGAACAGAATAGTTTCCGAAAACCAAAACGATTCCTGCATGACTTTGATGGGCCTCTTGAATCACAATTCCACTTAGGAATCATAAAGTGCTGGTCAAATAAGTGAACTAGGAATCCTGTATACCGCACATGCATTAAAATGTTCGCCCATCTGTGATGAGAGAAGTACAAAGTCATTTAAACAAGATACCCCAACACAATTCATGAATGAGAATGTTACTGATAGCTGAGCTGGTCCAATAGTGGATTTAGTAGCCAGTAAGCAGTGTGCTTAATGTCAGGGTGGCCACTTTAAAAGCCAGGCATGTCCAGGAGGCTGTACTACAGAGCAGCATCCCTAATGTAAACTGCTCCTATAAAAATATACAGCAACAGCGTCCAAATAAACACGGCATAATGTAACAGAGCTCCCTCGTCCCTCCTCAGCTTGTGGGCTGTTCATCTCTGCAATGGCCTGTCACTCCTCTATTCTATTCCGATCCTCTCAAAGGAGCAGCCATATCCATGAAAATCCCGAAATCTTTGGGCTTTTGGGGACCTCCACGTCTTTCCTCTCTCTTGGGCATAAGAGGACTCATTCAGACAGTCTCTGGTTTCATAAAACACGAAACAACGGCACTCAGTTCCTTGGAACGGGAACCCCTGAGTTTCCAGTAAAGGGTGACATGCTGAAACGTGTCTAAAGCGTCTTCTTCGGAGAGACACTCGCCCGGAATTACATTCCAGAACCTGTCTCCATTTCCTTTCATAAGCATGCAGTATCACATCTCCTGCACATTGAGTAACATGTAGTCTCTTTACCCCACAAAGATATTCAAACGACCATGACTATACAGTGCCCCTTGTGGCCAAGCTTAGAGCTGCAGTTCGATTTATGCATGCAGCACAAAGAAGGTTTTAAGACTAGAACATTTTGAGCATTAGAACATGCTTCTTTTTTCATTGCAAACACAGTCTTTTGCAGGATATGATTGCAAAAACAGTCCACCACACAAATAATATTTCCTGGAAGGAATCTTTTAAAGCTTTAATAAAATGGTTAAACTAAATTAATACCGGCTTGCAGATTTATTTCAACTTTTAAAACACCGAGTAACAAATAACCTATAGAATAACTAGCTTAAAAAGTAGCACTTCACAGAAGCACAGGCAAAACTGAATTAAATTACTTGCTGTACAGCCTCCATCTTGAAAACTGTAATCCTGCAAAAGATCTCTGCTGCCTGACTGTTTATTTTATGAGACAAGACAGTAACAGTAAATTAAACACATAACTCCCTACAATAAAAGCTCTTTCATTCATGTTATATTTAACACAGATGAATGAACACATAACACTGCCGATTCTGGTTAGGAGCATGCCATCCTCACATCCCATTTGCACAAAAAAGGAAAAGCTTAAATGAAACTACAGGCCTTCAAACATCAAGAAATCTTTATGCGTTTATATCCTTGGCTTTACATGCTGGTTAATATTATACTGACAGCAAAGAAACTGACAAATTCGTGCACTGAGAAGTGTAATCTGCAGACAATTTAAGGTAACTAAGCAATTCCAGAAAACTTTAACCTTTACCTTAAGTGTACGCTGAGGTCTACTGAGCACATGTGGTCAAGTCAGCACAGTAACATTAAAGGATTAAATAATTAAACTATGTCCTGCATTACTAATTCCTACCCTAATGATAATTGACACCAGCAATGACTTTATAATGGGTATCCCCACACTAAGACTAATATTAATTATACATATTTGAGAAATAGCTATCAAGGATTTCGACCTGGCAGCTAATTAATGGCAACACATTATTAACTCTTACTAACCATTTGGGAAGCATTTCAAAGATACTGAACACTGCATTCTGAACACTGCAACACTGCAGTGTGTGCAGCTAGTTTGTATAAAGACATAGCAATGATAAAAAGGCAGGCTGCTCACCAATGAAAGAGATGGCTTCAGGGAAAAACTGGGAGAGGTTCTGACTCCAGTGGTCAGAGATGGGGATCTGCTTGTACTTGAAATCGCCGTCGTGTTCAAACATGTTGGGTAGATTGGGCGTCACGTTCAGGATGTACTTGATGTTGTACTTGCCCAAGATGTCCAGGTTGGCGGAGTCCTTGGCACAGCCCAGGTACAGGTACGGAAGAATCTGGACAGGGAAGGCTGGCTGGTTGCTGGGCAACGGGCTCCCCTCCGACTCGGTGGCACTGCCAGGCTCCCGGTCGGACTCCCCGTCTGAGCAGTCTGAGTTGATGCGCAGCCCGCCCAGACCCAGCACAGAGGCTGGGGGTGAGCTGCTGGGGCAGGAGGAGTCCAGGCTGGTCTCGCAGTGCTCAGGGAAATCCGTCTGGAACTTGTTGAACCCCCCTGGAACAATGCAAATGACACCCAGTCCTTTTAAATAACAATAATGACAACAGCAATTATTATTATTATTATTATTAGTAGTAGTAGTAGTAGTAGTAGTAGTAGCATTATAGTAGTAGTAGTAGTAGTATTTCAAAATAATAATAATTTCAAAATAATAATGTCGAAATTATAATAGGAATAATGTAAAAACGAAATTACAACAACCATACAGATAGCAGAAGTAGTGGAAGCACTCTTATAGGAAAACTTACAATTCATCAATTTATTTCAAATGGATTTTTGGATAATTGAGGTGGTCCGTACACACCAGTACATCCTCTGCCACACGAACTACTACACTGTGGCTACTATTTGCAAACCAACAGCCATATTTGTGAGCGATGTAAGCGACCTCGGAAAACCCTTTAAATCCACTTCCAACACGATTTTGGAAATAACCTCCGAATATTCGTGCTGCTGTAAAACGACGACACCGAAGTACAAATGTGATAATAAATTCGTTATTTTAAGAATTCGGCATGTTTTTTTATTATTTACACGGGAGCTGTATTATACAGTTTCGGTTGTAATCGCATTGTTTGACCTTAGGTGTGTTATTTTACATAACACGTAATAAGCTGCATAATCCTTCATAGGTTTCCAAGTTCCGTATCATTATCATATAACCTTTGACAGTACAGTCAATGTCTGTTATTGCCAATTCCCTAAGGGTCTGTAACTTAATCACTAAATAGCATGCGTAGAGGAGATCAATCCAGCAAAATATCGTACGATCTAATTTATATAAGTACTTAAAGAATATAGTAATGAATATAATATAACAATGTATTAACAGAAACAGAATGAAAGCACAGTGCGGTAATGATATGCCTTTTTTCTTTTTGTGAATGACAGTCATTTTGGGATATACCATGTAAATGCAGCACGATCACATGACGCGGATATAATTACTAAAAGCCACAATGAACAGTGTGTTCCCGATGTTCGCTATTTGTTTATGAGCGTGTTTCACAGGTGAGCCGCCGTTTCCCTTCCTGTTCATTCATGAAATCGTCGCCTTTTACCACCCAGACAACATGGCGCAGCCATTTTGGACATTTAATTGAATGTATCTTGAGCTCCTTCGCATTCTTTCACAATTTTTTCAAATCGCAAAAACCGACTGCATGCACTGTATCACACTTGCAATAAGTGATCAAAAACAATCGAGCCTTTCGTTTTGATAGCTCACAGTTTCCCCCTTTGTGACATTGTTACTCTTTCGTCGTAATTTGGCGGATACTGTAAGCAATAATAAATGATCAATGTGGAGGCGAGCACCACGCTGCCATCGTCCCTTAGGGGGGCAATCCTTCGTGTTTTTGCTCTATTTCATATCCCAAAACAACAACATTTGCTTAGCTTTCGATGCGAGCTGTCACTGAATATAAGGCAAAGACGTATATTTTTCTCTTAACAGCCGACCTAGTTATCGCAAAATCCAAACGCACACCTACAAGTCTATCTAGCTGTAGTTACGTCTGAGCACAAGTAGAAAAAAGTCAAGCAGCCAAGTAATTAAATCGAGACTAAAAGCTCCTTATTAATCTACCAAGGCAAAAAAAAATCTTTCCATAAACACTGTATATATAATAACTGCACTCGGGTTGGAGGATTGAGTGCATTGCTCACTTCTGGAGTAGCCTAAATAGCGCTTTTGGAAATCAATAATAATAAAAGCCACCTTGACAAATTAGTTGGACACTAACACTGACTGTGTATCCGTCATAGAACATTATATAATTGCAATAAATTGAAATAAAACTGAATGTTGCTGAAACTAGTTTTTATCTCATGAGTGTTTTTTTAAATTGCTGAAATGTATTTTTTATTTTTAAAAAAACACCAACACAAATCTCTGACCGCTTCGAGTCGCTCGAAGTTTAATGTCTATGATAAAACGGGAAATAGGCTTTTAATATCGGTAATTCTAGTCTTGGGCTGCCGTGGACCTACGCCGGACCTCGGTCCACATGCGAGATGATGAATGGGTTTTATTTTACGCTAGCGGCAGATCCGAGATCGGAAAGTTATCGCAGCCAAATGCAGACAGCCGGGAATATGCGTACCTTCCAGGTAAAATGCCTTACAGCCGTCGTCCCGGAGCTTCAGGAGGAGAAGCCCAAGGACCGAAGTGGGCGCTCCGCTGTCCTGACAGTCCGAAGTGGCCTCGTCGTACAGAAGCACGGTGTCCGTCTTGCATCGCTTCAAGAACTTCTCCTTATCCTCGTTATTGGGGATGATGGACTTGATGGGCAGATTGCCCTTCTTGAGTCTCCGGAGCATCAGTCCTGGGATCGCTAAATTGATAGCCGTCTCTATATGAGACGATTCAAAAAGCTCATGCGATCTGCAGTCCAGCAGGAGCAGGGAGCTCCCGCCGGATTCCAGTTCATACTGCAGCCATTCCGCACTTTTGCTCGGCATCACCATATTCATGTCCCGGGAACCGCTCCAAAGATTATTTTTCATGAGTAAAACGTACTACGACTGTATATGCAAACAAACGGGAAAAACCTCCCAAAAAGCTTTAAAACTGCACTTCAGCAGAAGAGCCACATTTCATGTGGCGGTTGTTCTCCCGTATTCTATCAGATGGTGTGATGCTTGTGAGGACGATCACGACGCTGAGATCTTGCAGAAAAAAACACATGAAAAATGTTTCTCTTGATTCCCTTGAACTTGGAAGATGCGATCTTACACTATGGATGTCCATGCGATGTAGCAGTCAGCCCAGTGCAAATCCTCACGCTTCCTTCAACAGAATAACATTACACGTGATTAAATCGACATTTTCCATTTTCTGGTATAAATCATCATTTCGGCTGGTATGCCAGCGAGTCTGCCTCCCTCCTGTTTGTCATTTCCTGCAACTACACCGTGACAGTCCGAATTAAAAGGGTTTTTGCAGGGCTGCCGTGTGACGGGAGAAGGAGGAGTTTTTGGCTGTAGGATTTAAAGACGCAGTCAATGGCTCTGCTGTCCAGTTTGCTCCTGCTAACTTGTTGCCAAATATGAACCAAACTGTAGGGGAGTGTTTTATTTCAAAACATTTATTTGCCTAAAGCAAGGTCTTTCTAGGTCAATATTAGTATCAGCGGAAGTCCAAATTATTTGCCCAAACATTGGGCAATGTAACATTTAGATAATCTATACCGCGAATATACATACATACACACAAAGTGCGGTCATTCGCATTGCCCCTGGTGTGTAGAACTCAGTTTATTGAAAACCCGACATACGGATATTCAAAACATGAACATTGTTTGACTTCTGTCCTGAAGTTAACTGGTGAAATTGTAGCTTTTAGCAGTTTAATATGTCACGGCAAATTCTGTTAATTTGTTTTTTTTTTTTCTTTTTTCCCTTTTTTGGCTGTTGAAACATTCATTAAACTTCGTTTAGCCACATGGTCGTTTTAATACGGAATGACCTAAACTGATCTCCCTGAATTTGTATTAAAAGTTTTTTCCCCTAGTAATAGTATTTTAATCAAAATAACGGTGCGTTTCTTTACAATAATTAGGTTTATATACGCCTCCATTTTCGTTGAATAATAACGTACTGAGCAGTAAAAGTATACAAGCCGGGCACCATGAAGTATTTATTAGGAAGACATCTTACTGCACATCATCAGCTCGCAAAGATGACCGAGACACAATTTCTACGTCTTCAATAATAAATTTAAGGAAACAATAAAAGAAAACAGCTAGTCAGGTGGGATTTCAACCATTTGATAGTTTCTCTATATTTTTATTTCATTATTTTTCTTTTCTCAGATATAGCATCCTGTTTTTTGTATGATTCTGTCTAAATTTGGTGATTCCATTACCTCACCCTGAAACTGAGTTTCTTTAAAAATACAAGCGCTGTGTTGGAAATTAGGTTTGACATTTCTGATCATATCACTCCATCACTGGTATAGTAAATTATGTACGAAAGTGTAAAATATTTGATATTCAATACAGTATTATGCCAGTTTAGCCATCATCCCAGCCTGTTTTTAGATTGTATTAATAAAGATAAAATACCAAATCATCTACTTGTTCATCCATCACTGTGTTAAACTGAGACATTAAGCTGTTCAAGTCAATGCTATCTTATGCTTAATTAAGTGGATACAGTAGCAGTTTTTGCTACATATGATATCATTGCTACACCCCAGGCCTAGTTTGAAGTACTTTGCCTAATTCATATCTTTTAAAAATGTCTTTAAGGAAATGGTGAGTATATTAACCTTAGAAGTCAGAAAGAAAAAGTGTAAGAGGAAAGAGGAAGTGTGAACGGCACATTTCAAACGGCCTGCGTACAACGTTAGAAGTTCATGAGGAACGGCGCTCCTGGTGCTCTGGCGGAGAAGAGGCCAGTGCCGCTGATTTCTACTCAGCTGGGCTTTTCGCAGAAAGAAAATGGAGGCACATTTCATTTGAAGACAGCTTTGCAACAAGAGGCAGGAGGCTCCTCTGACCAGGAAGACAGCAAGACAATGTCCTTTTATGCTACCAGATGAGTTATTTACTCCACACTATGAACTCTGCTGCTTCTCTTACTCTTATCCCAGATCGTCTTTGATTGCTCATTAATAAGCTGTTTAGTGTCTATGTGGGTATGTTTGTCTTTGTCTCTGGCTTGAGGGAACACACCTGGTTATGAAGGCTCTGAAGGTTTTTAAATTCTTCCATCAGAGTATCATAAACAGGAATTATAGGTGAGTGGAGGTGAAACACCATGGACTGCCTTCATGGGATCAAAGACATTTGTGGTCCTCTTTGCTGTTACGTAAAAACCAGTTATGCCCTACATGAGTGGGAATTTCTGGAAAATCCCCTCCACAATGGATACAGTTTAATACAGACAACATAAGCCCGATGATTAAACATCTACATATAAAAAACAGGAGACTCAGTAGGAGAGTAAGAAAATAAACAGCTTTATCATCTTGTTTATAAGTTAGCTTTGTGACAGTGACTCGTTTTGGGCTGCGGCACGATCAGCCTCAGATCTTGGAGTTCCTGCTTGGCCTGTGGCCTGTCTATTAGGAGTTTGCATGTTCTCCTGAAGTTCACGTGGATTTCTTCCAGATGTGCCAGTGTCCTCCTATAACCCTAAAATATGCTGCTTAGGTGAATCAGTGACTCCTGATTGCCCTCGGCATGTGTCTACGTGACGGGCGACGTTTGCACGCGTGAACTGGCTGTGATAGACGGCACCCTGGCCAGCGTTTGCTCGGCCTTCTAAGGACATACTTGGAATCTCAGAGGTAGGTGATAAAGGTCCAGTAGCAGTGATCCCTCCCTGCCTCGCCGATCTGGTTTGTGATGTTCTCACAAAAATCAACGCCTTTGAAACTATATATATCATACTTGGCTGTGTAGAACTATTTTAGTAGCTGATGATGTCATGGGGACTATAATGTATGTGTTGATAAACACTTAAAAAAAAGCCATATCCTGTTATGTATGTAAACAGGAGGACTTCCCAGAAATGTCAGTATAAAATAAAAGTGAGCTGAGTTATATAAAGGTAACTAGGCTGAACCATTAAAGGGAGATGAAATCTATCCGTTGGGTCTGGTTGGGGGGGGGCTGTTTGATCCATTACTGACTACTTTGTATCATTACAGGGGGAGAGACCTCAGTGGGAG
>JAODKC010000130.1:6919281-6942825 GCA_026777985.1 Mormyrops attenuatus
CCCCCCCCCCCCCCGCCCGCGCGGCGGCCCCCGCCCGCCCCCCCCCCCCTGGGGAGTCTGACCACTCACAGACACTTCATGTGAGACATGGGTTCCAACTGGCCAAAGACCAACAGCAGTTGGGGAATCAGGAGGATCGGCAATTGCAGCATAAGACCCCACACCCGACTGGTGCCTCTAACTACAGTTCTCAGGGCCTGAGCCCAGCATCACTCAAGTCCTCCTTTAATTTTTTAAGACATCAGTCCAAAATGATTATCTGCAGTCCAGTTCCCCTTTCCCACAGCTAAACTAGGAGCTGCGATAGCACTAATCAGAGGTAATCTTTGCAAGTGAACGCTGAGCCACTGCAAAAGGGAAATAACTTGTAATTGAGTACATGGGACAGTCACAACGGTCATATTTTCCATCGAGAATGCGGCGGATGTCACAGGATGCTCCTTATTTTGTGTGAACCAGTCTCAGGTTTGTACCGAAAGCAAGCGGGCACCTTGCACTTCATCCCGCACTCATCCACCTCCACTCCCTCCTTAAAAGCCACGTCACGGGCTCATTAGAGCCCCGCTGGGCTCTTTGCCGTGCTATTCCAGTGCCAGCTGGCCCTCGCCAGTCGCGGCTTGGGTCTGGCCCGTCCGCAGAGACAAGAGGCGCTTGCCACCTCTGAGCTCACTACAAATGGCAGGCAGGAATGTTTCTTTCGATGATGGGCTTTCATCCTTGTGCAGGTGGGTGGGGAGGGGGGCTTTCTTATGTTCTTAAAAAAAAAAAAAAAAGAATAAATGAATAACCCCTCCCCAAACCCCCGCTTTGCGTTCAGCCATCAATTACACTTCACTGAGCTGTTAAAGACAGATATGTTTATGCGTGATTCTCCGAGGTTAGGGGCAACAGCGCTTCCCAGCCCCGGAGTTCAGTAAATGCGGTCAGGGAACCCAGTTTCTGGACAGAGACGACTGCAACCCCAGTCCTAATGGAGCACAGACATACATCACATGTAACCTGTCAGTCACTTGGAGAAACCAAACACAATCATCCATGGTGAGCATCTATGTTTTTATACTGATTTTAAACTGTTTCACTGAATCAGTTAAACACCTTTCGATTGTTCAACAGCAATCCTTCCTGAGATCTAAACCAGCACCCTGACTAAAGGCGACCGACACCACATCGCCAGTAGTGCCTGACCAGAGCCACCCACACGGCCCCCATTATTGGTATAATAAGCCACTCAAGGGCAGCTTGATTTTTCACTAAACAAAGGCAAGGCGGGCCCTGGGGGCACCCTTCTGCTACCATTGGGTGACACGGTAATGGACATACAAGCCAACCAATCAGCACAAAATGTGTGTGGGGAACATTCAGTCGAGCCATAAAAATATAAAGCCCCCCCCCCCCAATCGACAGACGTGAGCAAACTCTCTAAAGGTCACAGGGATGCCGAAAGCAGACGCACCTCGCAGTGAGAGACAGATCCGAATGGCCTGGCAGTTCTGCCACGGTTTCTGGTTGGTTCGCCGCGAGGAGCGAGGAACAGTGGCGACACGTGCTTGAGAAGAGGCGCGCATTTCAAGTGTGCACATCTGAAAGGGCTTTTTGTCAGAGCAGCCCCATTAGCGGCCCCCTTAATGTGCCCGTTAGTCACCGCGGCGATCTGTGGAGAACACTCAGCGAAGCAGCGCTACAAACACCCTGCAGTTGGCTCGGGAACAACAGCCAGCCCTGGCGGCGCTCTCCCCTCCTCCAGCCAAACCTTTTTTCATATTTACGTCTAAAGCATCATTTTTAATCCCTTCTTTAGTAATAGATGGCATTTAGCTGAAAGGCAGCTAGGGTGCCATAAACCTGCACGGTAAATTCAACGATGGCTTTTTGAGTTGTTTTAAAGGCAAGAAAAAGAAATAGAAAACTTAACTCCAGTGCTTAAAAAAGTCCTTGTTAGAAGCGTGGGTCTTTCGGAGCATTACCCCTAAAGGCCGATTTGTGTCCTGGCGCTTTGGTTTGTGCATGAGACCCTCTTTTTTTGCCATTAGAGATATGGCGGGAATGCCAAAAGGTCAATGGGGCCATCTGCCAATGGGGAACGTCGACATGCCCCTCCCACTGGGAGCAGGGGGGCTTGGAGTAACACTAAAACAGTCCCGCGTGTCTGGAAAAACTCCATCAGAGCTCCCCCCGCCTCCCCGCCCCCCAAGGTCAGAGCTCTCCAGCACATGCCTCTGGGGGTGTCCTGGGACAGTGGGACTTCCTCCGTAATGGAAACCATCTGCTCTGCCCGTACCGGCATCCAGCTCCAGTGCAGAAAACACACGGAGGCCCCTTCCCAGCATGTTGCCGCACAGGATGGCGTAAGCCAGGCCTGAACGGGGGGAGGAGGGGCAGTCCACCATCTTTAACCCCTTGAAATGCCGCCAGTCCTGCCCAGTGAGCGGACGCCAGGACTCTGTGTGGCTCTGTGTGGTCCGGACGGGAACGCGAGCCACATTAATGTTGGTTTTTCCGAACAGGTCCCACTGAGGCCCCGTGCTGCACAGCGCCACCTGATGACTAATTTCCTCATTGTGAAGGAAAATAATGCTGTCATCCACAACCTGGGGGAGCCATTAGCCACAGACTCTCGGGCTGACGGGGACCTGAGAGATGATTTAGCTGGTAATATTTAAGGAGGTGTTGTTTCAGCCTCGCCACGCCACAAAGGAGGCCTCTCCAAAGCACCGCATACATTACATATTAAGAGCAGAGACGAGGGAGCGATTAGTAACTAAGTGATGCATCTTACTTCAAAGCGCTTCTCACCTCCTGCCCCTGGGAAACCCTCTGAGAACTGGGCTATACACGCATAGATATACAAACAGGCAACTTTAGGGGCAGCTAAAAGCTGATGTCCATCTGCGATGCATAGGTCCCCTTCTGGCAAGTGAGCGACGTGGCCATGCGGCTCAGGCTTCCTGCAGCTGGGATCAGCCGCCGCATGGTGCTGGTGGGACCCGAACCCAGCAAAAGGGCATGCTGACAGTTTATGCCGCAGTTCCTGCCACGGATGTCCAGGAGATTCAGAGGCACTGAGATGCCGAAAGAAGAAGCTGAACAGAATATGGCAGATACCCCCCCTCCCATCTTCCTGACCCACCCATCTGTCGCAAGTAAGAGGTAATCCAAAGAAGCTGACAGTGATCCAGATGCTGGTATGATACACACACTCTCTCTGGGGCTCTCTGTGAGGTGTACGAACACATCGAGCCGATTCACAATAGAGATGTACAATATATCGGTTTATATATCGGTGTCGGCCGATGTTACTTAAAAATCAAGACATCGGCATAGGTCTGTGTCAATCTCGGCCGACATTTAAATTGTAGTCTAGAGGTGTAAAGTTGCATCAATGCAATGTGATAAATCGATTATTAAAGTGGGGATTCATATGAACCAATCTAATCAGAATCAACTATGCATGATTTATGGGAGCAAAATCTTCCTTAATTATACTCTGACTTCCAGGTTGCAAGCTCTCAAACTCATGTGCTGCAGGTAGATGTGCAAAGTAGCAGCGCCAGCATGCAAATTTCCAAAACATAGAATGGCAGGGGAAGGTTCACTAATATTTGTAAAAGAAGCACTAACTGATTTGTGCTACCATGATGCTTTTGGGAAACTTTGCTCTTTTGTATGCATAAAAGTCATTTTTGCTAGGTATAGTAGCAATAGTCAAGACTCTGAGGTAGCTAACAGCTGAGTAAAAAGTAATGTTAACCTTAGAGATGCATGACATCAGTTAAGATATCAATATCGGCCAATATTCATCAAAAAACAAGATACCAGCATCGGTCCGATGTTTCAATCTTTAAACTTTACCAACATTTAAAGTCAGCACCAGGGCACAAGACACAACTACCAAAATAATGAAGATGACTGCATTGGACGATCCAATGCAGCCATTTTCCAAAGTGGAAGACAAGGGATTTTATCAGCTCCTTCACGACTACAGTCTCCCAAGTCAGTATTATTTCGGTGTCGTCTCACTGTATGGATTACGCAATGATACTGCTACACACAATAATGAGATCTTAAGGTTAACCGGTTATCGGCATTGGTAATATTCCGCAAAATTATATCCATTATCTTTATCAGCCGAAATTTCCACATCGGTGAACCACTAATGAATGCTTTTTTCCTACGAATGGTCTTCCTCAGGCTTGATTGCCCAGCCCTGCACCCCGGACTTGGGGGGCCACCTGGAAATATGATATCCGGATTTCAACATGAAATGGCATTCCCTGTCGGAAAAAACTGCCAACAGCTGGAAACCCAGCTGACTACAGCGCCTATCGGAATAAATTAATGAAAGGATGGAGATGGTAATTAAACCAAAAGCCTGATCTATTAATAATTCAGCTGAAACCTGGAGCCTCAAGCATTCATATTTCAGGTAGCAGACTGCGAGAGCAGATCCACATGCTGTTTTGCAGTGTTATGAGCTCAGCTACACGTCTGCAGAGAACCTGACCGTGCGGTCTCTTCCCTTAACCCCCTAAAAGCGTCACATTTACAGTGATGGGGGGCCAGGTGCGCTCTCCCCCCGCCGTCGGGGCTATTTTAAGCAGCATCGTGCTTGGATTTGAGGCTGGCCTCTTTTCGGATGATATATAAACAAACATGGCACTCCAGTTATAGCTCTGATCTAGATCCCTCTCTCTTTCACACCCTGGCAGGGGCGCTGACGCAGCAGGCCCACAGGGGGCGCTGTGCCCTTGCCGCGGATCCCACTGGCTGCAATTACAGAGTTTTCTAGCCCTGAGGAGCTGGGGGTCATCATTTGGATTGTTGATACTGACCTTCCAGCGATGACTGAGGACACCAGCACCGATTTAGCACAATGTGCAGTCACACAGATAAATGTCAAAGTAGAAATCTGCAGAATAATCATGACCTTCTACATCTCACCTTGTCTAATCAGACATTGGTGATGTCTGTGAATTCACCAGGCACACCTTCGGCTGACCAAGCTGTCGATCCAGCTGATGGGTCCACACAACACTCACCTCTACATAGACTCCCTCAAGGCTGACCTTCCGAACTAAACCCCTCCAGTGTCTCCAGAACAATACTGCATGAGCTATGTTCTCACATCTCTCCCTCTACTGACCACCAGCTGGAGTTCACACCAAGCTCAAGCTCTTGGCACAGAAGGATGTCAAGGGATTGCCAACAGCTCACCACCCCTGAAGGTGGTGGATGTCCCTCTGCACCACACTGTCCGATTTGCTCATCAGTTAAAGCACATCTTACTTGCGTGGCAAGCAAATCAACATTAAGCCGGCTTTGCCAACACGGGACACAGTCAAGAAACAGCGGGAACATTAAAGCCACTGATGGATTAAGTAACGATTAACAATTTTGTGATTAACTTGCAAGTCCTGTCCTTGAAACCAATGAAGTTAAAACCATTAAAAATATATTTTTAAAAAGCTTTCACAACCATCTTGCCATGCGTTAAAATATTTACGATGTCCACCAATGTGTTGCCTGATATTCATTATACGTATTTAAAAATTTAACAGACTTTTATCCAAAGTTGGACATTTTTTGGAGAAAGCAGGGTCAGTCCCTGGAGCAACTGGAGGTTAAGGGCCTTGCTCAGTGGTGAAATCACTCTGCTGACCCAGGGATCTGAACTGGCGACTTTCTGATCACAGGCACGACGTCCCAACCCACTGGCCAACATACTGCACCCTAACTAATACACCATACACTTTAGCTCTACGACTTACTCTTAAATGATTTCAAGGATTAGCCAAAAAGCTAAGAACAGACTATTGGTGACTGGCTGGAACACAGCAGCAGCCCAGCAGCTCCCTGCTGGTCCTCCCCCCCCACGGCACTCCACGTCCTCATGCAGAGCTTGGCGTTTCCTTACACCATTCCTGAGTGACAGTGAGTTATTCCCCAGGCTCTCCCCCAGCTGAAAAGAAGCCGAGGTGTGGCCCAATCATCACCTGTGTGACACGTGGAAAATGTCTCCAAGCGTGAACTTGATGTCTACATAAAAAAGGAAAAGAATATAAGAAAAGGATGATTTGGGCAGCTTTTCACAAACACTAAAATATCCCTGCTGGTGAATCTTCTGAGAAAATGTGTCAACTGACCAAAAATTACATTATAATGTTCCAGTGCTGAAACAGGGAAGATCCTAAACTGCATAATATTATTTTTTATCAGGTTCCATCAAATCGATGTAGACTCTTGGTAAACACAGACACTGTTCCTTCAGAGCGTCCCGTCTTCTCTCTGGGTCTTCAGGCATCTTATAATGACATACTATATTTAGAGGAGTCTCTATATTATCTCTCAGACATTACTATAGTGATTTTTATACTGGCATGTACTGATTTTTCAGCCATTATGCTAAACTCACTTAAGGACAGACGATATTCCTCCTGAGGGGGAAAAACATGCTTTCACATCTTGATAATGGCACATGAACTATCCAGACAGATGGACAGGGCTGCACTGTGGCCTCATCTCTAGGGTATTGGGTTTGATTCTCTGCATGTGTTCAATAGCAATGCCCAGCTTCCTAGTTTGCTTGCACTGTTAGCTCTAACGAGTCCAGCGATCCTCCTCTGACCTCTCTCATTAACAAGGTGTTCTCGCAGAAATGCCACGGACTGGATATTTTTAACCAAATAATGTACGCAAGTCTAAGAATTTCTGGTATTTTATTGAAATAAAAAAAACTAAGGTACCATAACATATTAAAATGCATTACATTACAATACATTATAGTATAATATTAATATGATAATTGTATTAATTATATTATATTAAAATATATTAAAGTAATTTTGATATTGAGAGACTACACTTAGTAATGTACAAATATACAAATCTGTACATAAATCTGAAATCTAATGCTCAATTGAAATACTTTCAGAGTACTAATATGAGACATTTGTTGCAATTCTGGAGTCTCCTACCCTAAGTGATGTACCGATCAATGCATATTGATCTAATACATTTTTAAGTTTGAGGCCTGAAGGAAATACCGTTACCAAAACAAGGCAGCAAGTACCTTCAAAACCTGCACAAGCAAGCAGAGATGAACTCGCTATACATGCCAGTCAAATGTAAAGCAGCTTTGAAATGATCATTGTACTTTGCCTTCATATGTACAAGTTTCAAACATCTTTCAGTCATATTGCGATCTGCAGATAGCACTACATACATTAAAGCTATTTCTGGTCCCCAGCTACCTGTTAGGAGGGGTTTATGTGGTCCTGTGCAGGGTAGAGCATAAAACAAACAAATGACATTTTTTATAAACCTCTAAAGGGATCTAACAAGAGGAAGGCACCAGACTACAGTGTACTAATCAGTACCATTACAATCACAGAACTGCAACTACAGAAAATACCATGTAAAACCCCACAAGAAAGAGAGATCGTGCCTGAATTAAAGTGAAGGACAAAGCTTTTCATTGGTGGCCCTGGAAGAAACCCGAAATGGACAGAACGTCTTCTTGAGCCAAACACATACCCATGAGGTCTTGGGAACAGCCCATGAGCTTGTCAAAATCACTTAAAAACCAAAGATGATGCATGAATCTGATGTGAAGCAGCAACTGCAAGAGACTGAATCAGAGTTTCCATTTGCAGCTGTGTTCTGGCCCAGAGGACTCTGAATGGCTGAATGAACTATACAAACGGAGTATCTCTGTAAGCGTAGGTTTTAGAAATCTGTGGATCTGTGTTCTCATGAACATGGTAACAGCTTAGCACAAGAATATCGACATTTTCACAGCTTAGGCCGAACTGAACGTGAATAAGCACAAGCATTTAAATGTAATTTGTATTTCATAACCCCCATAAGCGACAGGGAGACGATGCGGTTAGCAATCAGACACATCCTCTGCTGAAGGCATCTCCATCCATGCAATTACCTTGATGACCTTCTAAACGATTCCAACGTGTTTAACGTGTCCTTCTCATGGAGAGAACATCCTGTGGTCACACCTAAGGCATAAACTCTCCCAACTGTAGTGCATAGATTGTAATAGGGACGACAGACTGGATCAGATCATCTTTTACAAAGGAACAGACAGACATTTGAGCAATGTTTTTCAGAACAAGAGACACTTGGGAAATAAACTACAACCTTTAAAAAGTTGTGAAACATCTCAGAGGTACAGCAGGAGTTTCTTTCAGATTTGATTCTGCTTCCTTAGACATTAACAATGGGCTTTGCCTGTTTCTGTCATTCATAGTAACATTTAATTCAATGCACAGGGTGCTGTATGGCTCTGTGGCTTAAGACACTTTGCCTCTGATCAGAAGGTTACTGAAAAGAAGGTTATTCAAATCAGAATGATGTCACCATTGAGTCCCTGAGCGAGGCCCTTAACCCCCAATTGCTCCAGGGACTGTCTGACCCTGGTTTCTCAAAAATATACATTGGATAAAAGTGTCAGCTATACAACATAAATCTGATGTAAATGCATGACGCAGGGAGGCTCCTGCTGACCTGGGTGAGCACACTCAGCTGGCCCACAATGTGCTCCAGAGTGCTGGCCAGCGCATCAGACACTCCAGCCTCAGGCTGAGGGTGGCGCTCTGCATCTCTGGGGTTTTCCAAGGCCTGGGCCGAGCTCCTGGTGCGCCCTCTTGTGCCCAGAAGTGGCCCTGGGTTCTCTGGGAGCCCAGCGGTCTTCGAGTGCTGTGGACAGACAGGTCAATTTTAAATTTTACTTGGTGACACAACAGGGAAACACAAGCATCTGAAGCAGGAGAAGAATCTTGAAATGGGCGATGATCGGGGTGACCTGGGATCACACTGCGACAGGGGTACAATGGAGAGGGTGTGCGGAGAGGGCGGGGCTGGCAGGGGCAGAGCGAGAGCTCAGGCCAGACACTCCTTGCTGGCGCCCCTGATGGGAACATCTGACAGGCAGGTGTGCTCCACATGCCAGACGGAGGGAGGTAAATATTTGCGCCGTGTTCCTTGCCATAGCTTCCAGGTGGATCTCCGACACTGAAGGATCTCAGCCCAGCTGCGGCCAACCATAAGCTCAGTAGGACATGGCGGGAAGGTTACTGCACTCACTGAGGGAGGGCGGGGGAGTGATCAGCTCTCTATCATTCTGCCCCCCCATCCCAGTCTGTTAAAAGGGCCAAGAATTTTCTAGACCCCATCTTCTAGCCCTAAATAGAACCCCACCCGAGACAGGGTCCATTAGACAACTCTTACACCCTTCCATAAATAAAGGTTCTCCCCCTTAAAAGAAAATCAGGTTGTGGCCGCCACCACAGTAGGAATGAGGCCTGTTCACGTTCCGTTAAAGTGTGCAGAGAAGGATCACGTATTTCATAGAGTAACCGATTGACGGAGAATACCGCCACCTTCACTTACAGGTTGCTTGTGGCAGTTGAGAACATGGAACATGACGAAGACGTGGAGTGGCCAGCGATTGGGATTTGGGGCCCCTCTGAGTACAGCCTGTGGATAAGGCGGCCACGCTGGTGACCTCCAAACCTCGGCTCTCGGTGGGTTCTTCAGGGCTCACCTCCAAGCATCTGCCCCCCCGGATGCAATGCTTCGGTTTCCCAGCGCGAATATTATACGTGACTCCCCCCAGTTCAATTAGTCATCAGTCCGAGACGAACACCTTGTATGTTTCAGTTGGCCCTCTGGCCATGGCAGGGAGGAGAAGCCTACCAGATGGCGGCCTCGCGGTAAACGGCCCAGCCCGTTCAAATATTGACACGTGGGGAGAGGTGCCTTGGCATGAACTTTGCACAGGAGGGGGCGGCATGGAGGACAGGGTGACAATGGGACCTAGGTCAGAGGGCGCGTGGGCAAGGACAGTTCCGATTGTAGCGTGATGCTACTGTCTTTTCCGCAGAGAATTCTGATTCTTTTTAGGCACAGGACATTCAGTTACAAAAGATCCTAAGCTCAGTTTAAACCCCTTTAGGTATCAGAATGTGTCACATCACATTTCTTTAGGTTATTGGTTGTTTTCCCATTAAAACCGAAGGGGGGGGTTCAGCGGAAAAACAGTTGCCAAACACGGCCTCGATGTGATGACAGCACCCATTATGGGAATCTCGGGGGGGGGCAGTGACGCCCAAAACCTGCCCCTCAGCGCTAAACCAGCGGCTCCCCGGCAGTTTTTGCGATCCGAATGGCCTCACAGGGCAGTTAACAATCCCAGTGAGTCATCTGGATTGGAAAAACCAACAGTGGAAAAAATTCACCAGACTGTGAGCTTTGGATGGAGGGGTGGGGCACAGTAAAATTCCCACTGGCTTGATGGGCCATCAGAGTGGTCCTGCCCACAAGCGAGAGCGCTCGTCACGCTCCTGGACACTACGAAAACACAAAATTACATACAGAACGCTGCACACCCCACAGGGGGCTGGGACTAACAGGCAGATAATGCGAGCCAGTTAAAATAGCACCACACAGGTTCAACACTTCAACTCTGGCACACGGTCACAAGAAGTCAACTTTCAACCATCAAATGGAAAAACTCAGCTACCGTCTGTCACGAGCACATCTAACGGCTATCAAAGTGTAACTAATGACCACCTGGTCTGTACAGGGGACAAGCATACCTGAAGCCTGTCACGTTCATGGCAAACAGCACTGAACACTCTAATCCACTGGACACGCGTCAACAGAAAGTTTCACCTGCTTTAGGAGAGCTTGGAAGAATCAGTAACAGCTATCACAGAGTGGAGATAAACACAAAGGGAGATGCACGATGGGTAGAGAATCATACCAAGCGCAGTTCAATGTACAGGTGAGCCCCAGGGCCAGAATCCATGCTGGGGGAGGGGGGGAAGGACCACATTCATTCTCACTGCATCAAAGGCATGAGAGTCGTGTGTATCTCACTGGCACCAAGGGACAGCTTCAGGGCAGCAAATGCTAAGATGAAAAGACAGATGGTCCAGCAGCCGATAAGAATGATTCTGCCCCTGATTCTCCCCAAGAACAGCGCACAGACACAGGCACATCGCGCCATGGAGTTACACCACAGTAAGGCAACCCGCAGCCCCCAAACGGCTTCAGTTAGAGCATGGAACCTCCAACGGTCTGCTAATCAAGAAGATTACATTTGCAATGTGCTGGAAATTGTAGATAGAACCTGGGAAAAACCCCAGCAAGAGAACACCAATGTGAAGGTAAAGGTACTCTTCAGCTCTGGGGAGACAAGCACGGGGAGTGGGGGTGGAATTACTAGGGCCACCCGGAGCTTAACCCAGAGACAGATGTGCTCCTCTAGCTGCCGTGTCAGGAAAGGCGGAGCAGATAGCAGGCCCTGTGTCTTGGAACCTGCTCCTTCCGTGGACAGTACTGCTTCTCATTCGGACTTTTAAACACGTGTCATGTGACTCTGCTTGTCCAAACCTCTGGAAGCATGTGACACTGCTCGACCAGACTTTTGAACATGAGTCATGTGACTCTGCTCATCCGAACTTTTGAATGCATGTCATGCGATTCGAATTTTGGTGTGTCATGTGACTCCAGACCTTTGAATGTGCGTTGTGATTCTGCTCATCCAAACCGTGTCATGCGGTGAACACTCCCCTCACCATTGTCATTTGCACCGATCTTCCGGTAGGACCCAACACCCCCCTCCCCCGACATCTTGTGTAGCAGATAGGTGATCGAGTGGACAGGTGCACTCACGGGGGAGGAAATGAGTGGCAGAAGCAGAGACAATGGGAGAGGGTGTAACGGGGGTGGGGGGAAAGGGCTGCTCACCCCCCCTCCACCTGATACCCGTGACGCATCTCAGCTGCTCCTGCAAAAGGCCCCCACCCCGCGGCCAAGAGATGGTGAAACCATCCCTTCAGCAAACAGCAAGGTTAGTGCTGCCTGCACACGCAAGCGCAACACGCAAAACACCGTGTGAGAGCACGCTCTCAGCCAGTCGTGCACCTCCTTTGGAGACAACCCAGGGCTCCCACACACTCATCCCTTCATACACACATGCATGAATGACAGAATCAGGTTGAAGGTCGCCGAGGCTGTGGCGCACACACACACACACAACAGCTATGAAAATGTTGCATACATAAGGCACACCTGAAGCTGCTTCTCGCACAAATAGCAATAATAATAAACATTACCAATCAAACACCAAATTAAAAGGATAATAACTGCTCTTAGGAAGGGCAGTGGTGCATTTCTATTATCATTATATTTATTTATTTGGCAGACACTTTTATCCAAAGAGACATACAACTGAGTAAAAAAGGGTCAGACAGTCCCTGGTGTAATTGCAGGTTAAGGGTCTAGCTCAGGGGCCCGATGGTGAAATTACTCTGCTGTCACAGGATTTCAACCAGTGATCTTTTGATCACAGGCACAGAATCTGAACCGAGGACCATTTCCAGGAGCCTTAACTTGAAGAAATTATGGATCACATTCCAATAAACCCAATTCATTACAGTTGAGTCTCCTCCTTACACAATATCAACAGAAGTGCATGAATAACCCCCTCCAGCCATTGCAGTTTCACATGCTAGTAAATACTCCTGCAATTTTCTCTAAGACTGGCCCAGAAAATCCAGTTTACTGAGAGAACTGACTACAGTGTCAAGAACACATAGAGATATTCTCTGTAATAGCAAAGCTAAGCGTCAGATGGTGTTATCGTGAATATCCGCATGGCACTGATACGGATATTTCTGGAATAAATAAGCAGTGCCTAAATAAATTCAGTCATGCCTGAGCTCTGCCTAGCAGCAGCAGCAGCAGAAGCCCTCCACGCTGCTCATGCAGACGTCACGCCATGCCCGTCTCTGGGCTCGAGCAGGAATACATATGGCTCCACAGCACCGCCCCGGCCGGCCGACCAGCTAATCTTAGGATCAAACCCGGAGCCTGGGGTGTCATACATTTGTTCTACTTCATATCCATCCTGGCAGGAACCCTGAAAAAATTAATTAAACTCCCTAATTACTGGTATAAGGCGGGCTGGAGGCAAAAGCATCAACTATATCTGCCAGAGGATATTCAAGGAGAGGCTGGGAAAGCCAAGATGTGGCCAAACGAGGAGGACATCACCGGATAATCCGGCAGGTTTGGGAAAGGAATGAAGAGAAAGAAGGGCCCCGTCAGATAAGCCAAAAAAGGTGAGAGCTGCCACCTCCTATTCCCAAACCCTCAGCTACTCACAGAAAGCCAGGAGGCTGTCCAGCTGTACGCTTCTGATCAGCAATCCACCCGCTCGCGGGATGGAGTGCCACCCTGCAGGCTCTGCATCACCCACCCCGCCGGCCTCCGCCGTTACCCGCACAGGTGGGAGAGGGGCACGTTTCCTCCAATGTGGCCCCGAGACTTTAATGAAGAACTGTGGGGCCAGCTAGTTAATAGGTTCAGGCGGTTTGTTTCTGGGGCCGCACTCAAAAAGTCACTTCCTGCCCCATCACCTGAGATGTTTCTGTGTACAGTCAGAAGATGGAAGCAGGCCAGCTGCTTAGCAGAACATGCTGTTTCAGCATCTCCTAAATAAAGAACAAATTTATTTAATACTTTGTGTAGTGACTGTTTGTGGCCAACAGGGGGCCAAACCTCAGGGGCCCATGCAAATGCATGGTTTGGGCAGTAGTAAACACCATCACTGGTTAATGGGAACCTGCCAGACAGTGTGTGAACAGTGGACCTATAAGCTAAAATGACACTGAGTTTACACTGACACTTTATTAGGTACACCTAGTTAGTACCAGATATGACCCACTTTTGCCATCAAAACCACTTCAAGGGTAGACAAGTTAGAAGCCTCTCTGCACGCTGTCCTGAGCTGCTATTTTTGCACTTGTGCTCCTCCTGTTAAGGAGTCTAACCATCCTCATCTGACCTTTCTCATTAACTAGGTGTTTTCAGGCCCAGAAATGCCACTGGCTGGATGGTCTTTTGTGCATCACGGCATCTAAGGGGAATCGCTGTTTCTGAGATGCTGGAACCACAACGTCTGACACCAACAGTCACAAAATACACAAAGTCACTCAGATCACACGCCTTAGCCGTGCTAATGCTCAGTCAAATGGTACAGTAAGTAACCCTATCTGCATGCTGTACATGTTCAGCTGCAGTCACACATTTTGCTGTTTGGAGGAACAGACCGCTTGTGCTTGTAATTAGGTGCAGCTTATAAACTGGCCACTGAGGGCATGTAATACTGTATAATGCATGTATAAATTCATTCAATAAATCAGAGGCGACAGGAACCAGCCACAGGAATCCAACAGAATCAAGTTTCATCAGAGTGACATGCAACAGTCCATGCAATAAAGCATGACACCCAAACGGTTCAGTAACAGAGGCTTATAGCTGGCTTCTCGAAAACATATCTTGCACCAAAATATTCTCAACTGTGAGCCAGACTCTAATTCCGATATTACACTATGATAAAATAACTACAGCCAGATATTACACAACAGTCACTTGGCAGCAGTATCTGCAAGCCATTCATAGAAGTAATGAGGCTAACTGGGCCATAAACGCCTGGATAAAGCGCATCTCTGAGGCGGATGCGGCGTAAACACAGTGCGCTATCGATCCGCGTAACGGGAGAAGCTGGCAGGCCAGGGTCAGCCTCAGCGGGGCTACATGAAACCTTGGCGGTGCCCTTGCTGATGTGAGTACCGCTGAAAGCAGACACCAGCAGCCTCGCCTGCCCCCCGCCCCATGAGCTGCCCTTTGGGCGACATGATATCTGACGAGGGTTATTAATATTTAACTACCGCTAATGGGCCACGCTCTCACCTAAACACTTGGGACTCTAGATGTTTTTGGGAAAGATATACTTGAGCCCAAGAAGATGCCAGAAACTGAAAATCTACTTACTTGGTCAACCTTTTAAATACATTTTAATGGCTTTTTAATTAGGTTAAAGCATAAATGAAGCCCTGGGCTTGAAAACAGTGAACAAAAGGACACAGACAGACAGGGATCACCATGTTTTGAAGTGGTTAATGAATTAATTACACGCATCACCACGGACTAGGGGGGACTCTGCTGACATGCATTAGGCTCTGGAGAGCAGGGTTTCAACAGGACAAAGCAAAATCAGGAGAATATGGAGCCCACACCTCCAAGACTGTCTTCTGCAATGCCCTCTAGTGGTGATAAGCTCCAGAACAAACTAGAACTCTCTCTAGGTTACCATGAGTTTTGCTGGACTGCTCTTCTTTCCCGCAGCTCCCCACGGAAACCACCGGCAGCTACATACTGTCACTCTAAAAGCAGAGCACGCCCTGGACTCCAGTGCGTCGTTTACTGTGACATGTGACAAATCTAACTCCATACAGACCCGTCCCAGCAGGGGGAGACCGAAGCCCGACGCTGAAGACTCCAGACTCCTGAGGTGAGGACATCCTGAACCTACAGTGAGGCTCATAACAAGACCCCAGCCACACAGCCTCCCAAGCAGCCGGGACGCAGCACAGGGAGGCGCTGGCCACGGCACCGTGTGCTCCAGCTACGTAAAGTCCCGAAACCCCAAAAAGCTGCCAACACAGCTCTACTCCTGCTCATGCTGAGAAGCAGGAAGAGTCTGCAAATAAACGACGTTCCAACTTCACGCTGATGTACTGGACCCGAAACACCGCTGGCAGAGTAGTGGCCTTTGCCTCAGGAAGCCAGATATTATGTTAAAACGGAACATTGTCAAAAAATCCATTCAAGCAATTCACGACGCTCCGCCCCCAGGACAAATTTTTTAAAAAGACGCCATAGAGTCTGCCAAACACTATCGATAACTAACATCATTATTATATCTCACTACGGTCAAATACCAGTCTTTACAACTGGGTTTTGTGCCAAATGTAAAGCATTATGACTAAATAGTGACTTCAATGCCACAATGACAAAACTACATTCACAAGACTAGTCACACCTTAGCTATAAGGACAGTTATGCTAGTCTTACACATCAGCTTTGGGGCCAGTTGGCCTCACATGCTGGCTATCAGCCCAGTTGCTCTAGCCACACGTACTAGCCATTGCTAGCCACCCTTACAGCAATGAACAGCGAGTTATGCTCCCTCTCCATTCGCCATAAGGCTTCAGTTCTTCGAGACAGAAGACGCAGACCCTATTAACAGGGTGTGATGCCAGGGTGATGTAGCGTAAATGCAGTCAGCTCCTGTTTACTTCAGTATTACCACATCTAAACATGGCAGGGTTATTTTTAAGCAAAACTAACACTTTTCTTTAAAAGCAGTCTTTCCTGGTGATTTGTATGATCGTCAATGCTACATAAATGCAGATGTACTAAAATAAAGGCATGAGCACCTCTGACACGTGGCTGTGTAGTTCAGCTGTAAGAGCAAAGCACACAGCAAATTAGCCCTGGGGGGCTGAGCTATCAGTTTATTATGCAGACGACAGCACTGGAGCATTCAGTTCCAATATTTGATAGCCTCGTGTTCAGTCAACAAAGGCAAGACAAAACAGCCATTTTGATCGAGATGGGCGCAGCGTGTTCAGAGTCCCTGTTTTCAAAGCTCTGCCACTCCGCAGAGAATCATAAATAATTGTCCGCCAATATCTCAGAGTCTCCCAGCGAGACAGAGAAGCATTTCAGCGTATAATAAAAACATTTTAGGAGTAATGAAAAGCAATTCCTATTATATGGCAATCATTCAAAACAAATTTGAACAGAAACGATAACATAATGCATCAATTTCTAATGGAGCACTAATCATTGTAATGTATTAAATTGATTCTATCTGGAAAAGAAAAACTTTTAGGGCTCATTGACTGTGACGCACAATTTGGAAATGACGCCAGCCTTACCAGGAAGAACACATTAGGGGTGGTTTACGACATATCTGACCTTCTCTACTGCATTAAGGCTAGCATGAGAATTACCATAACCGATGAGTGACTTTAGATACTTAATAAAAAGGTAGACAAACACTGTGGACAGCCATAAACATGATGGGAGTGGGATCAGACAGAACCATAGCTGGGGCCCAAATATATTACTGGACTTGCTACTGTTACACCCCAGTCTCTCTCTTTCTCAGTGCTTTGCACCCCCTACCTGGTAAATGCACCTTTCCAATGCTGACTAAGCATCTTTTTCAAAGCATTTCACGGGCCTTTTTAAATAAATCTTTGTTCATTGCAAAGGGCCCCAAAAAGTGCATTAAACTTCGGTACATTGTCTACTAGGGAAGGGAATCGCCAGTGACCTCCTGATATAATATTATCACAAAACCTAGGTCCAGATTCTATGTGTTGCAATTCTGCAAGTATTGTGATTCAATGAATATCCTAATTCGATTCTACGATTTTTTTTCTTTAAGAATTATAAAACCATGTAAACAACCATGTAGCTGCACTTAATTCAAACAAGGCAGCACTTAAACAATTGAAAACAACAATATAAATTTTAACTTAAAATTAGAAGCTAACAAAACTACACCGAGGTTTTATGCTTCTCCGCTGCCTAGTCTGTCTCAGCATGATGTCTAGCGATATGTGCCCGCATGCTCGTCATATTGCCACAATACTTAACTTTCGCAGGACAACGTTTGCATACAGCATGGCTCACGTCCAACTCCTCTTTACCGTTTATATTTTGAAAGCCAAAGTTCCTCCACACATTGGATTTAAACTGTCGTCCACCATTCCTGTTATTGCTAAACAAAATTAGACAATAACTGGCTCCTACTACATGGGGTGCTATGCTGCCTGTCAAGGTGGGAATAGTTTAGAGCACACCACCTGTAGGATTATAGAGGAACTGTAACATTTCTCCACCTCGAATCCAAACATATATAAATGAATTTTAAAACTGGATATCGGAGTTATTGCGGCGATACATGAATCGCCACACAAAAAATCGTGATATATAACTGAATCATTTTTTCCCTCCAACTCTATTGTCTACACACTGCTTAAGAAAATTAAAGAAAGACTCATCATTGATCAATCCGTCACTCCTGAATACAAACACCACTTGGATAATTTCATCACTGCCAGGCTGACCATCTACCAATCCACCCAACCACTCATCCTTCAGCACTTATCCAGTACAGTGAAGCAATGAACTCATTCCTGGAAGCACAGATCACAAAGCAGGGGATACTCTGGATAGGATGTCAGTCCAACAAAGGTGCATGCGTGCACACGCACAGAACAAATGTAGAGACTCAAAAAAGCCAAAATGGATGCAACTGGACTGCAGGAGAAAACCAGAGCACCCAAAGAACTACTAACAAGTAGACTACAAGTAACCAAGAACTCACACAACAGAGTGAAAACATCAGATACACAGAGCAGGGGCAACACTAAAACTCCAACACAGGAGGTGCGAGGAAACAATTTAAAGTTTACTGTATTCATTTATCTTATATTATGGGGGCCTTTTTTAAAATAAATTAAAATGCAAGACAAAATAGATTAAAGAAATTCATATTCAACCAAACCAAACCATCTTCTTTTCTTCAGTATATATGCATGTGTGAGCAGACTGTTAACTGACGGTCTCATACTAGTTTTCCCATTAGGATTACAGTAGTCCATACATGTTTATTTCAGTGTGCAGCCAGTGACACTACTGAAGTTGGCAGGAGACCAGAGCGTGTAGGTCAGCTGTCAGCTCCCATACAGAACTGACCTACCAAACCCGAGCTTCTGAGGTGGAGTGCTGTGGTTCAGGGTGAGAGAGAGCAAGAGCGGATCGCAGCACCAGGACGACAGCCGATTCGTGTAAAGCTAGTGACGAAGGCGGGCAGGCAGGCGGGCAGGAGGGCCCCACATGAGGAGTGGCTGCTGGCACCAGGCCCCATGTAAAAATCTGCTGTTTGATCTGACATCAAAGGCATGAGGAAGGGAAAGGGAAATTGTATGTGATTAAACACGAGACACATTATTATAATAAGTGTCATGTCTCCTCACACATTTCCTGGCCTTGACAAGTTAAGATTCTTTAGTTTAGCGTCGATACACCTTCTAATGCTTATCTTGGTCAGGGTCGTGGGAAACCTGGAGTCTCTCCCAGGCAGCACAGGGCACAAGGCTGGGGGACACCCTGGATGGGATGGCAGTTCATCGCAGACCATGAATATTTGTACAAGTATGTGAATGTGTTCAATGGAATGTATTCGTTTTTGCATATCCCATCTTGCTCCCCTGTTTTTTTTAGACATACACAAATATAGTGAGTTGATAAGGAAGCTTAGGGTCAGAGCTGAAAGTCAGCCACTAATCAGCCACGCCTGGAGCATTTTTCAGGGGGTTAAGGGCCTTTGCTCAAGGGTCCAACAGAGATGCGGGATTCAAACTGGCGGCCTTCTGATCACAGGTACAGAGACCTAACCCACTGAAGCACATACACCACAGGTAACTTAGGACACCACTGAGGCACACTGCACGTCTTGGGTGCCCCTCCCAAATCCAGATTGCCGTTGTGTTCGTGATTCGTCAGGCCTGGTGCTCACCTGGCCAGGCCGGGGGATCGAGGCCAGCGATGAGCCTTCCGCTCCGGCAGCACTCTTCTGGACCCGCAGCACCTCACCATAATCAGCGGAGTCGAAGTTAGTCTTCCACACCATGACCTGTGGTTCCAGCCAGAGAAAGAGGTCACCGTGACGACGCAGTCAGGCCAGTTAAAGAGCTAATGGGGCAGCAGGGCTCAGTGTGCTGACAGCGACCACAGGCCCAACACCACTCTCAGATAAGAAACGGAAGCCTTTAATACCCCGTTCTCACAAATAAAATGTGGGAGAAAAAAAAAATCGGTCTTTACCAATTATTTCAGGAGATTTCACACACTGCACTATAAATAAAGGGGAAATTAAATCCTGTGAACTAAATCGTTAATGTGTAGCTGCAGTTTCTGAGACCAGCACACTTTAATGCCACAAATAAAACCCAGACAGGAAAACCAAAAACAGAACAGCTTTAATGCTGAAAAATGTTAGAATATTCAGCACTCAGGGACATGGATAGAAGGAAGCTGCCCTCCATCACAGTCTTGGTTATGGGTTTTTTTTTAATTTTTTAAACAATTTATCCACAATCCTCTCCTCCCACTTGATCGAGCGACACATAGGACACAGGGAGTCACCTGTTCATCTGATCCACCAGAGGCGAAGTAGTCACCGGTCCTGGAGAAAGACACACAGGTAGCAGGGCCCTGGCAAGATGGAAAGAAAGGGAAGTGGTTGCTGAGGGGTATGTGTGGGAGGGCAAAATTGGGCACAATGTCCGATAAGGAAAAAAAACTGGTGTTACTGGGGAGTGTGGGAGGGCCAAACTGGGAATACTGTCCAATAATGAAGAAAATAGCTTTATGCAGCATTCAAAGCAAGGCTGAAGAGGACACAGACCCCGACCTGAAGCAGTCTGCTTCAAACATGCCCCATGGGGAGCTGCTTTAAATCTCAGGCCCACTTAAACACAGCCATGAAAGTCAGATTCCAGCTCCCCCCAGCAGGGCTACAGTGGCATCAGCAAGTGAGCTGCAAGGTTATGGAGGGATGTGTATTGCATTAATAACTATAGCTGTTAAAGGACAAATTTCTAGGTTAAACTGTTCCCCGCTTCATACCGGGAACCGTGTAGAAATGTAGCACATGTCCCAAAAATCACTCTGGATTAAGGCTTTTCAGGAAAATCAATGCAGATCAATCCCTGTGCCACTGATTCACCAGCTTTTCATTTGGCCCATTTTAACACCAAAAATAGGATGCCAGATTTTCTCTGCACTCAGAATAATCTGATACAGAAAAACTGAAAGCAAGCGGTCCCAAAATAAAACAAATCTATAAGACCCTCTTGCGGCTCATTCACACCAACATTCTATGCAGTGAATCCAGAATATCGTAACAGATATAGGAAAGAAATGCATAGGAATAGGAATTTCAAGCGCATTCTTATATGCTCACATTCACTCTCACTCAGGTGTGGTTTACATATTTGGTCATTCAAATGTGTGATGAAACAGAAGCTTTTCAGGTGTTTCGCCCCAGAGGGATTGTGAGGACACAGTGCTAACAGATGGACAGTTACAGGCGTCTTCTGTCCCGATGACGGTGATCAGCGATGCGCCCCCTGGGCAGCCGGACACTCTGACAGGCACCAGTCTGACTGAGAGGCCTTGCTTCATCTTAAGCACACAGCAGGTCTAAGGCAACGCGCCAGCATCCGCTTCCCCGACACTCACGTCTTGTGAAACGGAAACCCTGGCAGATGCCATCAAAGACAGGGATGGCGCCCTACCCCCACCCCCCCTTGTTGCTATGGTTACTTTTAAGACTTATTCTGTTTAAGTAAAAATGTCGGCCCGGGCTGCAGCTGGCTGACGTGCCTTCCTGTAGACGCCGTGTGGCCAAGAGGGAGAGGCTGCACCCGTCGTTCACAAGCAGAGTGCCCCTGAGGTCAGGCTCCAGGACGGCGGCGGGTCGCTACCCACGCGGCATTCCGGAAGGGTCCCGCGATCCTGTGCTGGCCCGTCTGCACGCTGCCAGAACCACCAGAGGAGGAGGACAGCCCCGAGCAACCGCAGTCTGACCCAAGAGCCCACTCTGGTCTGGCGACCCATGCATGGATTTAAGGGGACAGGAAGGACCCCGGCCACCCTGACAAAGCTGCGATACAGTTTGGCTCAGCGTCCACTGCCTGAGATGGAGGGAAGCACAGAATCCACAAGCTGGGTCAGTCTGAGCCACAAGCCGCAGAGGGTGTGTGTTACGCTGCCCTGCTGGATGGCAAGCTGAACATGGGGTCACCTCTGTAAAGGGTTGCACTGGTTTACATGCTGCATGGCCATCAAACTCTCTGAAAATGAACCTTTTTAAACTTTTAGTGCAGTTATGTCGCTGGCCCTGATCTCTCAGACATGTATGATTTACAGTTTATAAACATCAATTCACCCATCCATCGACCGCCCAATCCCTGATCCCGCTCAGGGTCTCAAGGCACATATAGATTGTAATTACTCACCCAGCTAATCAATGGTGCTCAGCCTGATCTACAGGGTTCCCGTCAAACCCACGACACCATGCCTGAATCACGGGCCCCACGAGAAACACGGCTCCTCTCCTCCACACTTCCCCACCCCTCACTATCGGGGTCCAAGCGCAGATATAGAGAGAGACGACTGATGGTGGAAAAACGCTAGAGTCATCAACAAGTTTTGGGGCCTAACAGGAACTCTTTGTTAGTAGGGATGCAGATGAGACACCATAGCAACCAGCTCAGGACATTCTAGGGAACACACAAAAACCGTGTCACTTTCCTGGAAAAGTACGACAAAGTCACGAAGTCCCCGGGTGCCAACATGATCAGATAAAATATTTCACAGTTCAGGCCAAACTACCAATCTCTCTCACACCCCCTCAAGTGACCCCACACACCCTAAGTCATTCAAGAAGCATATTTTTTAAAAAATAACAAATACTTTATTCCCATTTTTTCCTCAAAGTAGTGTTAAGAAATACTGGTGCTGATCTCACACAATCTAAATAAATAAATGAGAGACAAACAAAATAACAAATTCTCCACTGACAGATGAAAAGAAGCTAAATGTGTCAGAAACACCACGAACGGTAGATTTGTGTTCTGGTCAGCGTTAACCTCTGGTGGCAAATCATGGCTTTCATGTCAGCCTTCATGCAGTTACATGGTTGAGAAATTAAATAGTTAATGGAAAACAGAGTTAAAATCCTTGGTCTCCAATAAAAATAACAGATGCATTGTATGGTCAGATTCAGTTCCATAATCACTACGCCACCTATGGAACACAGCCATACCAGTTCATACCATTTTACCAGCGGTACCTTACAGCCCACAGCACCAGCATGACATGTCACAGTCAGAAATGACAACGTATAACTGTCGGACAATTCAGTCCTGTTGGACAAGCAGTTTTTAATGTATCAAAGTGGGGAGGAAAAAAACACTGAAGAAGATAATTATCATTGTGCTTTTCTGCAAAAAAGTCAACGGAAATGTATTTTTTTAAATCCATTTTAAATGTGTTGTATTTTTTCCTGCCGTCGCCAAGCAACGAACCAATTACTACTGCTGTGTCAGTCATCTAAGCCATTCATTATTAGCAAGACATGGAAAGATAATCATCAGTTAAATAAAGGAAACAATATCATCTCGGGCGTAATTTAATTTGCCAGGTCGCACGGAGCACGAAGGTGCGGGCGAGTAGCTGCTAATTGTTTTGACTGAAATTCAGCTTGGCCTCGAACACTGAGCATAAAATGTAAGTAGGCGAGAAATCATTTTTATTTTGGGGGGAGGAAAAAAAAGTTGCAAAAAGGGTAGGAGGTGCAGATTACACGCAATTATGATTCTGACAAATAATATTTAAGGAGGAAAGGGCTTGCTGGCAGCCGTGAACATTTTTTTGATAAAGCAAACACGGGACATCCATTTTAACACCTGGAACGCCATGTTTCCAAAACAACGGGATGTGCGGCCACTGCGGGTGCACTGAGGACAGAATGTTCCAGGCGGAGGCTGGAGTGGGGGGATTGGGGGGGGGGGGTTTAGCCCCTCCACCTGCAGG
>JAODKC010000130.1:6942837-6960538 GCA_026777985.1 Mormyrops attenuatus
GGTCACCGAGACAGTACCCGTGCACAAAGGAAGAGACGATGTGTGTCTGGCGGGGGGGGGGGGTTGTGATCACAACCAGGAACGTAAACTTGGCAGGGGAGATCGTGTAAGCCAGGAGCTCACAGTCTGAATTCCACACACCTTCGTGGGGACATACACACATGCATGCACGTGCGTCACAGCCCGCTGCAGAAACAGCCCCTCCCACTTCTCCCCGCCCCCTCCCTCCCTCACCACACAAACCCCTCTGTTGCAGAGGTCACTGTTACCGGGACCCCTGGAACACCAAAGGGGACCGCGGGAACCCATGGACATACAGTCAGTCAGACAGACAGACAATCTGTTCCACATGCCCGATGACCGACACCCCCTCTCACTTGCTCTCTCTCTCCGAGCCTCCCGCGGCACCGCCAGGCTGTCTGACACGTCCTCGTGCCCAGCTGGCACCCCCAACAGGCACGAGTCAGCAGCAGCTGCTGTGAAGCCACGCTCCACCAGGGGGATACATAGGGAGAAGCTTGTTACTGGGTTCACTGGTGCCGGCATTCCTTCTAGATGATCTATCAATAGATCCGTTCGCAGCGGATTGACAAAGTTGTCTGTATGAGCCCGAATGTGACCAAGGGGGGGCATCTCCTTGGCCGTGAAGCATCACATCATGATGACAGGGAATTTACGTGATGTCCCCTCGCCCAAGTGAAAGGCCCTACCACCCCAATCTGCATACTGGTCCGGTTCTGTTAAGCCCAGGTCTGCGGCTTCCGAACACCTTGATATCACACATCACAACAACCCTACATGACAGCATCCCCCCGAATACATCATGCAACTGAAGATCAGAGAACGCCATGTCTGAGCTCAGAGAAGGTGGGCGCATGACAGGCACAGGACGGGCACGGCTGCAGGTGACAGACGCCCAGGCGGGTGCCAGTCTCATGTGATTACTCACCGTGGGAATCTGGGAACCAGAGCGACCAACACTTATTTTCACGAGCCTTAATTAATCATGTGTGCTTAGCAACAAAACAGAGAAGCAAAAACAAGTTTGACTGAAACAAAATCGAGGAGTGGGGCCAGATTTCAGCACAGGCTGTACTTCACCGTACGCATGACAGGTTAGGAGCTCGTCACCCCCTCCCTCATCCCGCTAGCCATAACCGGCTTTTGGATCCTAACTGCACAGCATTCAAACCAGCCCAATTTGTCTGGAGTAAAAAAAAACAGAATTAAAAAAAGGCTGCAGGAGAACACTAATTATTCTAGAAGTAATGTATACCCTGTAGGGGGTGCTATTATCTGGCCAGGAGGTGATTAGCTTCATTAGGAGGAAGAGCGGGCAGGCCTTACGGTTTTGCCCTGCAGTAAAATTCACTGCTGTCTGTGGCATGACATTTGAGTCGAAAGACAAAAAGAATTTCGCCAGACTCATCTAATTGATATGCCAAAATACCACCTGAGGCCCGGACAAAAGAGGCCGCTCGTTCAGCCACCAGGTGAAAGGTTCTCAGCTGTTTTTATTAATTTCTCATCAATGGGGGGCAGCAGGATACGTCTCTGTGCCTGTGACTGGAAGACCTGCACTTTGAATCCCATGCTCTGCAGGGTAGCCACATCTCTGTTCAGCCCTTGAGCAAGACCTTAAATCTACCAAGAAATGCTCCAAGGGTGGTGGATGAATGGCTGAACCGGCACCCTGACCCCAAGCGTCAGTCTCACCTCTAAATATCTATGTGTGTCTAAACAGAAAGCATGATGGGATATGTATAAACTAACATTCCAATGCACAAATAGTGAATAAAGCTTCATTTCATGTCAAGGTCATGCCACTCAAGGGGACAAAGGAGGCCGCACTGGCTGCTAAGCGCCTCTGAGCATTTGCCCCCCGACCAAATGGATAAGTGGAGTTACAGGACATCTTCGAGTGACTCCCCCCGGCCCCCCACTGGCATGTGACAGTCTGCCTGTCTCAAAGTGCCATCCTCTGTGCCACACGTGACACTGGGCCCTCTGCCCTAGTGACACAATAGCAGGTACACCACCAGTCCCAATGTGTGAGCGCCGCTGAACAGGAAGACAGAGGTGGGGAGGGAGAGCAGAACGCGGCGTCCGCTCACGAATACACTTACACAAATACGGTAACGGTGCAGAGCGGGGGAGCTGAGCGCTGGGGCATTAGCTGCATGGCTAATCCTGTGAAACACAAGTCACCCACACACCCCCCTCCCCCATTTAAATAAAAGTAAACTCCCCTGAATGCAAGAAAGCGGATCATCCAGTTCATATCTCGACATCTAAATGGGACAATAATCTCAGCGCAGAGCCAGCTCTTCCAAGTGGATGTTCTCAGTGCGTTGAAGCATTCAGTCTAGCATTACTCATCTCACGAAGCTCATGATTCACGAGCAGAAGGCAGATGTCCATCTAACAGGCACCACACATCACATTATAAACCTGAGCTCCCTGTCCAGCACACTCAGCAACAGTAAAAGATAAACAGGAATGCAGATGCGCCTCTATCTGCTGCTAACCCTTAACTCTTGTTTCATCAGTAGATCTCAGATAGGCTGAGGTTGACAGAGATCAGGTCAGTGGATCAGGCCTTACGAATGCACGTCAGCACCTACATTTCCTGAGACTGCAAATGATGCTGGGAATGAGCGAGGCCACCGCGATGTCACTGAAAGCGCCATGTGACACATAGAACACATTCAGATAATGACACTATTTCCTTGATATAGTGGCCTTTGTGACACCACATTAGCTAAAATGTACTTCAGGGAACCTGAATCACTCGACCACCCTGGCCACGAGCCTGTTAAGTCAGGTGGCAACATTGAATACAGAACTTACAGAATAAGAACGGTTTCTTCCCCAAAGCCACCCGCATCATCAACAGCTAAATGTGAACTGCTGCGCCGTTACTTGCACCAGCACTCTGTGTGAACTGTAAGGCCTGAATGTGACGTAGGAACGACGTGTGCGGCGTCACAAAGGCTGCCGCCGCACGCGGGCGGTGGAGGCATCCATCAGAGCATGTGAATGACCGTATCATTTTCAAATGAGTGGGTGGAGTTTTCACAATTTATGCATGCATTTCGTTACTATATACCTGGAAAAAGCACTTCATAAATTAAAAATGACCAAAAAAAACCCTTGGTGGAAAAAGGGGGAAAAAAAAGCTGTAAAAATAGTAGTGACGAGCTATTTGGTAATTTCTTAGGGGCACACTGCCTAAAAAAAGTCTTTCCATCCAAATTCTGGCTGAGGCACGCTCCAAATGCCAGCAGAGTAATGATTCCCCCCACAACACACACACACACCCTCAAACTCCCGCAGTCATCTTATAAACTAAACGCAGTCATCTTGTGCTCATGTGCAACCCTGCCGCGCCCAGACCAGCGGCCAAGTGTTTCCCGGCTCCACGCTAACAGCAGCTGACAGCCACAGCAGGGTAAACCCATAAACGCGCCAAGGAGCATAATGCTGCACGGCACCTTCAGCGCCCCCCGGTGGCAGTCTCCAGCAAGCTCGCCTGCGAACCCCAGAGAGGCGCTGCTGGGATTCCCTGTCACAGCGAGGTTATATCTCAGCAGGCATCACCGGCTCCATCTTAATATGCGAAAAGCATCGGATCTGCCATTTTCAGAGTAATGGGGGGCAACTTTAACTGAAATAAGGCCGCTTTCATAAGAGGACAGGGTGAATCTTTTCCAAGAGGGGATATTCTGCATCGGAAGGGAGCCCCCTCCCCCACCACCCCCACGTAAGGACTGGAACTTCAGAAATAAACCGATGACAATCTCGTTAATCATAACAATCTAACATACAGCTGACAATCAGCCAAAAAGAGGACATGAATGAAATACTGGAAACAGCAGTACTGGCTTATCCAGTCACAATAGGATGCTTGTGACGAAATCTTAGCCGTCTGACCTTATCCATCACCATGCAACTGGAAAGACGGGGAAAACTATCCATAAACAGCTCGTGGTGTTAACTGACCGCTTTAACTCACGACATCCTGGAATGACTGTATTAAATCCTTGGCTGATACCCGGTCTCCCTTTTCACAACACCTATGGCACTGTTTCCCCCTCAACTCTTGTCTATAACACCTAACCCCCCCCATTATCCAGCAGCTATTCATTTGGGTGTCCCTTACACTGCCTGCTGTCTGAAACGCGTCAAACAAGTGATGCGAGGGAAATAAATTAATTAAGTGGACAGATGTTGCGGCAGTTCCACGCAGGCTCCAGGAGAGACGCCCGTCGCTTTCCCCTTTAAGGGCCATACGGGGGTTGGCGGGCCGAGCCGCCCCTCTGGACGCGCCTGCTGATGCCGCGGGGTGGGCCGCAACACACTGGCACAGGAGGGGAGCCAGAGCGTCGGCGTGAAGGTGCCGGCGGGCTCTCCCCAATGCGGTGACTCAGTGGGTGCAAGTAGGCAGTTTCCTAAGCGTTATTAAAAATATACCGCAAAGACAGAACTTAAAGCTGCAGAAAGGGGAGCCCAACGTAAATAAACCTAATATGCTTCTGTCTGAGAGATTAATGAGAAAAGCGTGCGGCGCCATTTTTATACATGGATGGGAAAGCAATCGGTAACAGAGAGCATACGGGGACACGTTGTGTAATACCCACTGACAATTTATAACCGGCAGGCTAAAGCACTTTATATGTCAACTATTATCACAATGTTGCCAAAGGGTCAGCAGGCCAAGATCTGAAAGCTACAAAGGCCAGTCCACAGTGCTTACTGGTAAAGGACTGCTTTTAGAACTTCCACTTCTCCTTCATATAACCACTCTGATTTTCATAATCACTGTAACGAGACAGGTTCAGCACAAGCAGAGTGAATGCTGAGCGTCAATCTCCTGGAGGTTCTCCAAGGACGGGTCTGACAGGCGGACTTATGCAAGCGTGGCGTTTTGGACACGGCCAGACCCGGTACCTGATGTCCGTGTAAAGTGTACAGCAGTCTCCCTTCCAGCAGGTCCAGCACCTTCAGTGTGGAGTCATTGGAGGCTGTGATGAGGTAGTTCCCAGATGGGTGGAAGGACAGCCCATTTACCACCGCGCTGTGCACTGCGGATGGAGATGGACAGAGCACGTGGTCAAAAACAACCAACGCTGTGTGCAGGACAGGTGCCTGGAAAATTCTCATGGGTCACATGATGAGCGGCGACCTCGTAGCACCCCACATAGCCACCAGGCATCTCTCTGTGCGCTTAAGATGCCAACAGTGCTGGCGTGGTCCAGGAAGCGTGGGGCCTTGCCCTGGAGGAAAACTGCAAGTACTTCTATGTGAGCAGAGTGGGAAGCTTTGGGTAACGCTGGTAGGAAATCCCAGAGGACAAACAGGGTTGGTTCTGCATTACCTCTGCGGATGAATCTGACCTTAAAGGAGCGGCGGGCATAAATGGAGGTGGCTCAGGGCAAAAGCTTCAGGCGAGTAATTAAATGCACGATAACAGTATTCTGGGCATCTTCCAAGCCCTTATCCTGGTCAGCATAATAGGGGTCCTGGGGACTACAGGGCACAGGGTAGGGGGATACCCGCATGGGATACCAGTCCATCCAAGGGATACCAGTCCATCCTAGGGAGCAGGACATATACACACAGCAAGAGATGGGTCTCAAACCCAAACTTGGGAGGTGAGGCAAAAGTGCTACCCCCTTAAGACACAGTGCCGCTCCTATAACAGTAATAGAACTCATATAACTTCACGAAAAAGACCTTTTCCTGGCTGACAAAAGTGAATTTGGCCATCAACAGAACCAGCCAGAGGTTTAATTCACACTGACAAGTACCTGTCTAACTTAGGTGAGATTCCAGCACCTTCTGCCTTGACATACTGAAGAATTAACAAATGTGTGTCCAGGAGCTAAACTGTTGACTTATAAGGTGTTTTTGTCATTTCCAAAGATTCTTCAGTTTCTCCACCAACTCAATAACTGAGAATAAAGATTAAACATCTTCCATGGAACACCTTGGGCCTCAAGCGTCTCATCCCACATAATGGAATTGTTGTTTTTTTTATTATTTCAGATACAATCTTATTTTTCATGGAAATCCAATGGGGCAAGAGGGGTGTAAGACCTCCACAGAGGAGCCTTTTGCTGCATTGTAATCAGCAGTAGTTGATACTCCATCATGTAATGGGGCTTCATGTCTGCAACCATTTCCCCTGCTTTAAAGCTTACGCAATCACACGACGACTGAGAGGCCTTACCCAGTTAGACCGCAAAGCAAACCTGAAAATGACCTTTTTAACTAAAAGAACAACCATCATGATGTATTGTTTTAGTTCCTTTAGGGCGATTTAACAGATGATAAGAAAACAGCAAGCAGCGGCTGTAGGAAACGCCAAATCCTCAACGTCCGCACGACATCACAACTGGGGATGTCACCTTGGTAGTGCTGCAGCAGCTTGGTAGTGCGGATGTCCCACACCTTGACGGTGCTGTCCGTGCTGGCGGCTGCGATGCAGGTGCCATTGGGGTGGAAATCAGCATGTGTCACGCACCTGCGCAGAGGAAACGGGTGAGGAGAAAATACAGAATGGGTTGCTGCTCACTTTTAACTAACAGCAGTATGAGAAAATCCTTTTCACAGCATAAAGACAGACTTCAGATTATATAGTGCAAGTATAGATTTCTAAAAGGACAGTGACCAAGACATTATAAGAAGAACTACAACAATTATGTCTCTCCCCCAGAGTCTGAGAGAGACGGTGTTTTTCAATCTGAAGAACACAAGATCAAACTTGCGGTCTTGGCAAGACCGGTCTTGCTAATTGCCATCCAAGAACAAACTTGGGACCCAATGAATCATGGGACTGGTCTCGTTTTGTGATGATGCAACTGATGCATCTTTGATATTTGGGGCGAGACAAGAACGCCATCTAGGGATTTTTACCGACCTCTGTAATTCTGGAACTGGTCTTTAGCAAGGGAAGATGACATAAAACAGGTACATGAGAACACAAGTACGACTGAGTACACATATTCTGAGATAAATAATTTAAACCCAAACAACCTTCCAGAAAGTGTATGACGGGATAATTAACAGAAATTTACCCTGAAATGGCACAAGTGCTGGAACAATTCCTTGGGGGGGGGGTTTGCAAAACCAAAACAGTGTAACACATTTGTGTGTTTTTAAGACAACACACTACTGTCGAATAAGATTTCTCTTGGGCGTAGGATGTTGCAGGTACCAAACTGACACACTTCATCAACACACTCACCCTCCATGCTCATAAAAGGAGTGCACGCACTCGCGGCTGGTTTTGTCCCAGACCTTGACAGTTTTGTCGTCACTGGATGAAAGAATCAGCCGACCATCTGGTGAAAACCTGAACGAGAGACAGTCTTAGCTTACCATCCTACAAATCTCGGTACGTGTCGTATTCCACTTGAATGCCAACACTAGCCAAACGACAGACGTCCACAGATCACGTTTTCACCTAATGCCGAAATTACCCTAACACGGCGTCATGTTTAAAGTATTAATAGCACACAGGCCTTTTGTATCACACACAGCCTCTGGTTATAATGTGATAACACTAAAACAGAGGAAAAAAATACAAAAAAAGGTCCATCACATTATGCAAAACCAGGCGTCAAAACTAGTATTTCATGTTGATATAGGAGGAAGCTAGCCCTTAAGGAAATTGAGTAAGCCACACCATCGAGAGAAGTTAAACACCACGCAAAATCGAGTTCCGAATGGATAACCAAAACCAACAGAGTCGACAAACGAGCCATTGCGGTCACAACATGTTAGAACAAACCGAAACACAACCCAAAGCCATCCCAGGAAGAGAGTTATTAAAATGATAAGTGAAACCAGCTATGCTTTTGGGAAACTGGTTAAGTTACTTCAGAAGGCCACGCCCTCACACCCAGCTCCATAAGCGAACTCCATGAGAGTGGGGGCAAGCCACATCGAGGACTAATGACCAGACGAAAGTGGAGACAGCTCGCTTCCCCGAAAAGGCTCCGACCAGCGCCCTTCCACAAGGCTCCTAACTCTGTTACCAACGCTTCAAGAATAACAATCAGGATAAACAAATCATCTGTCTTTTGGCAGCCGTCCACCGCACCCCCAACCAATGAATGGGCTTCAGAGCCGCCTGAGTGGTACCTACTTGGCACAGCGCACCCAGTTGATGTGCTGATTGAGGGAGAATAGGAACTTCTGCCGGTGCACCGTCCACACTTTGACGGTCTTGTCATCAGAGGCTGTGACCAGGGACTGGCCGTCGCCGGAGAAGCTCACGCTGCGGACTGTGCCAGTGTGTGCGCGGAAGGAGGTCGACTCGCCCTTCCTAAATGGGGGGAGGGGGCAATAATTACCATTAATAACAATTCAAAATGATTACACATAATGATTATGATATATATATATATATATATATATATATGACCAGCATCCAGGATGAACACCCCTAAAGCTAACTGGTGCAAACCCTTGTATAAATAACACATAACCAAAATACAGACAACGAAAAAATCAAAAGTATGTTATAACAATGAACTTAATGAGCAGTGAGACGAGGTGGTACTTTATTGATCCCCGGAGGAAAATTAGTATGTTACAGCAGTACAGATTCTGACAGCGAAAACCGAGACGTTCAGAGAAAACAAAGCAAATGGGGCAGAGTAAAAACAAAATAAATGTACAGATAATCAAAAAATGTGAATGTGAATAGATGTAGAAACATGAGAGAGAAAAATGCAAAGATAACAATGATTACAGATGTACAGGCCTCATATACAAAAAAAGCCATCTTATGCAAATTCACTACCCCAGTGTATGGACAGTGTCCTCCGTCTCTGCACGAGAATATAAACACAACTGGGCACCAGGTGAGCCACGGCCTCGAGTTACACACACGATAGGAACAAAAGCCGTTCCCTGTGCACCCGCCGATGCGTGCTCCCACCATATAAGGTGAAAGACAGAGCTCCCTCCTTATATGGCTAAAGACAGTGTTACCATAGTCAACATCTGTGCCGCAGGTGAAAGGGGGACGGGGGGGTATCACAGCACAGGCCCAGAGACGATGTGCCTCTTCCAATGCAAACCCACCCCCATGTTCGACCTTAGACAGTGGATAGGACGCTGTGATCAGCTTCACGGCAGATGCCGACGCACCCTCCCGCCTACAGCCCTGTGAAGCTCAGACAGGAACAGTGAAATCAGAGACCATTACTGGAATCCCCCCCTTTTTTGGACTCCCTTCAATCAGTCCCCACACCTGAACTGTGACAGACAAAACACATACAGCCCTGACGTCTCACTAAAATCTATATGCCTCTAAACCTGCATCTAACTACACACAGCCACTTAAGACCAGAAATCAGTAGTGATCATTATGACCCATGTCATCACACAGTGTAGCCCAGCAATAAATAAATCATCTAACAATGACAGCTACACACTACATGCTCACGAAGAAACACATTCTCCACTTTCCAGATCGGTGCAAATGAGGTCAAGGGTAATGCTGAAGGAACGTGCGAAATATGACACGTTATACTCGAAAACACAACAGTAACAGGCAGCACCCCCACCCCTCACATGACTGGAATTTGTCCTGCGTCAAGACAAAGATTCTGGGAGGTGTATGGGGGGGGAGGGTGATGTGCGTCAGTGCGCGGCAAGGAGAGGACAGCTTCCACAAAGGCGCCATTCTTGGGCATGCAGTGCATCTCGCTAAATTAACCACCTCAAGCCTTCATTTCGATAAACATCCCATTCGTTTCAGGACTGTGGAGTAAGGATTTGACTGCAGATGCGGCTCTTAAGGGTTGTCAGAAAGACCCAGCACAGTACACTAACTCCCACCAAGACCAGAATAACAACAAGCATGACAAACTCGTCATAACTGAAGAGAGGCCTTGTTTTAATGCAACTGCAGCAAAGAACCTGCAGGGACCACATCATCAATGCATATATGCTTTGTCGGCTGTTTTTAAATTGACACATTTATGTAATTTACTGTGATTACAGTTCTCACTGCATAACACCCAAGTGTGCATATAATACAGGTGCAGAATGTAATGATGGGAAATTACAGCTACATCAAAGCTACAAACCTACATATTAATATATGTACCAGACAAGAGGAGTCTTAAAGGTGAGGCTGGTGCTAACAGAAAAATGTCAGTCATTGGGTTCAACCACAGGGAAGCCTAATAATGTGATATTATTGGTGTGCTCCTTCAGAAAATAAATCCAAAAGGCAATACAGCCAACAACAGTAATAAAAGCTCATCTTACACTAAAGTCAGTAAGACACTAAACTGCTTATGTTGTGAGCTGACCCTGCAATTTGCTTTCTGACTTTCTAAACAACGCAAAATTATTTGGCTACTCTTGCTGTTGCCAGAGTCATTTCCACGTGAGCAAACCCAGTGCACATGGGACTCCAAGTGCACTGGTACTTCCTAATGGGGCACTGTGGATGGAAATTTACGACGTCAAATTAGAGCAAAGTGCACAGGAAATAAAAGTTAATTTTCACCAGAGAACAAAAACATTTGCCAACGACATCTATCGATTGCCTCCCCTCGGGAGAGCTGCTCTGTAATTACCCTTCACGTTTGTGCCAGTTCTGTAAAAATTAAGACATCACTATACATTTTTTCAGGCCTGACATTCTTGTTAGGAGGCAAAAATGGCACAAATACAGTATCTCCTACATGAAGCCCTCATCCAGAGTAACAATGTCAGGACAGGTTTCCTCACCTGAAAACAACATTTCACCTAAAGAGGGTCAGACAGTGTAGTCTGCTCAGGGGCCCAAGCAGATCATGCATATTGCCAAGGCTTCTGGGCATCACATGAGTCCCATGAAACCTCCTGGCTGTCACATGACCCAGTAATTATTGCACTGCTTAGTCCATAAGCTATTATTTGGCTACAAACAATAGAACGAACACAAGAACACAAGACAAGGATGATGGGCTACAAATGGTATGGTGGCAGTAGATACTAAAAGTTACATCACCAAACAGTGCTCTCCAGTGTCTATAATGAGAACATTTTTCCCTATGTTTTCACATTCAGTACTACATACATTACTATTAAGGGATTCAATAAATCCACATCAACCCAAAAAACACACACATTATGGTTTCAACCATATGCTCCATCAGTCAATGTCCATAAACCCTATTTAGTAACTGTTCACCACTGAGAATTCATAGTACAAGCGACACAGTAATTAACAAGCCCCAAATGCATAAATCACTACGACTTCATTCAAAATGAAACAACACTGCCATCTAGTGCCAAGTAGATTCTATACCAAGCTTCTTGAAATCAAATTACCCCATGATGGAAATGTAAATACTATTACTATATACAAATTAGTCACATTCCCAGGAAACACATGGAAGCTAAAGCCAAAACAGAAGACCACTTACTATAAACCAAGGTATATTTGGTATCACCTGATTTCATTCCCTGAGTCATATCAAAATAACTATAAATATCACTGTAAAAACTATCAATACAGACAAAAGGTCAATTTACTTGGCAGCTATACAAGCTCAACAGAATCTGGTTAGGTGATAAATGCCTGCCCTGCTTTCTTCCCGGGGATTTGTGAACCGGAGTCTCTAAACTAGCCAAAGCATGCGCGTGATCATTAGCACTGTTGCCTCACACCTCCAGGGTTGGACTTTGAATTGCAGCATCACTCAGTGTGTGGGGGAATGAAGATCTTCTCGTGCCCATCCAGTACAAGAACATGCAGTCAGGCTAAATGGTATCTCTCAACAGCCTGGCAACCCATCTAGGCAACCCCTGCGCCCTATGCCACCTGGGACAGGCTCCAGGCCCCCCACAACCCTGTCCAGAAAAAGCAGCTGGAAGACTGACAGAGAAAAATATACAGTTCCAGTCAAAAGTTTGGATACACCTACCAAGAGAAAGGTTTATTTGTACTATTCTCTACATTTCAGAATGACTATAAAGACATCAAAACTATAAAGTAACATACATGGAATTATGTACCGACCAAAAAGTATTAAACAAAAAAAAAATGTTGGAGGGTGGGGCAGCTCTGTGGGTCGGGACTCAGAAGGCTGCCAGTTCAAATCCTGTGGTTGGCAGAGTGATGCCACCACTGGGCCCTTAAGCAAGGCCCCTAAACCAAATTGCTGCATAGACTAACTTCACAAGGTGGCCTCCTCCGCATATATGCTGAGCACTCATGCATTAGTCGCTTTTCCTTCACTCTCTGGTCAAACTCCTCCAAAACCCGTTCTATTGTGTTTTGGTCAGTTATTACTTATCTGACACTTGTTCAACCTATTTTATTTTATTTTATTTATCTTAAACTCTGCCTTTTCTAATACTAAAGCTATGTGTACTGTGCTATGCTGCTGTCTAATTTATGTTTGCTGCTGTAACAAAAGAATTTCCCAATCGTGGTCAACTATCTAGAACTGTATCAATACTGCAATTGTTGTTGAATGTTTTCTTTTACAAACATTTTTTAAACATTTGCTGATTAAAAATATGCTGATTATGTTCCCTATGCTAATTGCAGCGCAATGCAAAGATGAAGTAAAATGTCTACCTCTGACATGTAAAGCACAAGTCAAATGTTTCATTCTATGCACTTCAGTTATGCACAGAGAAGCACACGGTTTATGCAACTGGGAGTTGAAACTTACAAAACATTTTCAACATACCCATCCTTGGTAGTTAAAGGTTGTTAATGTCTTAATTAAATTTGGCTTGTTCTAAATTTTACTACTTGAATCATTTCAGTATTGGATTGCTAACCATCAGGATACAATGGTAATATCTTAATGCACTGTGATGTAGTGGATCGTGACTCTGATATTGTACCATGGGCCAATTGGCAATACCAAGCCATTATATATATATGCACACAAATTTCACTGAAGAGAAACTTAAAGAGCACAAGCATACAAAGGGACACGTTTCTGGTTTGATGCATCACCAACGTCAGCTCATGTGGCAACATCTAACTGATGAGTGTCACTTACACACTGGGCACCCAGAGGCGGACAGTCTTATCCCTGGATGCCGATGCTACAAGGTGTCCTGAGGGGGAAAACTGGACGGACATCACTGCGTCCTTGTGTCCCACAAAGCGATAAGCTCTCATCTGACTCTTCATGTTCCAGATCATGATACAAGAATCCATAGAGCCTGTGGCTTTAAAGAACACAGTAAACATGTGTCAAGACTGACATGACACTGTGGATGCAGATGCCTATATTAATGGATCCATTTAACTAAGTACCTATTTGCTTCATGTTGCTGTTGAAGTCCACACTAGTTATGGTGTCTCTGTGACCCTTAAAATGTCTCTCAAGCGTTGGATCTTCCTGCGACAACAACATGAAACATTAATAATCACAGAAATGACTACATTAATATATCATGTTTACGGTTTCATAGCGCATTAAGTACTGTAAAAACAGCTATGGATCATGTTGGTTTGACATAGCTATATACATGCGTTTAAGTTTTAATTAATCAAAACAAAGTATCCGAACAAGGCAGCGATGCGTGTTATTCGTGTTTAGATGGGTATCAACATAAAAAGAACAATATATACATCATTACAAAAGTGCTTACCAAAGCGGAAGTCATTTTGAATAATGTGAAAATTAACACAACCTGAGAGCGAATAACTTATAAAAATACTTAAAATGGCTATGTAAATGTACTTCTCGGGTGTTAAATAGCTGGCCCCGTTCGGCGACAGACTCCAGAAATGTCATACAGTAATATCGTTAACTAGAAAAGCTAAAGTATTTTGGAAATGGCATCCGCAGGTAGTCATATCTAACTGGATTATTTTATTTCGGGAACAGCCCGTTAGCTGAAGTTTAAAAGGAGCGCGCTTCTAACTTAGCTAGCTAGCTAGCTAGCTAACTAAACAATAAACAGCCGTTTTTAGTTTACGCGCCGGTTTAGGCGCCTGTAATGTTCGGCCGGATATTAAAGGGAAAGTGCCCAGAGGATTATCTGTTTTGCCGATTTAAAGTAATCCTGCTCCATAACGGAAGTACAGGCAGTTCTCGACTGACGTAAAAAAAACGTTCCACGACCATAGCGTAAGTCGAATTTACTTTACTATACATTCAAGACCCCTTATAGCAAAACCACATAAACCAAACTTATACCAGTAACACATATTAAAGAGCACATATTAAATAAATAAAATGCTGTAGAATTTTACTTTGTACACCAGAACAGTACATTAAATTCTTTGGACAATAGATGGGTCTTTATGGGCACACACTGAATACACTGGTGCTGAAAATGAATCTAATGAATCCATTAAAATCTAAATTCTATATTTGCCGTAAGATTTCTTGGTGAGCGTGAGAGTTAGAGAGAGTGTGTCACGCCAGATGCGTGAGAGTGATTTTTCTTTATCCGCATTACTTAGAATTAAATTAACTTAAATAGGTCCACACAAAACAAACAGCATCAAATGTTTCTTTAAATCATTCTGTGCAGCATTTTTACGATTTCAGATTTAATTAGATTGAAATTACCTTCAAATCCCATCAGAGACAACAAACATTTATAAGTTATACGCCCATATATACCCCATTTTATATCTCTTATTGTATATTTCATGTTTTTCTTTTTAACGTTTTTAATAAGCTACTCAGTCTTTCTTTTAACGATGCATTACGCGTTGCAGGCATCTTTATATAAAAATTTGGAAAATGGTTGGGTCAGTACGTCGTAATGCGTGTTTTTAGACACCAGGGGTCAGAAGAGTAATATAACATTTATAGTTCAGTTTCCCGTTTTCTACGAAATAAACTGGGGCCAGTTGTTCTGCTAGGGGAGGGGGGCAGATGCATTTGACCGTAATGTCCTCCAAGAATTATACTTATACTAGATTGCCAGCATTGAGAAACAAAAGACAATTTTGAAAACCGATGTTATTTATGCAATCCTTTGCAGTTACATTTCGTAGTTTTTACAGATATGTAACTCACTTTGATTTTTTTAGACTGTCTTGCTTCCACAAGCTTGATTATTTTTTCTGTCGTTAACTTTGCTTTTCATCAACTGAAGTGTGACTCATCCACCCGGCGCCCCCCTGCTAAGATCCCGTCAAGAAAATGTGCTTACGTTTGTGTCTCGGCTGTCCCTAGCGCAGAAATTTTTTGCCTACATATAATGATCTAGAAGACAATGAATTTCCTGGGTTAGGAAAATGATAAAATAAACAATTGCTGTTATGTCACAGATTGTAGGATTCTGTCCCTACATAAAAATAAAATCAATATGACAGGAAAGTCTGTAATTCATATTTCATTTACTTAGTCTTATTATATTTCTGTGATTCTGTGAATTTTTACCTGAATTCTACATTTGTTTAACAAATGATGTTAAATATCGACTTAGACGGTCTGTCTTGTGTAAAGAAGACCTCTGTACATGGAGAATAGTTTGCAACTTTTAGTAGATTACATTTGAAAAGGTTAAACCAAAGAAGCATATAGAGACACTTTCCCTGTTTACACTTCCGCTTCCATATCACCAGCGCGATGAGTTTGTATGTTAAAGGTACGATCAGTTTTTATTACTGCCAGCAAATCTGGAGAGCAGGAAATGCTGAGAAGGAAGTTCAGTTTCTGATAATTCATACTCACCTGAAGAATAGGTAGCACTGATAGTCATAAACACCTGTCTTCTTGCTTGTTTTTTAATTATTATTATGAATGGGTGTGAAGCCAACAAGGAACACAGATAACATGATACTGGTGTCTGGGTCTAGCCCAGTTAAATCAGAACATTTTGTGTTTTAGCACATTGAATCACCTGTTCAGGTAAAAAAAAAAAAGGAAAGAATTCATAATTTTTCTTCAAAGACACGAGATCTGCAAATCTTGAGTGCAGTGGGTTCTTTGCATGAATAGAAGGACCAAGTTCAGTGTGAAGTGGGCTGTTATTGTAGAAACCTGTCCGTCCCCAGCACTGACACCCGAGAGAAGGCAAGCACTTGCCAGGTAATTTCATCTCGGTGTGTGCTGGAGGGAATTCTCAGCTGGCTTGGCTAAATAGACTGCGTAATTGTGCTGGAGGGATCGAGGGCACCCGTATCCATAAAGGGCTCCACAAGGCTCAAGTTACAGAGTTTGACTTTTTATTATCCGTCACCTCCCCCCCCCCCCCACTGTGGGAGGCTGGCAACACAGGCAGTGTTATTCAGACAGGAGCAGACGCAGGCATACACCCACACCCACTCTATATCACAAAACAGGTTTCTTGCTGTTCTCTATAGACCACTGTCAGCTTTGATGACCAAAAAAAATAGCCTTGGGCAAGGTTACTTAACACACATTGCAGTGTTGAGTAATCAGAGCACAACAGGCCATGAAAGGTGTAAGAGTGAAAAGCATTTCTGTCTACAGAGGTGCATTGTGCGAAGGGCGCGGTTTCCGTGTTCCTGCTTGAATTACCGACAGTGATTATTGATATTACGGTTGTACAACAATAGATTCACGCTGAAAGGAGCAGTCACGTCACGTTACCTGACCAAGATGATTACATCATTGCAGAACTACAATTTTAAATGACTTTCTGTAATTCTTTGATTTTTGAGAAGTGAGCATTTTCGTTTTAGATATCAATTAAAGGAAAACAAAACTTTAGCAAGGCAATTTATTCTAATTAAAATGGCTGTATCTATAGTTATGTCTGTACATCAAGTCTGTAGTGAAAAGGTTGAGTATTGCAGAGCAATTTTGTGTAGTTTTGCATAGCCTACAGACAAAGCGGCGGACGAGCCTGCCCTTGAGTCTTTCTAATGAACTCCCACTTATTGTCCCAAAGCTAAATCTCTTGCATGACACTGCATGAGTTCTGCTGCCTGTGACTTGGAGAGCTTTTAGCTAATATAAAGAGAGCCATTGTCTGTGTAGTTCAGGTGCAGGGGGGATTAAGAGTGCCCTGTTTCATTATCAGCACTGAGTGATATAGTTTTTGTACCCTGTGAACAAGTTCCATTTAAATTATTGTATTATACAGCAATGGAAAAAATTAAGAGAACACTCTATACCACTTTTTTTTAAAATCTGCATTTTTACATCCTGGTTTAATCGTGGGTCTGCTGGCAGAAGGTTATGCTGAGCAGCAGGTTGATTCCAGGCTCAAACTCTCTAAGACAGCAGTACACGAGAACAAGGTGAAGCAAGAGACACTGGGAACGACCAGAAACCAGCCAGGTACTGGGCAAAAGCAACTTTATAATTCCTCATGCTCCGTTAGCTCATCTGGCAGTGCCTTATGAATCGGAGGATGAACTCATGTGACCTTCAAAAGGAAGAAATTAGATTAGATGTAGGTGTGAAGAGGCACTGCTAGTTCATATCAGGCTCCTGGAAGCAGGACTGAAGTCCGATAAAGCAAGGCAGAAGCCTGTCATTATTGAGAAAAATCAGGTTGCAGTTTGCAAAAAAATAACTCTTTTTTTTACACAGAAGCATACCCATAAATTAAGAAATGAGTGAAACTAAATATTTTACAGTGGTCACTTAATTTTTTCCAGAGCTGTACGTCCCTTCTAGAGACTTAGGTGTTGTTGTCTTTCTGTTCCATTTTGCACAATGATGAAAGGAAGTGATCAGCGACCGTGACGGGAGCTGACCTGGGTTTCACTAGAGAATCTAATATT
>JAODKC010000130.1:6960638-6978202 GCA_026777985.1 Mormyrops attenuatus
CCCCCCCCCCCCCCCCCCCCCCCCCCCCCCCCCCCCCCCCCCCCCCCCCCCCCCCCCCCCCCCCCCCCGGGCCGGCCGCCGCCCGCCCGCCCCCCCCCGGTAGATGGAACCATAAAGTAACCTTATGTGTTACTTTGTGCATGCTTGTGGTTTTTGGAAACTTGGTAATTGATTGGGCGCAGGGTAAAAATAGCGGAGCAGAAGTGAAATTAAATGTCACTGAATGACATTTCTACTTTTTATGATAGTTACATGTGGTCCTGGGGGCCGCATGACGCTCAGTGGGCTAAGCCTGTGTGCCTGTAATCACAAGGTTGCCAGTCCAGCCCCAGCCCGTCTGCGGGTCCTTGAGCAAGGCCCTTAACTTCCAGCTCCCTGGGTATTCCCACGGGTGGCTGCCCTTCTTGGACATCTTACTCTACAAAGAGGAAGTTGAGGGAGGCATAAAGACAATTTCCCCACAGGGATTAATGAAGTTATTATTATGAAGCATTCTGTATTGATGGATCCCTTTTTGGTGCATATAACAGTCTGGACATAAATCAGTGTACATTAAAACAAGCCTTAAAATATACAAGTTACCTCAATAGTTCAACAGATTAACAGCCAAAAAGACACCTATTTCAGTTCATATATTTTACCCTTGGCTTTACATTTGTAGCATCAGGAGATTCCTTTCCCATTAGGTATTAACTGTTTTGTTCATTAATAAATGCATTAATTAAATGATATACAAAATATGGGAACTGCACTTGTTCTCAGTACTTTGTGTTTCTGTGCATCTGACACCAGATTTATCAATGTTTTTCAGTTTTTACCACATGAATAAAGCCAGTTCTTCGCATCCATCAATCCATCACTACTTATCCAAAACAGGGTTCCAATGAATCTGGAGCTTGACCCAAGATCAAAACCGTCATACATTATCGGAGATTCTGAGGGATGTTTTTGCCCCTTTTGGAAACCTGAGTACTTGAAGGAGACACAGAGAGAGCAATGCTCATTCCAGAACCCCAGAGCCCTGCAGGTGAGGCTACACCACTAACACCTGGGCCATCTGAAAATAAATACATTTACATGTTTGTTTATTTGTTTATCAGAAGCAACATTTAATGGAGACCGCAAACTTAGTCAATCCCTGGAGCGACTGGGCGTTAAGAGGTCAAGAGCTGAAACTGTAAAACCATACAATAATAATTGTGCAATTCATAAGTGGGTGTGACTGAATCTTTGTATACTGGAATGTTCTAGCATCTAATGAGGCACTGTGGCATTTTCCATTGCGAAAACTTTTCAACCATTATGAACTCTGCCTTGCCGTGATGTCATCATTGTCAATACAGTTCAAAGGCTGATTTTCAGACTTAAATTTTACATTTTTGTCCACTGATTTTTCCACTGTATGAAAACTAACAAGATAATTAAACTAACAAATGCTTAAAATTAAGCATTAAACTTAGAAATAAATGTTTAATTCATTCTATCAAACACGAACCATGCATACCAAGTAAGTTACACTCATTAAAAACACTGTTCCATGTCCTTGACCTCGGTAAGCACTTTTTAAAATGAACTGACATTATCGTCACTTTTTATTTGGCAGATTGGCAAATGGCTTTTCCGTTTTAACATCTTTTTGTGGTTTGTATTCACCAAAAAACATCCTTCTTCCTTCTTCTTTCTGCTGAAGGGTATTTCCAGAAAGAAGATCCAAATCTTACGGAAAATTGTAATATGTTTATGTAATATGTAATATGTAATATGTTTTTCTTATTTGGTCTAAATTATCCTGCAGATACTTTTGATAGATTCTAAAACTGATAATATTTTAAAGTAGCTTTCAATTTTTTTCTTTCCATTTCAGGGTTGGTGAACCTTTCCAAACAGGATGAACCTTATGTGTAGAAACTGAGATGAAGTTTATTTCAGATATTTAACACTATGTGTCTTCTGGTGTAGGTGCACAAAGAAACACTTCTGCGTTTTCCCCTGTGATGTAGGTCACCTTGCGTCCTCACCTCCTCATTGTCCTTCTCCTTTAGGCCTTTGCAGTCTTCCAAAAGATGTAGTGTAAGATAGGGGGAGCAAAGTTTTTCGAGCAGTGCTTTGATTTTCAGCTTGTTATCAATGTTGTGATTATGTTTTGAAAGGAAAATTATAAAACTGCACAATAAAGTGAAAAAAATGACAGTTAAGGTGAGTTTGGCCCCTACGTCGATCTTGGGGTTATGAGCAAATAAAGGAAAATCCCCGTTTCAGATGACATTTCTTTGTTCACTCCACAGCTGACAGCTGGTGATCGCTGCACCCTCTTTTCTCAGCTGTGCCTTCTGACAGCACACCTCTTAATCCAAATAGGGGAGACGAGTAGCCAGCAGGCCCTGAGAAGCAAGTCTTAAGGGTCCCACATCATTTCTTTCACTGTCAAAAGAGTTATGTGCAAAGAAATGCTCCGTATGCATGCTAATGATATTCCTCATTGTTTACGATTTATTTATGATGTAAGATATATATCAATCAGGAAGCATATGGCACAAGGTGCCTTGGATGGGCTTCCACACACACACCCACACACTTTTTAGAGGCACAAATTTACTTAAAAGCACGTCTTCGGACTCCATACGGAAAACTGTGCAACACTGACGGACGAGTAATACATTTTTCAAAACATTTAAGTCAAGTTAAATCAAGTTAAGTAGGTCTTTAATGTCATTTTTAACTGCACACAGTACAGTACACAGTTAAAAACGAAACAATGTTTCTCTCTGTGTTATTAATTTACCTTCACAGTCGCTTTTCACAATACAATTTCAACAAACAAGCAAAGAAAATACTTAATTTCCTGTTAGCTATTAGGTAAGTATTCAGTTATATTTCTTAAGAAATTAATTAATCAAAGTCAGTGCCCATTAGGTAACAGGCTGCTGCCTGGGGTGTCATCACCTGAGGAGACGCTGACTTAAACCACCCCACCCTTTGTGACGCAACCTGAGTCACTTAATGAGTCAACCAGCACTGATTTCATTTGTTGCCTTTCTAAACTGGGTGGTGAAGTTTGCCTGGAGCTCCTCATGTTTTCGCCCAGCCAAATAGGTCACAGTTGAATATTTAATTGGACTGCCTTTAGCTTGGATTATGGATCCGTCGTGGCATTATTTTCACGAGCTTAGGCAACGTCCCAGGCTTTTCCTCCAGATTACCATTCATTTTTCGCTGAGATCTTTTATTAAGGGGAGACTCCGTGGTGGCCGATTCATCTGTTAAATGCATTCCTCATGCTCCCCAAACCACTTTCACAATTCGAGCACAAAGAATCTCAGCATTGTCGTCCAGGAATGTGCCCGTACCCTCAGGGAAAAAAAAAATTGTTGGAATAACTTGGTCATTCAGGAGATTCAGGTGCTCAGCTCACTTCACTTTATTGCTGTATGACATTGCTGAGCCGTAATAATGATCCAATCATGAACTCTTAAGTATTTGCTTATTTAAATTCAGACAGCTACTTTGTTTTTTGGCCATTCAGTGTACAAAATATGGGACCTAATCTTGTTCTCAGTGTTGTGTCTCTGTGCATCTCACACCAGATTCATCAGTATGTTGTGTGATTGTCTTGGCCGCATTTCCCAACGCTGCTTCCCCAAAGCCGGCGTCCAGCTGATCTGGAGCTAAACCCAAGAGGCATAGGCCAGAGGCCTTACCTGAGCCTTTCTATTTAGCAGATTGGCAAATCGGTGTCCTGCTTTAACACCTTCTGATTTGCCCCCACTGCTTTCTAGGGGTTTGAAGCAAAAGGAGAATCCCGATTCAGATGTTTCACCATGTTCTTCACTCTGCAGCCGCAGGCCAGCAATCGCTACACCCTCTTTTCTTAGCCCTGCTGTCTGCCAGCACTACTTTTAATCCAAGCTGGTGAAACAGGTTGCCAGCAGTCCAAGCCTTTAGGGGAGAGTTTATCACCGCAATATGGCGCTTTGATGATCTCATCAGCGGCTGCTCGCATGCAAAGTGACGTCAGGTCTAGGGTGTCCAGTTAATTCTCATGCTGTTGCTTAAATAGTGTATTTTGTTTATAACATGTATGAAACACGGTTTCCCAGTTTTGTTTACGACGTGTGTTGTGCTTTTTCAACTAACTGTACTCATTTAATCATTCATAATAAAAATTTGCATAATAAGTTGCCACAGTTTTGATTCAGGTTTGAATAATTATAACAGTGGCAGAGAAATGAGGTTTTATTCATACTTTTGACAGTAGTTACCATGTAAAAGATTGACCATTAACTGAAAAATAGGGGCTAGTATATGCTGGGTAGAGGGATTAATGATGTTGGAGGTTTAAGCTGTTACCTTACATCGAAAGTCTAAGATGGATAATAATACAGATATATTACATTAGCTGGGGGGGCAGCTATTTTTCACAACTGAGAAAAGCAACTAGCATAAACCCCAAGTTTAACCATATCACATTTATCAGCCCTACAGGCTAGGACATGGGTCTCTTATCAGTGACTAACCCTGCAAGCCAGATAGTTTCCATGTTACTTTATCATAGCAACAGCCCGTTATGGCTGGGCTGCTCAGAAAGGCACCTGTAATCAAGATCAGTCTCAAATATCCACGAAAAACAGAGCAAAGATTAAAACGGAGATTCCAGTGAATTCCAAAACAAGAGACATCTGAGCATACAGGTCTTTATTTGTCTTACACGTTTGTGACAGAGGACACAGTGTACTTGGACTTTAAAACACCGATAAGGTACAGGCCGTCATTCCGACAGTAACATAGCTTAGGGTAGTGCGCGACCCGTGGGGATTGGAGTTCTAAGCGTGGACCGAGATCAGCTGACTCAGCCCATTGAAGTATGACTTCTCGCGCTCGTTCATCATGTCGAAGTGCAGCGGCTGGCGGCAGACGTTGCACTCCATCGAGGAGCGAGGCTTCAGCTCCAGGCCCACCTCCTTCCAGGTGTTCAGTAGCTTCTCTGTTAAAACAGACAGACCATATAGTATTATGGCACACAGCATCCTACTAGAAGTTAGGGCTGCAGGATTTCACGTCGCAATATGTGGAACTCCTCCAAGTAATACTGTGACTTGTGAAACAAAATAAAAAGGATGAAACTATTCAAAATATACTATAGCCAACTTTCTATAAAATATAAAACTCATCTACCAATATATTGTCAAAGAAATTGGTGGTATTGTCAGGAGCCAGTAAATGCGATATGATTACTGCACATGTGCACATTGTGGTGACGATGCTGAAATGATGTATTGTGCAGCCCTACTAGAAGCATTCTAAGATTGGGAGAATCTGTGTTCCCAGCCAATCAAGGTACAGTTTGCACCAACACAACCAACCAACTAAATAACGTTGCCCTTACCAACGAAGTATTCCATCATCTGGGGGGTGTGGTGAGGTGTGGGGGCCACACGCAGCCTTTCCTCCCCACGGGCAACCGTCGGATAGTTAATGGCTTGGACGTAGACGTTGTAGCGGCTCATCATGATATCACAGACCGCCGTGTTCTTCGCCGCGTCCGCGACCTGCAGCGGGAGACATGCATCAGGACTGAGGAGGGGTGACGTCCTCGGGGGAAATGGGGGGGGGGGGAGCCGAGGGGTCGACAGGATTCCTCACCCTGATGGGGATGATGTGGCTGGGGCTGTTCATCACGGGCAGGCCCTCGTCCATGAGCATGCGCCGCAGCAGCTTGACGTTGCGCTGGTGCCGCAGCCGTAGCGAGCGACCCTCATCACCCTTCAGCGTGCGCACTGACTCCCGGGCGCCCGCCAGCACCATGGGTGGCAGCGAGGTGGTGAAGATGAAGCCGGCCGCGTACGAGCGCACCGTGTCTACCAGTCTGCTGGTGCTAGCGATGTAGCCGCCCACGCAACCGAAGGCCTTCCCTGGGACATGACAATCAGGGGTTAAGGTTCACATGCTGCTCACGAAGACTGCTGGTTCAAAGTGATTAAATGGTTATCTATGCTATGTAGATTACTGTTCCCGACATTCTTTCCACCACTTAGATGACAGAGAATGCTAAACGTACTTCAGTACAGAAACACCTCCAAGTGCCCTGAAAGGCAAATACTCCAGACACCTGTATATAGTCCACGGACTAAGATGAAAAACCCCTTCTACAAAGCCCAGCCTCATACTTTAATTTTATTTAGTGCAACAACTATATCATATTAGCAATACTCATAATCATGTATGGGCGTAGCTACACCAGATTTCTTACCAAGGGTCCCAGAAATGATATCCATCTTGTGCATGACCCCATCGCGGTCCCCTATGCCTCCACCGCGGGCTCCGTACAAGCCGACAGCGTGAACCTCGTCCACGAAGGTAACAGCTCCAAACTCATGGGCCACGTCACACATCTCCTCCAGTGGACAGATGGAACCTTTAACAAAAGGCAAATATCATCTATGATGAGGAATGCAAATTCTCATTTATCGCACAGCCAGCGTTCATCAGAATCTGATGCTAGTAATGCCAGCAACTAAAGCTATAGTCATGGTGAGAGTATTTGGATGTCGAAACAGACGGAATAAAATTAAACTTAAAAACTTCATAACTTACCATAAAATATTACAAACAGTTGCATCAAACTGTACAAGATGCTTAAGATTAGCTTTTGATAACAAAAAAATCTAAACACCTTACTGAAAACCTGTTTTAAATAGAGTCAGTAAAATGCTATCTTTGTCTAATGGCGTTAAAAGGGCAGTACAATAAAACATGTTTAACAGATGAAGGTGGTTTACATATAGGACATACAGGTGGACCTTTTCCTGTGAGTAAAAACACGGGAGTCAGTGGTTCAGTGTCTCACGTACCATCCATGGAGTGCACAGTCTCAAAGGCCACAATTTTGGGCGTGGAAGGCTTGGATTTCTTCAGCAGCTCCCGCAGGTGGTCCACATCATTGTGGCGGAAGATGAACTTCGACGCGCCGCTGTTCCTGATCCCCTGGATCATAGAGGCATGGTTCCCGGCATCTGAGTAGATCTCGCAGCCTGAAGAGAGCCCCCGAATGCATAGCAATTTAAACACAGCTGGTTTTTAGGGAAACATCTTTGCTTTACTTTATTTGACAGAAGCATTACAAACATACGGTGGATAATATAAGCAAAAACAAGCTGAGCTTTCAACGAATGACCAGGAACAAGTGTAAGCAGTATAGGAGCAAGAGCTACACAACATCTTCCAAACAAAGCAACTTTTCAAATTAGCAAAACACTAAGAGCATTTGAGAAACATGGCGTGGCGTAGGCTACCAGAGGGGTTCTGGGAACAGATGGGTCTTGAAGGAGACTCTTGTTGCTGTAAGAGTGCAACCACAGAGCACTTCCCCAAACAGGAAATCGGGGGTGGGAGCAAGCATTAATCAAGATCTCCAGATGTCCACATCGGCGTGGACACAGCAGGGAGCTTCCTGATTTTGTAAAAATGTTTGGGCTCGAACAATTACCGGGTAGCATTCTGGCCAGCGTGAAGAGGGTGGAGTCGTTGGCCACGAAGCAGGACGTGAAGAGCAGCGCAGCATCTTTGTCGTGCAGGTCGGCCAGCTCACGCTCCAGCTCCACGTGGAACCTGCTCGTCCCAGAGATGTTGCGAGTTCCCCCTGCCCCCGCCCCATGGTCATGTAAGGTGTCCCTGGAGAGAAGGCCAACATTTGCATGTCAGTGCACTTTAAAAAATAAAAAATAAAAACATTAAAGCTTCAAATAACAAATGACCTCAGAACGTTTTTGAAAAGCCATGTTGTCTCATTGACCTTCAAAACCAACTTTCCTGCCTGGTCAATGAGTTCCAAAAAGCAGCGCGAAAGTTACAAGCATTATTTTAAGTAGAAGTGTCATACTCAATGAAACTGAGGGGGCACATTCCAGATTCGTCATCCAATTATCAACACCAGCACATTTTTTTCCTGTATATACACGGCTGAAATAAATTCTGTGCAACATGAGTTTCTATGAGCTTTTTTTTTTTTTTGCAATCTACCCCCCCCATTGTTAACCATATGCTTCATATGAAGTTGTGCCCCCTGAAAAAGCCCCCCCAAACATAACACTTGCACTTTATTATAAATATATCAACATACACTCACTCAAGATCCAGGAGATTAGAAAGACTCTTCAAAAGATGTTTTACCCCCTTTTACCGGGCTAGGTGTACTAGAACAAACTTGCAGACGATTACATCGCCTACAATTAATCATTGTCCTCCTGTCACTGTCATACATATGAGATAGAGGTATTGATTAATTCTGACCGTTTATGGACTAATCATCCTGAGATTCAAATACGTCGTCCTTGATTCGCCCATAATATTATTGTGCCAAGGTTGAACTGCATAAACATGTTTTTTTTTACTGATCACTTATACAACTTGTTTCTCGCCAATAACTTATTTCTCATGAAAGGAGCCAAGAAGCTTATCTTGTCATAAAAATTCTTGTCCTTGGATACTTATTCTGTTCAAGGATGCTTGTCTTGTTATTTCCGATTTACGGGATGCTCACTCTGTTCAAAGACGCTTACTTCGTTTTTATGAGGGGTTTTCCTGAGAAGAGAACAGGTGGCCCTATATGTTTTGTACACCATTGATCGGTGTGCAGGACACTTATCTCGTCTTCAGGAGAAGGGGAAGCCTTGACCAAGGATACTTATTATTATTTCTGATTGAAACCGTACCTAGCGATCGGTGTGTGGGACGCTTATCTCGTCTTTAGGAGAACGGGGAAGCGTTGATCAAGGATACTTATTATTATTTCTGATTGAAACCGTACCTAGCGATCGGTGTGTGGGACGCTTATCTTGTCTTTAGGAGAACGGGGAAGCGTTGATCAAGGACACTTATTTCTGATCGAAATCGTACCAAGTGATCGGTGTGTGGGACACTTACCTCATCCTCAGGAAGAGGGGAACACGTTGATTACGGGAACGTGTCTTATTTTTAAATCGAAACCACAAGCAGCATTACCCAGACAAGATTGGAAATTTGAGAACGCATTGCTTGAGGGAGGGGTGAGCCTGGCCAGCTCATTCTCTGCCCGCAGGCAGCGCTAAAATTAGTATAAAGGAAGGGGGAGATCCCAGTGTGGACCGGAACTCAGCCTTGGGATAGAACGTGCGTCGCCCGGCACTTCTTGGAACTCACGTGTTGGTCTCCTGCCAGGACTGAAAGGGGCTTCCCAGTCCATGTGTGAAGGTGGGTGATGATGGCACGTCCGAGCGTAAATAGCTTTACAACTGCTGTGCATTTTAATCGTTAGAGGGACTATTGTGGCATTTTATAATTCTGCTTTATTATATTCCATAATTTTGTAATCATTATTGGGATCACTTAATATTGCTTATTATACTTCATAACTTTTTCACTCTTCATTAAAAAATAAATATTTTTGAGTGAACCTAAGCGTGCCTGTTTGTTCCTTCAAGAGCCCTATATCCCCCTCACATCATTTTAACATACTAGGTATTTACCCCACCACACCTTAAGCTCACACACGCCAAGTACATTCTGAGAACTGATTTAGTTTCAACTCTGTTGCCCTTGGTTACTGCCATATTAAGCACCCCCCCCCCTCCCTTTTAAATGATCTCGGACCGGAGCACTCACATTACGGCGCGCACGACCTGCGAGTGCCGGCTCATGCCCAGGTAATCATTGCTGCACCACACAGACACGTCACGCTTCGCGTTCAGCGACTCGCTGTAATCGTCCGCCATGGGAAAAGCTTGGGCCCTGCGGTTCACCGTCTTGAACACGCGGTAGGTGTGGTCTCTCTTCTGGTCCTCGATCTTCCTCTCGAAGAATGTGTCGTAATGGAAGTTGGTGACCGCTGAAAGAGGAAGGAGGATTACCGTTACTCCCGGTGGCAAGGCTTTCCGAGAGCAGCCAGACCTCATGGAAGACTAGATTGAAACTCATGCGTTGATGAGTTGCCTATAGTGTTTCAAGAGTGAAGAGGTTTTATGTTGCATCGGGTTCATTAGAATGTTAACCCACAAAGCCACATCCAGTACCAACAACTAACAGCATACCTATAAGAAATACACTATGGACGAGCAACGATTCACAGAGTGCAGGTTCTTAGGCGAAATCCATTACCGAACCCAGTACAGACACTCTCCAGGTTACAATGGGCTTATGTTCCAGTAAAACTATCATAAAACGAAAATAAGGCAAAAATGCATTTTACACCTAACAGACATCATAGCCTAGCCTCACCTACCTTAAAAACATGCTTAGAACACTTACGTTAGCCTACAGTTGGGCAAAATCATTAACACAAAGCCTATTTTATAATTAAGCATTGAATATCTCATGTAATTTACTAAATAATGTACTGAAACTGAAAACACATAATGGAACTGGAATATGCATCGTAAAGTCAAAAAATCGTAACACGGACCATCGTAACCCGGGGAGCATCTGTACTCTGATACCCTTAATTTCTCTGGCAGACTTCAGTCACAACTGAGGTGATCTGCAGCCTGAGAAACTCGGCGCTCTGTCGGCAGATGGCCCTCAATGGCCTAGCACGATTGCCACCTCGTCCTCGTTATTAATGGCAGCGTGCGGCTGGGGCTCTTACACTTCGGCATGTTCTCCTGCAGCAGGTGCGAGACCCTGGCTGGCCGCTGCTTCAGGAGCTTCTGGAAGAGCCTGCTCCTCTCCTCGTGGGTCAAGTCAGCAACGGCAGCAGCCGGTGGGGTCTTCTGGGGCCTGGTCACATCTGGGCAGAACAGAAAGGCGACTTTCAAGATTCTTTATTGTCATTTCACCATATAAGGATATACGTGCACAAATATTTATGCACCATGCCTCACGTGGCTACCATGAAATGTTTCTCTGGTGCTATTGTACATTTTGGGATGAATTAAAGGCAAGTTAAAATGGACAGTTAGAAAGAGCATCCACTCATCTTTCATACCTCTGACAATCATACATCCAACATACAAACACGATATTTTCAAGACACCGACCATGACTGCAATATCACCTTGCTCCACATGGTGTTTTGCAAATCTCTCCCCTACAAACCACAGCTACCGACATTTCCTCTTCAGCAATGTGTGTATCCCGAATTGGGAAGTCAACCATTACTATTCAAAAAACACGTCATATCAACAATCTTTGAACCCAATAACACAGTGAACCACAACAAAAACACCACCATTCCTGCCAGAGTACATTCTGCCCATCAATTTAATGCAGGGAAAGGGAAGGGATTTTGGGGAATATGGAATGGATTGGTAGAACTGGCATCAGAGAAGTGATCACAGCCCCTTTTCCTTACACCAGTACATGTGCAGTATAAGGAGAACCCAGCACTGACCAGTCCGCAGGGTACGTATCTCAGTGACATCTTCCTGAAGCTCCAGAGGGACCTGGCGGACCACACTGCTGTTCTTCTGCCCCATCTCCCCCGCCAAGAAGGGGCACTTGGAAGCCACAGCCTGGCCAGGAGGGATCACGGGATGACCCGGGGGCAGCTTATCCACAGCTGAAATCAAGACAAATTGTTTTCGACACCATATCGACATATCGGTGTTCACATGAGCTGCAGCCATGGTCGGGACCTTTACCTGGGGTGGAGGGGCCACCACCATTGGTGGGACGAGAATCGTCTCCATCTTGCTGACTAGAAGCCGAGGAGCAGAGAGAGCGGGCAAAAGGGCTTGAAGCCAGATTCATCATTACGGGGCATTTCTGCGCGTAGACCACCAGCGACTTCCTGGATTGCTGCAGGAAGGCCTGAGGCATGCGAGACAGGAAAGGGCAGCGCCGGATCAAGGTGTCCATCGTTGATGCCTAGAAAATAAGGAAGCAACCGTGATGCCCATCGTTGCGTGACAGAACATGGCAGTGGATGAGCCTAAACAAGCTTAGCCGCAATGACAAACAGGAATCCGACAAAAAACTAAGAAAAAATGGCGAACATCAGCTGGGACTGAATATAAAGCTTGTTCTGTTTTGGGACACCTCCAAAAAGAAAAAAAAAAAAAAACTACAAAAGACCCAGAGAAGTAAAAGGCGTCAGTTTACAAAGTACGTGCAGTACGTGCAGAGTCAAGCCTCCAAGATCACACACAATTTCCTGAACTCTTGGGGAAAAGACACAGACCCACTGTGGCTGCATACCACGCCTAAAAAAAGATTAATGACAGCCAAAAGGCAGCCAAGTATCTCTTGACATCCTGTATGACAACTCTACCTAGTGATAAAAGAGGAACTAGCCTTGCTATCTCAGATAGTGGCACAGTGTGTAAATCCATAAAGTCAAGTGAAAAGTACTCTATTTAAAAACTGGAATTAAAAACAGGTTTATACCATACATCTTGAATATTGCTATTATTATTATTATTATTTCTGTTATGATGTTTATCTATTAATAGCACATTTTCTTATCCATTTTCTTTATTTATTGTCTTGCATATTTTTTCTTGAAAATACATTTACATTTTATATTCCTGGCAGTACAGAAAGGAATTCATTGAACTTACTGTACAGCGAAAAAAAATAATCCGATCCTAGTTTATGGATAATAATGCGTACATACAGGTGGGAAGCTGGTTCAGGTTGCTGCTTCAATGAGGTACGTCAAGTTAAGACTCGCTGAGAAATAACGAGATAAATAAGCCCTACTAGAGTAACAAATGACATTTATGGATATTAACGAGTACGATTAAGTGGGAAGACGGCCCAACTTGCTATTTCAATGAGGTAAGCGGAGTTATGATATTTTCACTAAGAAACAACGAAATAAACGACACGTTGCAAAAAGAAAGAAAGGTAAAAATCATGTATTTAATACAAAAACCCAACGGAAAAGCGGCTGTTCGAAATTAATGTAATTAAACAAATCGCGTTTTATTATTAAAGCCACAGGCCTGTTTCCTACATCATTACCGATAGATAAACCAAACAAATTCTTGAGCAATACGTTTGCCAAGAGTCTCCCATGGGCTGATCCCTTCAGCTGGACAACATTCCAGCTGCTCGACGTACAGCTAGCTAGCCCGCTAAGTAACTCATCAAGTGACTAACTTACCGAGATGACTTGGGTTACGCCTCGCCGAGTTTCTTTTTCCGTGCGATACGTCTATAGACAGCGATAAAGTTGGTTTTAAAAGGTGCTTGTAGGCAGGGGTCCCTGTCCCGAAACGTGTTTCCGTTATCCTACACTGAGGACGAACGAAAGGGCGACGACCGGGCAACTGGTTTTAAGGAAACGATCTCGTCTCGTCTCTTCTCGCGAGAACGTCGCCCACGCCCATAGCAACGACACGGGGGCGAGCCTCAACATCTGATCACGTTATAGGTAGCAGCTGATGGGCACGAGGCCGACAACCCCGAAGGGATGTCTGGATGGATGATCGCTTGGTCAGTCGGTCGAGGCTAGGACTGGGTTTAATTTTTATCAGCGCGTAATGATGAAACGATGCATAGGGTGAATATTAGGGCTAAACGTTCATATTCAACGGGACTTCTAGTATTTTTATGGCATGTTTTGCGTGCATTCTTATCGTATTTGCCCAATAATATGCAAGAACAAGATAGGTAACGGTTATCTCCTTGCAAATGGAAATATGGGTATATGGTTATTTATTGGTACTACTCAGTGTTTACGTAAAAAATGAATAATTATTTAATGATTAATTAATGGATCACTATAGAGAACAACTTTAAATCAGAAGCTGAAATATTTTATACAATGAAAATATGTAATTTATGGATGTAAATTAAGGTACAGAATTATCTTCGCTTCTCTTTGAAAAGATGGCAGTCACAATGCCGATATACTCGAAATGTATGCTGGAAACTGAAGTGTCTGTTAAAAGTCGCATAATTAGTCTGGTACTAGTAATATTGTACATGTGTATAGTGACAGTAAAAGGCATTCTATTCTATTCTAGATTCTAGAACATATCTTTAGGTAGGCAAGTGAATGAAACATTGCCTAAAGGTGCCCTCTGGTGACGGCTCTCGCACCTTCAGTCCTTGAGCTAAACAAATTTTTCTGTCCAAGCACAGTTCTGGCTGTTTTACTGTATGAAATTTTGGATTTTTGGGGACATTTTGTTATTGTCACTTATCGTACATTGATGCAATATTTTTATTTGTTTATGCCCTACATTTAATTTCTTTCTGTTTTTGTAACTGAATGTTTTTTAATTTTCTTCTTATTTTTTTCTTATTTTAAAAACCTTATTCAGTTTGTATTTCACAATTGACAAAGTATTGCAAATTATGAACTGACTAGATTTTTAATTTTATGCTGCATTTTTATTTTAAAGGCTAAAATGGCGTTTCTTATTATAATTATTATTTTATTATTATTATTATTGTATTATTATTAAATAAAAATCAGTTCACATTTTATGAGCAGTTAATACAGAAATTGGCATACGAGTACTTAATATAGAAATCCAGTGCCAAAAAATGTCAGATTTTCAAGTAAACTGAGAAACAGCTGCTTGACCCTACTTCTTATCCTGCTCTATAACATTATACATTGCAAACAACAGCGCCCCAGTCTTATAAACAGTCTTCCACTCACTGGTCAAGAAATTTTAACTTCTTTTTGTCACACAAATCATAATTGGTGAAGCTTACACTACTTTTGTGCTGAATTCAAATATTTAATCGCACAAGGATTTCAAGTAACACATAAACTTCACCCTATACAGTATGCATATTTACAGTATATGTAAATATATATATATGGTGGAAAAAACTCGTCTAAAAGGTAAAAGTGTGTGATTTTCTGCTGTACTTGGCTTCAGGAACATCCCTAATTAGAGTCCAGCAGAAGTCAGCAAACAAACTGGGACTCCACTTGCCTTGATATAATTTTTCCTTATGAGAAATGTCCTGATTACATATCTAAATGTGTTACAACCTGTAAACTCTGGTGAAACAGCCTTGCAGTACTTTGTGTCCTATAAAGACTGAAAAATGCTCCCAAACAGAAATACAATTATTTTACATAAATGAAACTTCAATATACCCAAACATTCATAGTAAGGAATCATACACCTTCGATATGACCTAAAATGATGTCATACAACAACTATGGGTAATGGCAAAATTCTGAGTGCATTCTTGAAATCAGCAAAAAAGTATATTAGTTCTTCTGTGACAAAATCTTTGTTGAGCAGTGATGTTATAGCACACTTCTCTACTTCTCTGATAATGCTAGCTTCCAATTATCATATAGGTTAATACAGTGGTTGCAGTGTTTAGGTGCTTGTTTAAAAAAAAAGTTAAAAAGTTTTATATGAACCATTACAATTAGCTAGACACAAGGTATGCCAGAGTGTCTAGCATCATTATCACTGAACTGCAGGGCACATTCTGAATCTGTGGCTGGGGAAATGTTTATTCCACATAACCCTTCAAATAACCTTGGGGTCTCCTCTCAGATCTTCACAGTTCAGGCTGTTGAACTGGTATGGCATCTGAGGATGCCGAAGCATTTTCCTCCACCAAATCAGGGCTCCTGTGATGATACGTTCCACTTATGCTCTGATGATGTTAAAGAACCTTCCGCCAAAGCTTTTCTGTGTATTATCTAGCCAACATACTTCCTCACCAATGTCCCATTTCCCAAGATCACAGTACTGGATGCAGGACCAAGAAGGCCAGGAATCTAGATGTTTGACCGAAGTTCCTTGTACATACAGGGTTACTTTCCATTGCACTCATTCATCAGGAATCTGTTTTTGCTTCACTTTACAGCATCCCACTTAACCTCTAAAATCTGTATGTACAAGGTCAAGTGTGGATTTCAGTTTAGTTCCACGCAACAACACAGCCTGAGACTTTGGCCCTGACAATTGATGGGTAATCCTGTAACTGAATAATATTTTAGCTAAGCTGATTCAAGGGTTTCCCCAGTGTTTACTTTTTAAATAGCCTAAAATGATCACACAGCTCTTATAGGTGCTGTATGGTGGTGTGTATCTCAGCGGGTTAGAATGGTGTGCCTGTGACTCAAAGGCCACTGGTTCAAATCCCAGAGTCAGAGAGTGATTTTATAGTTGGGCCCTTTAACCCCCTAGTTGCTCCAGGAACCGTCACTTTGCATAAGAATGTCTGATAAAATAATAAGAATCTGTGGTACCTCAGTGACATGAGCCATGCTATTTTTGGTCATGAAGGTGTAAACTCACCACTCGTGAAGCCTGCACCCTAGCAAGATACAACTGGTTCAGGTATTCCATGTCTTCCTTTAGCATTTGATTGTGATGCTTGACGTGCAACTGTTCATCAGAAAAGTCATGGATTTTGATTCCCTTCTCAGTGAACATGAATGGAGTGGGTTGTGATCAGGCAATAGCAAATCTTTGGGTATAGAGAGAAATGTGAAGTTTCTTTAAACCAAAGATGACTGCAAGCCCCTCTTTACCAAGCTGTGAGGAATGCCTTTCAGCTACACTCAAAGTCCTGGGTGTAAATCCAGTGGGTCTCTCCAAGCTACAACATATGGAGATGCATTTCAAAAAAGCAATGTCTTAAACACTTCAAAAGCCTTCCATTTCAGTTTCATATCATTCCTCAACAACCTATGAAGACTGAGGGTAGGTTTGTCATTTCCGGGTAACCTCGTTAATTTGATATTTAGTGTAGTGACTGTTTGTGGCCAATGGGGGAGCAATCCTCAGGAGCCCCACACAAATGTGCGGTCTGGGTCGTGGTAAAGTCTGCCGCTAGTGAAGAGGACTTAATGTGGACAGGTTTGGCAAGAACCTGAAATAATCCTTCAATAATGCCAGCAAAGCCTCCGCTTTGCAGGATACATGTGACTTCTGGATGATCGGTACTTTCTCTGCCAGTGGGTGCAGCCCAATAGAATAATAAGCTATTCATCTCTGTGGGAAAACTGTGTTTTGTTTATCCCATGTTGCTCATTATGAGATGCACAAACAGGTGAGAGCATGTTTGGGAGTCACAGTGCCGGGTCAGTGACTGCAGTTGAGGGCGTTCCTCAAGGACTCAACAATGGCATCAGGGCAGGTGTATGGCCTGGGCAAGACTGCCATTTGCCTGGGGTGTCAGACCACTAGGGGTGCACTGGGAAGGTTGTAATAGCATTGGCCAATCACCTTGCAACGCTAATTTGGTGCACTGTCAGTCACTGGGTGTTTATCAATATGCATATTTGACCTTTCCCGTGTTCTCATGCACCCATTCAACATCATTTCCCATTGCCAAAGACCAGTTCCAATACTCAAGATTAGAAGTACTAAGTATTAATTTGATTTTGAAATCACAGCTGATAGTTATATGACAGTCTGTGACATCATTAAAATGACCCTGAAGACCTCTGTGGTGTTGCAAGGTGAGTTTCTCTGTTAAATACATGATAATTTCACCATTCAGTGAAATGCTAAAACACACTTCTACAGTATTGATAGATTTTCTGAAAAATGTATGTTGTAAGAACATAAGAAATTTACAAAAATGAGAGGAGGCCATTCGGCCCATCAAGCTCGTTTGGGGAGAACTTAACTAATAGCTCAGAGTTGTTAAAATCT
>JAODKC010000130.1:6989053-7001231 GCA_026777985.1 Mormyrops attenuatus
TGGCAGACCCTTGAGGGTACAGCCCCAGTGACAAGCAAAGGTACAAATTTGTACCCTTTTTTCTGAGAGTGTAGAGTTGAAACAGCAACGCATCTACACTCTCCTTTCAATCTCATTTAAACCGATTTTTACTAAGAACTGAGAGGAGCAGAAAATACTTGGGTTGGCAGTTTGAGTTCCATCCCATGCAATGCAGTTCTCCCATGGGATGCAGTTATCCTTTAGGGAGTCTGGTTTCCTCCCATAGCCCAAACATGTAGTTAGGCTAATCAGTGTCTCCAAATTGCCTACAGTGTGTGTGTGTGGGACAGAAGTGCATTGCACTGTGGGGACCAAATGTCCCCACAATGTGATCAAAACCTGCTATTCTGACATTGTGGGGGTGGGGGGAGCATTTTTTCTGTTCTCACAAGGGGAAATTCAGTTTTATGAATATCTGTGACTGCGATCAAAAAACTAAAAATGCCAAAACTATTTTGTTTGGTTACTTACGGTTAAGGTTAGGGCTGGGTAGGGGTTAAGGTTGTCATTGCTGGGATTAGGGTTATGCCCATAGAAATGAATGGAGAGTCCCCACAAAGATATGAATACAAACATGTTTGTGTGTGTGTGTGTGTATGTGTCTGTGTGCGTGTTTGTGTGCATACTGTATATATGTGTGTGTGGACCTCTGCTTTGTGCCCTGTGCTGCCTGAGTAAGGCCAGAGTGTGTGTGACTCCAGGATAAGTAGTTTAAAGATGGATGGATGTATAATCGATATATTGTGCCGGGGAGGAGCTTTGACAAATCACTTTAGGAGGGGAGGCTGCGTTCATGATTGGGATGTGCTGACCAACTCGGGGGACCAGGAAGAGGCATACAACCACATGGTGTTTCAGAAATACAGGTCCGGGGGCAGTCACCACATGCTATTCCATCTCTGTATGGATGTAGCAAAAACTGGGTTTGCATACTTGGCAGAAAATCAAAGCCATTTGCAGTGGCTGTTAGGTTCCAGCAGTGATGTGTCTTCCCTCCGATCTTGTTTGTGACAAAGCTGTGGCTGGAAAGGCATCCAGCTTTGGGAGCTGGAAGTGGCATCCCTGCTATTTGCAGATGTTGTCATGTTTCTGGTTTCACATGACCAGGATCTCCAGCACGCATTTGAACAATTCAAGCAAAAGAAAAAGGTCAGGAGTACAAGCAGTGGAAATGAAGTTTCTCTTCAGGGTTGCTCGGCTTACTGTCCTTCACAGGGTGAAGGGTTAAGAAATCCAGAGGAATTTCAGACTGGAGATCCTGCTCCTTCAGATTGAGAGGAGTTACTAAGGTGGTTTGGGCATTAAGGATGCCACCTGATTGGCCCCCAAGGGAGCTGTTTGTGGCACATCCCATTAGGCAGAGGACATGCTGGAGGGCGGGAGCATATATAATGGCCGGGCCGCCAGGGCACAGGCCTCAACTGAAAGCTGATTGGCCCACAGAGTACCCCCTCCCCTGTCACTCCCAAATTCAAATCATGTTATTGGCTAAAGATGAGGTTGGTCCTTCTGTATGACTTATAGCTCTTCGTAGGCCCCCCCCCCCCGCCCACCTTACAAAACAATATAATTGGCCCCGGTGGAGGGCTTATATCAGCCAGGATGGGGAAAATAGGTCTACCATGGCCTCCTCGTTATGTTGCTGCTGTGGTCCTCACAAGGAAAACTGGTGTGAAGATGAGATTGGATGAAAAAAATGTCACTCAGCATGTTTTAGTCCCTGCGATGCACTGGTGTCCTGTCCATGGTGTTCTCCTGCCATGTGAGGAGTGTCTAGGATAGTGTCCAGGTCCTCTGTGGCCCTCTACCAGATAAGGGTTTGCGTGATAGACAGATGCATGGATGGATGAAATATTTCTTCTTTTTTTCATGCTCTCTGTACCCCCCCCTCCAATTAACATTGAGAAACACAGAAGAGAGAAGAGAGAGAGCTATGGTATGACGATTGCTGCGATAATGCCCTGCGTGATGTTCTCCTTGTTCTTCACCCTGTGCTTCTGTATGACGTGTCCCCAATGCTGGCTCTACAAAAAGTTCAGAAACCCCATGGGTGAGTAAAGGCACTCCATAGCAGGACTCCTGTGACTGAGCTTCTTCTACACGCCTTGCCTAGTTCATTCTTCTTTTCGGGGATCTAATCAAAAATCATTATCCTGATTGGGCTAGTCTAGGATTTTTGTCACATGTGTTTGGAGGAACATTGTAAAATTCTTGTGCCACAGTTACGGGGGATGGGACAGATGCCTGGGGGAACAACAGAACAAACGAAAGTGCAGTAAAAGACAAGATAATGCAAGACAAACCGCAGTGCAAAACAGGAACTGGAGCAAATAATATGCAATAGATATATAATAAATGGCTGGTGCATCAGGTAAAACATGCAGCTGGCCACTAAGGTAGACAGTTAATTTGGTGCAGCATAAATCAATTCAACTATTAATTTCACATAATATTCACATATTTTTAACAGACTTATTTTAACTTTAAATATCTGTATGACAGGTTCGAGTCTCCACCTGGGTTACATGTGTGTGGAGTTTGCATGTTCTCCCCATGTTGTCGTGGGGTTTCCTCATGGTGCTCCGGTTTCCCCCCACAGCCCAAAGACATGCTGAGGCTAATTAGGGTTACTAAATTGCCCGTAGGTGTGCATGTGTGAGTGACTGGTGTGTGAGCGTGCCCTGCAATGGGCTGGCCCCCCGTCCTGGGTTGTTCCCCGCCTCATGCCCGTAGCTTCTGGGATAGGCTCCGGACCCCCTGCAACCCAGACGGATAAGTGGTTTGGACAATGGATGGATGGATGGATGGATGTTATTTTGAAGTGTTTTGCACGATTCAGAATTAATGATGGATGAAGTATGGGTTTACTTTGTTCTTGTCTTTACAGTCACAGGATATGTGACTGAGCTCCCACCAGGCCAGGAGTACCAGAGGGGCACAGACCCAGGGTACCAGCAGGTGCCGGTTCCTGTGGCCAGGGTCCAGCTTATCCCCGCAGCTTCATACCAGGCACAGCCCTACCCCCCAGCAGGACCACCACCTTCCTACCATGAGATAATGACGGGTACGCCTGGAATAATGGCAGGGTCAAGGTCACTGAGAACATCTGAGGAGAATGTCGTTCACCGTCAGCTCTCAGACAGAATTAGTTTTAGAGAAGCAAGAAAATGAAACAGGAATAAACTACTGAGTTATGCCAGGAATTATGATATGGATTTTATTTATTAATCTGTATATGTGGAAAAACAGTTCAAGTGATTTCAAAGTATCGCTAGCTGTTATCTAACAAATTACTGCTCTCTTTCTCTGTCCGCTCCAGCGTATCCACCTCCGCAGGTGCCCTATACCCAAACCGGATACAGCATGGGGCAGCCGGCGTACCCTCTCCAGCCTCCAGCCCCTACCAGCTACTCCCCTGCGCCTCCCGTCCAGATGGATTACACCGCCACACAACCTCCCTACAACCCAGCTTTCGCGGACCCTCCCAGGACAAGTCAATGAGGGGATCACTAGCATCCTCTTTCATGTCTGTCCCAGTTTTGACTTTGGATCTATTTCTGGCAGGATAACAAAGTGGCAGAGTACAAGCAGGAATGTTCCAGGGAGGGGAAGTTGTACTGTAGAGTAGGCTGCTCCTGCCACAAATTAGAAAATATTTGGAACAGTGTTGTAAAAACAGGCTACAAAAATAGGCTGCAAATAGGCTATGAGGGGACTTCCTCACCACAGGCCTACCTACATCCAAAAACATATCCACAGTAACCATATTTTACTCTCCTTTCCCTCTCTCCCTCCTGGCTATTTATTTAGCTACATGGGTGCATAGAGGAGTCGGGCCACAGGGGCATTGGCCCTTGATGATTGGCCCCTGGCATGCCCCTCCCCTGTCACTCACCGATTCAAAGCATATTATTGGCTAATGATAAGATTGGCCCCTCTGTATGAATTATGGCCCCTCTTATACCCCCCACTTTAAAAGATACTAAAGTCTCCCCTGATTAGCTGTATAGCTCCTAGTTTTAGTGACAAGTCTGCATTTGCGTACTCTGTTGAGGGCTAAAAACATTCTTGAAATAATCAAAAGTTTGAGACATAATATTAGAGAACAGGCTACTGTATGATTCGGTTCTGTCTTTGAAGACAGATGGCTCAGGTCCATTTATTGACGTTATTATCAGTGAAAATGTCTGTCTATAATGTCTGCATTTCTTGTGCTGCTGCATTGTGGCTTTTTAAAAGGAAAACTTGCTGGTAAGGATCATGAGGGAATTAGTATATGATTCAGGCAGTGGTGGTATTGGGCAATGTAATGCTTACACCTGCATGACTCTACACTTGGACATGTTAAGTGTGATGGATTGGAGATTGTCTCCAAATTTCAAACACTGAAGGGACTGCTACTTAAAAACGTAGTGAATAAAAGTGAGAATGGATAAAATGTAAACAGTACAATTAGATTGCTGGATGTAGCTTTGGTGACCTCACTGAAAGCTGAAAAACCTCATGCGTCAAGGAATACGGGTGACATACTGAGGTGTGTTTTTGTGCAGCCAATCACACCTTTATACATCTAATAAAAGAAGGTGTCAGCAAGTTAATATGATGTCATGTGGTCTTAAACGTTTTACTTTTGATGTGTTGTGTCTGGAAATGCATGTTTCATTTGCAATATCTATGGCATCAATTCCAGAGGGTGAATCACAGCCATTCATAGGGTGAATCACAGAGCAGAATGAAGCCACTCCACCAGTCGTGTCGTTAAGCACATTATAAACAAACATAAAATATGCTTATTTCCCTGCCAGTATCAATAAACAACTGGATACAGTTAACTATACATCGTTAGTGGGCATTGGTGGCTTAATGGTTAGAGAAGCGCACTTGTAATTGAAAGATTGCAGATTCGGATCCCTGACCAGCCAAGTACCCTGAGGAAGGTACCACCCCCAAGCACTACTCCACAGGAGCTGAATTAGCTGTCCCCTGCCATGTCACATATGCGTTAAATGCAGAGGACACATTTCATTGTTGTGTACTGTGGTGTGTCATCACTAAATTAAGTAATTTTATTTAGATTGCAGTAGATACATGCAACTTGAGTTGCAAGTAATGTGTTGTGTAATGTAATCATAAACTGGTTCACAGCTAAACTCAGAAGGCTATGTTTGGAGAAGGAAAAGGCTTTCAGAAGCGGGGACTGGGATGGGTACAAAGAAGAAAAACACAGGCTCAGCAAGGTGCCGAATGAGGCCAAACGCCTGTATCCCAAGAAATTGGAGCAGCAATTCTCAACCAACAACTTGGCTTCCGTTTGGAAAGGACTTCAGCAAATCACACCTACAAACTCAAAACCCCTTATGCCATCAACAACCTGAGCCTTGCCACCGTTGCTATGACAAGAAATCACTGTGCATTTTACCTTTTATACCTTGAAAGAAGTACGCGGTAATATCTTATCACAATAGCCACGTGTATCTCTTTACATGGTGAATGCGTACTTGCGTACCAGTTGTCTGCATCCTGATCATATGTAAAGTATACTGTATAATAAAATTGTATCATTGGTGTTTTTTAACCTTTTTATTACCATTTTCCTAGTTCATTGCAGCCGGTAGTTGCAACGGAAACTGTCAAACACTCATGCTGCCAGACGCAGCAGCCACATACTTGTGGTCTCAGGACGGTTCCCACATAGCAGACAGGTCTGGCCCGGATGTGGCGTCACGCCGGCACTCATGGCTGAGCTCTTGCATGCAGTTAGCAAGCACATGTGGGCCGATTCTGGCTGAGTTGTGGCACATTCGGTTCACTGTCGGCAACAGCAAAAGATTGCGGGCCGATTGTGGGCCGAGCACGGCGAGCGATTCTGGCTGACTGTCGGCATTTTTCATCTGGGCCAGAACCGTTCTGAGCGCGGCGAGCGATTCTGGCTGACTGTCGGCATTTTTCATCTGGGCCAGAACCGTTCTGAGCAAGGCGAGCGATTCTGGCTGACTGTTGGCATTTTTCCATCTGGGCCAGAACCGTTCTGAGCACGGCGAGCGATTCTGGCTGACAGTCAGCAATTTTCATCTGGGCTAGAACCGTTCTGAGCACAGCAAGCAATTCTGGCTGACTGTCTGCATTTTTCGTGTCGGACGACTTTGGCTGGCAGTTATCCATTTTAGCATTGGTAACATGCTTTGTGCCGTACCTAGCCCTCACCTGGTGTAAAATTCTGGCCTGATGTCAGATAAATATTCTCAAAAAAATTCGAACCAGAACTAGTCTTAACATGGAAGATCATTCTGACTACTATAGGAGGACAGTCTATAGGAGGGGTCACCAACATGGTGCCCGTGGGCACCAGGGCGCCCCCAAGGACCACATGAGTCGCCCACGGACCTGTTCTAAAAATAGCACAACTCAGCATTGAGCAGAGTCTAAAATTTTATTTTATCCCGTTGCTATCCTTCTTTAATCACATTTGCATTTATGTAGATTTGAAAATGGCAATATCTAAAAGAAAGCATTTAAAACATGTTTATTATACATGATTTAAGAGGAGTGTATCAAACTGGCAGCCCTTCGTATGGCTCAGTACCTGTGAAGTAGCTCCCAGTTTCAAAAAGGTTGGTGACCCCTGGTCTTAGTCTATATATGAGAGTACCAGGTTCACATTTCACTATGTTGTATATGTAAATCTGCAAGATGTCACCTGGGTCTGTTCGAACACTGGTAATCCTTTATCCCATACCTGATCCTCATCTGGTGTAAAATTCTGGATGAAGGCTCTGCTCTCAATTATATCATAACCACTGTCTGTTTGGGATAAAGCCTATACTGAAGAGCATGAGAAACACAATAAAGAGCCAATGGCTGACATACAAAAAGACTCCAAGCACCAGCTGCTGACATAGTGTAGTCCCACTGATATGATCATTTTTGTTTAACATTGGAAAACCATTAAAACTTATTGGATATTTTTTGTTAACTATATCGTCAATCATCATTATTCTTCTGACTTATGTTTACTTAAAAAAAGGAAAAGTAAAGTAAGTTTAATTTCTAGTGCTGGAAATATATCTTTATATATATATACATACAGTACTGTGCAAAAGTCTTAGGCAGCCAAAGTAAGTGGTGTTTAAATGATCTTCATGCTGGTGTAAAACTATGCTATTATGGCTGTCAAAGTGTGTTAGCTTAGCCATTTCAAAACCTTTGCTAAAATTACCCCAGTATTTGCAGCCACCATCCAATACACCCATGTATTTTTTAACTTGACCACTAGCACACCTCGTATAGCTAATCAATATTTCATTGTCTTTTAAAAACAAATTAAATTAATTAATTAATTGAGCTGGTGATGAAATTTAAAAAAATAATGGAATGGCTTGGGTGCCCCTGAGGAGAGGTTTGGGATCTATCAATGAATTTCTGGAGAACTGAAGAAATTCTTATGAGTTTTTATTGTGTTATTCTTAATTTGTATATGTTATAATGTTAAACTGTGTTTTTTGCTCTGAGCAAAAGTGCACTTACTGCCCAGATAAATAGATTTAAACATTTCTTTTGACTGTCTAAGACTTTTGGATTATTTTTGATCTAATTGGTCAATCGACAGATTTATCAGTTATGCATGATCATAAGTTGCCCAAGTTGTGTGTCATATTAAAGTCACAGCAAAAAAAACAGGGATGAAATTCATATGGAAAAATCAGGGGCATATATTCTGTGCAGTATTGGATATAGCAGCCTTCTGGACAGTTACAGTTCAGCAATGAGTGTTTTGTGTGTCAGATCAGAACAGAGATTACATTTCAGGTTGCATACATACATGCATACAACTTTGACTTGTGTTGTGAATAAAATGGTGAAATTAACAGCCCTGTTTAAATATTGTTTACTTGTTCGTGATATTCTGTCATGGACATAATTATTCATATTTCCTTATTTGTGTACTACTGTATGTGTTTTGGAATTGTTTTATCCTATAAATGTTGGGTGCTGTCTTGATCTTGAAGGTATGATTTATGTTCTATGCCTTAGAAACAGGTGGCATTAATAGTTTTGTGTTGTGTGTTGTAGCTGCTGTAAGACAAAATTCCTTAACTAGGAGAGCAACAGACCAGGAGGCAGAGAACAACATTCAAAGATGGCTTCAGCTGGCATTTATTTTGTATGTTGTAAAGTGCTTTAAATGCCTCATCTGTCTGTTGAAGTTACAAAGTAAAGTGTAATTAAATATCAGTCAGTAGTTTGTTGAAAAGCATTTATATATTGTTTATAGTAAAAGTAAAAATAAACTTTATTGATATCAATTGTGTAACCATTGTGGTTTATGATGTCACTGGGCCTGTTATGGCCCAAATCAGGTAGAACCATGTCTGGGCCGTCACCTTTTCTACATACGCAGGAGTGATCTACACTACACACTACGCTCTTTTGTACGACAGTCTTTTATAACTGTGTACTATGCACCTTAGTATTTTACTATTTACTTGTACTATTTTGCTACTTTAATTTATTCTACTTACGTGTTTTTTTCCCTTTTAAGTGTTATTTTAGGGTGCAAACTTTAAGAGGGGCTCTGTGTCCATCCATTTTCTGTTACTGCTTGTCCTATTCAGGGTCACGGGGGGTTAAGATCCCAGAGGCTACAGGTGCAAGGCAGGGAACAACCCAGGATGGGGCGCTAACCCATTGCAGGGCACACTCACACACCATTCGCACATACACACCATTCACTCACCCCAGCACACCTATGGACAATTGGGCAACTTCAATCATCCTTAACATGTTTTTGGAATGTCGGGAGGAAACCCCATGACAACACAGGGAGAACATGCAAACTCCACGCACATGGAATCCGGGCGGAGAGTCGAACCCAGAACCCAAAGATGTGAGGCAACAGTGCTAACCTCTGCACCACCATGGACAGGTTCCATTGTTATCCATATATGACAATAAACTTGAACTTGAACCTACAACCCTGGAGATGTCCACCATACCACCTTGGGTAGTGACCAAGCTAGTTAATTCAAAACACAGCCTTTGCCAGCTGGGTTAAAGACTTACACCAGGACTGCTTGGCCCTGCTCCTGGGGATCTACCACCCTGCACAGTTTAGGTGCAGCGCTAATCTAACACACCTGGAACAGATAATCAGGCCCTTCAGTAGCATTACAGTATTAGAGTCAGTTTAGCTTCAACATAGACTATCTATCGACTGTGTTACTATAACACCAGTAATACATCATAGCATATTTTTGTTTATATTACAATTTGCTGCCACTTTGGTTGTCCCTTGCATCCTGGTAGACCTGCAGGCAGCAGTGAAGTGCTGAACTGGGAGAGGCAGAGGCTTGGGGAAGAAGATGGCCCAGGAAAAACTAGTCTGCTGTGGCTGCAGTAAGAGGGGGCACTGGTTATGCGTTTGCCCAGAATCCTGCCTCAAGCCCACTGGCGGACGAGTTGGGAGTGGTGCAGCAAGGAGGTATCGCCCTGTCCTCCCCAGGCTCCCCAGCCATGTGTAGCACACCCTGAAGCCGCTCCTACCAGTTTTCCGGACTGTCATCGGAGACAGTGACATCACCAAGTAAGGAAGGCGGGCCCAGCTGCGGACTCACTGATCGTTGAGTGCTCTCTACTCGCCAGTAGCAAGGAGCTGTGGCGTGATCCCAGTTCCGGCTGCGACCATCAAGGGCAGCAGGCAGAGGCTGCTCTGCGTGAACCAGTCTGTAGGTGGCAGGTTGGGCGAACTCTGGAGCGCCGCAAGCTGGATGGGCAGCAGGAAGAGGACCAGCAGGGCCAGGAGCAGCTGTGTGAGTTTGCAGAGCAGGAGCAGCAGGAGTTGGAGTAGCTGCACGGTGAAGCAGGAGCAGGAATGCGACCACCAGAAATGTCTGGCCGAGGCAGCATTATGTGACCATGAGATGGCACTCAGGAGGAGGAGGCATGTCACGGCTTGGAGGCCCAGCTGGCTGAGAGACGCCGCAAGCTGGAGGAGTGGGAGCGTGAACAGGACTGCCGGAAGCAAGAGGCCAGGGTCACGGAGGCTGTGCTGCTGAAGCACAGGGGGGTGTGCCGCCCCCTGGGGTTCCAGCTGGCAAGGGAGTGGCGCAGTCTGGGAGCGGCGCGACGAGCTGGAGGACCAGCGCGGCCTGCGCCAGCAGAACCTGGAGCAGTGGCATGAGACCTTCCTATCCACATAGTGGGGGGGACACCAGGTCCCCTTTATGCTGTATAACGATAAGGGTCGGCGGCTGGGGGGGGCCTACCATGCCAGAGCCTGCCAGCAGCTAAGCGTCGCCAGAGCAAGCGTGCATTGGGAGTTGAAGGCCCCCCGCCATCGGAGGTGATGCACCCGCAGCTGCTACCGAACCACTTGAACTGGTCCCAAAGCAAAGGAGGGGACTGGGGGTGGGAGCTGCTGGGATGGCTGACCTTTGGTGGGGGGCAGTGTAGCCCTGGTGGGATTTGTGTATCCCGGCATGTTCACAGTATTTAGCCCCTGTGTATGTCTCGCTATTAATGTCTGTCTGTGTTTAGTGTAAACACCTGTTGTGCCTCTGAGTATGGTGTGTACCCTTTTCTGCGTTGTATGTGTCATCCTGACATGCTCTAGTGTTGTGTGTGTGTGAGGCTTCCTGTCCAGTGTGTGACCTCCCCGTGTTTGCCTGCTATGTTGGCCTCTGTGTTATTGTTGCTATTTCTGCGGTCCTTTTTTAAGGACTAACATAAAGAGCAACTTTGTGTCCATCCCTTGTTTTTATCCACTGCCGCTGTGATGCCTATGTCTGCCTGGGGCTAGAATATTAAAGAGAAAGAGAAAAAACAATAGATATGTATTAAGGGTCCATTTCAACAATCTTTTTGGCTGCGGCCTCATCCGAGAGGGTGAACCCAGACGACGTCCTTCCAGATGACATGGAATGGGACCCCTGTAGTCTGGCCCTGAGCTCCACACTGTGGGCCCCGGTTCCTACCCCTTGAACCACCCATGTCCCTTGTCCCAAAGTGGCTTCTGGTATCAATGGGGGTCCAAGAAGGGGGCTGGCCTTGTCTTGGTCCCCCGGAGAGGGAGACGGGGGCACACCATCTGTGGCCGCCACTCTGGCCCCTCTGGGCCCTCCTGTCCTGCAGGCCCCTTGGGCCCCTGGCCCTGTCCCTGTTCTTGCCCTGTCCTTTGCCCTCAGGTTCTAGCCCTGTGGCCCTGTCAGCACCCCCCTGCCCTACGGTCCCTGCGGTGCCCCCCTATTCCTTCCCTGCGGCTCCCACAGTGCCCCTCAGCCCCAGCCCTACCTTCCCCTTGGCTCGACCTGGCCCTACTGGCCTCCCGAGACCCGGAGGGGCTCGTGTTCCAGGGTCAATGCCCTACTTCTGGGGTCCAGCAGACCCCCTAGCTCAGTGCTGTCTCAGTGAAGTTATCGCCCCAAGCTCCTGTCCCGCCGTTGTTCTCCTAAAGCCCATTCCCATTTTCAGTTCATCCTGTAACACCCCCATGTTGGTTCTCTTGCCCCGCCATGCCTCAGTTCCTGCCCCAGTGCCCTATCCCATCTTGTCTCTTTTGGGCCCATGGTTCTCCCTTGTCTGTCTATCCCTGGTGACCCTTCACCTGCCCTCCCTGTGTTAGTCTGTGTGTCAGTTGTGTCCTGCGTTCCCTGTCTTGCCTGGTTTCTTGCCTGTGTTTGGTTCCTGTTAGTTCGGTACCTCTGTCTGAGCGTCATCTTTGCCCTGGTGTGTACCCAATGTGTCTCTGTGGTGTTCTCTTATGTTTTCGTCCTGGTCCTAGTTCTCCCTTACCCAATTGTAATCAGTTTCCCTAAATTATTAGCCAACCTTTAACTTTTCTATTCCAGAAATCGTTATCTGCTGGTGTGGTACCTTCTGATTGGAAGTATGCTAATATAACGCCCATACTCAAAAAAAAGGGGTTGAAGTAATCCAGCAAACTATAGGCTATTCAGTTTAACTAGCATTACTGGGAAATTAATGGAAGCTGTAATCCAAGTGAAAATGGTAGATTACTGTACCTGGATTCTAATAACATTCTGAGGGATAGCCAACATGGATTTAGGAGAGGTAGATCCTATCTAACTAATTTACTTGAGTTCTTTGAGGAAGCTACAAGAGTAATTGATCACAAAAAGGCCTACGATGTGATCTACTTAGA
>JAODKC010000130.1:7001331-7013053 GCA_026777985.1 Mormyrops attenuatus
GTAAAGCGCTTTGAGACAATGCAATGTTGTGAACAAGCGCTATACAAAAATAAATGTTGTTGTTGTTGTTGTTGTTAAAATCTTATCTAGCTCAGATTTAAAGGAACCCAGGGTTTTAGCTTGCGCTACACTATATTCATAGAAATCATCTCTGTAAGCGAGTGTATTTTTGTCACTGGGCATCTCAGCCATGGGAACGTGTGGGTCATCATCATCTTCGGTATCAGGGTCTGGGCAGCCATGCTGTTTGAGAAAATTATGAAGCACTGCTGTAGCAATGATGACAATGCAGCATCTCCTAAGTTCAAACCACAGTGTGTTTCGGAGACACTGGAAACGATTCTTCCATATTCCAAACATCGCTCTATTAGCCCGCCGATGAGATTATGAGCTTGGTTATAATGCTGCTGCTCTGGTCTGACTGGATGGAGATGGATGAACCTTTCCTATGTGCAACAGTGTCGGAGAACTCCATACTGGGAGTGCATACTCCTGCATACTTTCATTTACTGAAAACCAGTTCTTACAATTTCCAAAGCATTTTTTTCAATTTTTCCTCAGCATCTGCTGTAGAGGGACACTTCATGGGAATGTGGTATCCATCAATACAGCTAATGATTCCAGGTAAGGTCCTATATTCATAGAAATCTACCTTGTTGGTAACTTGTTCAGCAGCATGGGGAACTTTATGAAATCCTCTTTCAGTTCACAAATAGCATTGCAGACTTTGTGCACTATTTTGTACTCTATTTATTTCACCACACAAATCTCCGATTTCACAATGGAAGGTTTCACATGCCAAAAATCTGAAGGTAATTAACACTTGTAAGGAGGAAGGAATAGGGGTACCCCTTACTATGTCACCTGAAAGCTTGGGCTCAAGCAAACCAATTATTTCTGTTGCATTTTCTTTCGACTTATGGAAACGGTCAAGAAAATGTCATCAAAATGATTCAGTTGGTTGCTCCTGGAAATCTGAGTGTATAAATCGAGACTAGTGCAAGTCTGAGACTATTCTAATCCATGTGTGAGAAAGCCACTTCAATAAATCCAGGTTTAAAATGAAATTCAGTCTGTGACTAGGCTTAATCTCTGAACGGGAAACCAGGCCTATGAGTTAGACAAAGACCATCATTCAGTGACATTTATTCACAGCAAGGTGGTGGCGAACATGAAGCCTATTCCATGAACAGCAGGATATACACACACTCTTTTGAAGCACCAATCCACTTAAACCACAAATAAACAGATGAGGAGGGAAGCCTGTGTACCCAACTCAACATAACCACAGAGAAAGCATACAGACTCTTATATATACAGGGCAGAACATTAATAAAACTCATGAAGCAAAATAAAATTATAAATAACATTACAGGAAGGTTATTTCTCCCAATCGCCCTCACCACACCTAGTACAAAATCCCACCATTTTCTAACCGCTTATTCTAGCCAAGGTCACTGGGGGTCCTGGAGTCTTTCTTTGCAACATAGAGCACAAGGCTGGGGTAAACTCTGGATGAGATGTGAGTCAATCGCAGGGCACACAAACACCCTCACTCACTCATACATTGTGTTTATCTGGACTGCAGGAGGATACCCAGGTGACTGACGGAAGACATGCAAACCACATGCACTAAAAACGGCCTAAAAATGTTTTATTGTGGTTTTGAGGTATAAAACATGTCAGAGATGACCCAACAGTAGAAACTTTCAAAACAAAATTAAAAACATTTATTTTTCTGGACATTTGACTGATTAGGTATTGTGTCGCACTATTACTGAACTGAATTTTTGTATTTTATTTCTTTACTGTATTTTATGCATATCATGTAAAGTACTTTCAATTGCCTAATGCCACAAAATGTTCTACATACATGAGGATTTGGAGGTGCTCACATCATCTGTACCTTGTTATATAAAGAACTGCATTCGCAACACATCCAGGTAAACCCCAGTCAGAAATGCTGGATGACATAGGCAGTGAGAACTCTCCTCAAAGACCAGAGTACAGCTTTCAGATCAGACGATGGAGCCCTCTACACTGCAGCACTGCAATCTGAAGAGAGCCATCAAGGAAGCTAAGGTGGCCTACGAAAGGAAGTTGAATTGTACAGGTTATTGCTCACATTAAAGGTTGGAAGAGTTTGTAAATGATTTATCGTAGTCTCATTTTTTACATCATAAAAACCTGGCATTTTAACAGGGGTATGTACACTTTTGATATCCACTGTATCACCAGTCACCAGACCAGCAATCACATGACTGTTGGAGCAGATGTCATACTAGCAGAGGAACTAAACTGTTTCTGAGCTCGCTTTGGGACGGAAGCAGCAAAGGCAGACACAACATCCGCAACAGACACATCCTCAACTTACAAAAGCAGGATATAAGGCGTTTACTCAGTGCAGTTAACCCAAGAACGGCTGCCGGTCCTGATGGAGTGTCAGGACAGGTGCTGAAAGAATGTGCAGAACAGCTCTCGGAGGTCTTCATAAAGACCTTCAACTTGTTGCTATGCAAGTCCATCATCCCACCATGCCGGAGGTCTGCCGCAACAATTCCACTACCAAAGAACCCTTCCGTCAGCAGCCTCAATGACTACTAACCAGTTACATTCAGCCCGGTCACCATGAAATGCTTCGAGAGGCTGGTCCAACAGCACATCAAAGCGAGCCTCCCAGCCACTTTGACCCACAGCAGTTTGCCTACAGACCACCATCAGATGGTTAGATTAGGCCCACACACCTCCTTCACACTTACACTCAACACCCACAGGGCTGCATACTGAGTCCCCTTCTCTACACCTTGTACACCCATGACTGCATTCCCTCCCACATCACCAACCGACACAATCATGGTAGGATTCATTTCAAGGGGAGACAAGACAGACTACAGGGATGATGTCCAAAAACTGGCAAAGTGGTGCGCAGAGAACAACTTCGCCCTGAGCGCTTCCAAAACAAAAGAACTGAAAATAGACTTCCGGAAATACAGCACAGACTACAAGGCACTGCACATCAATGGGAACTGTGTGGAAAGGGTCCCTGCTTTCAGATTTCTGGGCACACATCTCAGAGGATCTCTCCTAAACCACCAACACTACAGGGGCAATCAAAAAAGCATAACAGCGACTCTATTTCCTGAGGATCCTCAGGAAAAACAATCTACCAGAGAAGCTCTGACGTCTTTCTCCCACTGCTCCTTCGAGAGTGTGCTGGTGTACCACATTACTATGTGGTACACTGGCAGCTCAGCAGAAGAAAGGAGAGCCCTTCAGAGGAATATCGATACTGCCCAAAAATTCATTGGATACACATTGCCCTCTACGGAAAACCTTTTCAGCCCCTGCTGTCTAAGTAAAGCAATAAACATACTAAAGGATCCCTCCCATCCTGGACAGCATCCGAGTTGCTACCTCTGGCAGACGCTTCAGATCTATCACTTCACAGACAAACAGACTACAGAACAGCTTTTACCCCAGAGCCACAAGTGACCTGAACACTGTGAAACAATGACTCTGACCTGTGGTTCTATAGCAACCTTAGCAACTTCAATGCAATAGCTCAACTATCGGTGGTACTTCATGTCCATACATGGTTTATTGTAGTATGTCTTGTGTGATGTACTATGTCCAACAGTATTCATACATCAATTTTTGTCACTACAGTCACTATGAAACATTTGGAAACGTTTGCATCCAACCGCATTTAATGTGTATTAATTGCACTGGTGGTTGCATTTATTGCACCTTGCACTTCATCTGTTTATGGTATATCTTATGTACATATGTTATGGTGTTATTATGTCATGTTGTGTGTCAACACTGTGCTTTAGTTATACCCCAGTTTACATTTGAATTATTTGTTATGTGCTTAAGCAGCATTTGGGATGGCTGCAAAAACTGTTGTACTGTGTACAATGGCAATAAAGAAATCGGATCTGATCTAATCTAATGTAATCTATTCGAATCTGACTTGCTTCCATGCTATGTCCCAAAAGATTTTCCCATGTTGGGTCAATACCACCATGTGCAATGCCAGGAAAGGAGAATCTGCTCGGTCCGTGTCAACTAGCCTACATCCCAGATCTGCAAGCTTGTTTTGCTGGACACCCTACGAGCTGTCATGCCAGATTCGGACAACTCCCCAACGTGACGAAAAAGGCGTGAGTGAGTGACCGGGCGAGCTTTCTGTCAGCTTGCGTGTCACTCACACTCAGCGAAGGAAAAGACACCGAAGCGCAGCTATGTCGACAACAACGTGCTTTATTCTTACGCTCTCCGTTACCGTATTTTCCATAGTCGTCGGTAAGTTTCTTTGTTTTTCTTTTAGTTGTACTTTATATTATTGAGCTTTTAAATTGCTTGTTGTGCGTGTATAGGGAAAAAGGCATCTGCTAAATGTATGTAGTTCTACTGGACGTTTAGTGCCGTTTTAAATAGCAATACTTTTATTTTATCCTCTTTAATAAACTTATGTGACGTACTGCTAAAAACGAATGCCTGCGGCCTGTTGCTATTTTTATCATACTTAATATTTCTGTAGCCGCCTATAGGCAGCTAGGTAGCCCACGTATTTTCGAAATTGCTTTTAATGAGTTATAATGGTTATTCATGTATTTATGTATACTTGGTAGGCGTTTAGATACCGATATGTAAAATATGTTTTTATTTGAGTATTCTAAGTAAGATATAGTTGCAGGGTTTCCTAGAAATGCGATAGAAGCACGTTCCGGTGTTCTGTCGCGTTGAGCTATTTTGCCGAATTAGGCTACCGTAGTGCTAATCGATAGCCCTAACCCTAGCCCTAACCCTAGCCCTACCCCCCAAAAAAACCCTAAAACCCTAACCCCAAGACGGTGGAACTGCACATGCGCAGAAAGGCTCGCTAGCACGTCACGATATGTAGCTCAATTCGTCAGAACATCGGTTCCAGGTTAAAGTGCAGTGTTTACTTTTTTCTTGCTGTGTTTACGTGTAATTTAGCTACGCGGTTTCCGTTAGTTAACCAGCGAACTGATAGATTCTGGGTATGAAAACTATTAAGAAATGTTAAATATTTTGTTGTCTGAGTGGATAGTAGAAATATAAAGGATGTCCTAATACACACACACACACACACACACACACACACACAGCCGTGGAAAAAAATAAGAAACCACTATATTTTTAAACAAATCTGCATTTTTAAATCTTAGTTTAGTCGTGGTTCTGCTGGCAGAAGGCTACGCTTAGCAGCAGGTCGCTTACAGGCTTAAAATTTCTTAGACTGCAGTACACAAGATCAAGGTGAAGCAGGAGACATTGGGAACGACCAGAAACCAGCCATGTAAATGGCGTAACCGACTTTCTAATGCCAGAGATTACTGTTAATTTATCCGACAGTTTCTCATGTATCGGAGGATGGCATCAAGTTCGTATCAGGCCTTATTAAGGGGGACTGAAGTCCCATAAAGCAAGGAAGAAGCCCTTCATTAATGAGAAACAGAGAAGAAACAGGCTGCAGATTGCGCACACACACACACATATATATATAATATGTATAATATATAAAAATTCAGAAATGAGTGTAACAAAAAATTGTTGTGGTCTTAATTTCTCCAGGGCTGTATATAGGTGTGGATTGTTAAGTTGTTTCTCTTCATGTGCATTAGTTATGTTGCAAAGGCTATTATGTCATGGTGAGGGACCATCATGTGACTCAGTAGGAATATTTGTGTAAACTTTTGTTGTTCTTCTTCTTATTATTATTATTACATTGGGCAGTGTGTAACTTGGCAGGTTAGGGGTTCTGTGCCCGTGTATGGTCATGGGTTTGAAGCCTGTGGCAGGTTCAGTAATCATGTCTCCTGTAGGCCCTTATCCCTGACTGCCCGCACCTATATATGCATGTGTTTCAGCCAGAGGGGGTATGTGAATCCCAAAGCATCACTGTTGTACTAACTGTGCAAATTGAAACTAAATGTCCCATTAAACTATGTGACAAAAGCTGGCTGTGAATATTGCACAGAATCGTACTTCCTCTCCCTCTGCTGTGGTCTGACATTCCATGTCTTCTACAGACCTTTGGCTTTTTGCACTAATTTCTCACATTTTGCTGGGACGGTTTAGCATGGGTAGAATGTCCTACTGAAATTTCCCTGATGTTTGCTGGCAAGAGATCTCCTCACATCACCCTCTTCCCTTTTTTTTTTAGCTGATTCATGCCAGGCTTACACATCCATTGGTGTCAAACATCCATACCAGATTTGCTATCATCCTCAGTTCTGCTGTGGCTCATGTACACACAGATACTGCTGCATATTCCGAGAATTTGAATTTGATGATGACGACCAAGATAAATGCCAGAGGTATGTGCACCATCGTCTATGTTGACTATGACATTTTTAGTTGTAATTTGTTTGTATTGTTGCTATGGTACCTGGTGACCTGTTAAAATGGTCTTATTCTTCTTATTGCTACCTGAGCTGTGTGTGGATCAAATTAAAGTCTAATGTGTCTGCAGTTTGTCCAGATGTAATGATGAGAATAAAATGCACACGTCCACTGGTGAAATCCTGTTTAGATGAAGGACGTAATCATCCTGAGATATCTTACGGTTCCCTCTGGAATCCAGTCTCACTGGCTTTTCAGCTGTTTCATTAATAAATACATATAGGAAGGTAGAAGTGTTTTTCTGTGACTTTAATTGAAGGCTATATAACAAGGGATGGTGTCTTCTCAGTTTTCCTGTTCATGTTTTTTTCATATATGGGGACATGCTGTTGTTCCTGAGTTCCTCTTTGTCTGCTGTGTGTTTAAGACTGGAAGGAAACAGGCATATTCTAGTAGAATAATCTTATCTCCATAACATCCATAACCATTGGGGCGGTGGTAGCCTAATGGCTAGGGAAGTGCACTTGTAATTGAAAGATTGCTGGTTTGAATCCCCGATCACGCAAGGCACCACCGAGGTACCCTGAGCAAGGTACCGCCCGCAAGCAGTGGCGCTGGCAACTGTTTAAGGGGGGACCTTTTTCACTGCTGCACCGCTAAAAATGTACCGCAAAAGAACAGAAACGGAAGATATAGCTGATGCTGGAGTTGAAAATAATAAGACACTGAGGTTGTCAAAAAATCAATTCTCAGATACTAATCGATATTAAAAATTAGTATCTGATTAGATACTCATTTTCACCATTATTGATAGCAACAGTGCGGTTTTTACCTCATTCGGCACACTTCATACAGCAGCACTACCACTACACTGCACGCAGGCACACACCAGACTTGCGCAGCCCCTCCCCTCCTCTCAACACCCGCTGAACGCATTAGCGATGGTTAACACGCACATACCGAGCTGGCCGAACATGACATATTTGCTGTCTGGAAGTATTTTGCAGACGAGCATGGAAAGGCTAAGGATGTCGATAATCCTCTATGCAAACAGTGCTACAGAGTTGTGGCGATGAAGTCAAGTAGCACGTCAAACTTGGCGAAGCATCTTAAAGACAGACATCCCGGTCTCTATGAGAAATGTCGCGAGGTCAGTAAAGCTCGTGTTCCAGCAACACAACTATTAAACACATCACAAATGTTAACTTGGCCGGCGCACACCTTAACATTAGCCGTTTATCTATAAGCAGTTGGCCAACAAACACGTTAGCCGTATGTTGTCATTAAGGTAGCAGATAGACGAAATTGCTAATAATAAAATAATATAGTTAATGTGGGAACCATGCAAAAACGTAAAATGTGGTAAACGCTCAGTCATACTTAAAAAAAAATAAAAAATACCGTCGTATACCGTGAAACATACAAGTTTGAAAAATACCGTAATTAAAATTTTTGGTCATACCGCCCAGCTCTAGTTTACACAACTAACAGATATAGTAACAAATATAGTAACTGCTTGGGACAGCACAGGGGGTTAAAGTTTCACTAAAACATTTTTACTCCGTCATAAGAAAAAAAACCTTAGCTAGCTTTGCAATTTTAACACTTATTCCTTTTCAAGATTATGTAGTATATGTTTAATAATCAGTTTAAAGTTTACCTCTGGTGTTTCACCTCATTTTCGTGTACATGTCTTATAAATTGCAAGCTTCGTGTCGTCTTCACTAACAGTGAAGAACTTCCACGCTAACGACATGTTAGCATGTATCTATGAGTGTGTACATGGCCTGCGCTGCTGTGTGTATGACGTGTGGTGCATGTGTATAAAGGACTCGTTCAGTATCGGAAATACATGAGATTGATCAGCCAGTTTCCGGTCTGGGCCGAGCACGCTGAAAATCGGCCAATTCCAGTCCCTGGTCGATCGATTGGTGCATCTCTACTAATATCTACAGAATCTTTCTGTAAACAATCTCTGTCCATGAAACAGGTAATTCACTTAACTTGGCAGCAAGGACAATATTTTTTCGCACAGAGGATGTAATGATTTCCTTGGGTTTCACGTGTTTGCTGTTTGTGGGCGTATACTTGGTCACCTTGGGCCACTTTTTGTGAGCATGACTGGCATGTTAGGGGCATGGCACTTCTGATTGGTAAGAATGACTCACACAAGGACAACAGCATGAATCTGTAAAACTATTCTCACGGCAGTTTTAAAATCTGGGTCAGACGTGCTGTATAATGCATATCCTAAATCGCAGCCTTTGTGATTTGCTAATCGTGTTGTTTTAAATCGCTATCTCGATTTGAAATCAATAAATTGCTCAGCCTTATATAATACTATATTATTTGTGTCCCATCAAGTAAAATGTTACTGTAATTTTAGATATAAATGGAAAATGCACCGGTAAATGACCTTTAAATGTGTCGTGTTTTTGGGGTAGGCCTCAACTGTGTACTGATTGGGGTTCAAAAATTACTGATTAAGTACAGTGCAGTGAACCAAAGGAATGAGATGATCTGATTGCTGTCCCTCTTTGACCTGCCTATGCAGATTCCCTGCCTGTGTGGCGGAGCCATGTGCATTCAGTGTGCATGCTGTCCCATCGGTCGCAACTCTACAGTGACACGCATCATCTACGCCTTCATCTTGCTGCTGGGGACCCTCGTATGCTGCGTGATGCTTTCACCAGGAGTTGAGCACCAGCTGAAGAAGGTACACATGCTGTTTCAGAGTACGACCAGAGCTTAATATGCCCCACAATCTGTAGGACTTTCTTGCTCATGTTTTGGGTTTGCTGGCAGGGTTGGAGGCCCACGCAGTATACCCTTTAAAGTATGGTTGCCTCACTGTGGATGTGTGCATGACTGCTGTGTCTGTCCTCTTCCAGATTCCTGGCTTCTGTGAAGGAGGGGCTGGTTCCTCTATACCCGGCCTCCACGGCCATGTCAGTTGTGAGATTTTTGTGGGGTACAAGGCTGTCTACCGCATCTGTTTTGGAATGGCCGTATTCTTCCTGGTCTTCTCTATCTTCATGTTCAAAGTGAAAAGCAGTCGAGACCCACGGGCAGCTATCCAGAATGGGTAAAATGTTAAGAATCCACTTAATGTCATTTACAAGATTTTACTTTTGTTCAACGCGATATACAAGGAATAAAAGATTAGAAGTCAGCATTCCTGGAGCTCAGGAGCCCAATGGTGATATGATACCCTGTTAGCCGCAGGATTCGAACCAGTCATTTTCCGGAGATGGACACAGATCCCTGACCCCCTAATCAATACTTTAATTAAAATTAACGTCAAGATTTCAGGGCGAGTACGAATTCTTAACTGTGCTTTGTTAGTAGAAATGATGACTCTATTGGTGGTTTTCTCAGGGAAATTTGGCACAAATTCAACAAGTCATTTGATCATCATACTTAAAGAGAGCATATTAAAACATTGCCAGATTAAGACTATGGCACATGATATTAATAACAATAATAAAAGTGATGAAATGCGCAGCATACTGATTTACCTCAATGGTTACTGAGGAGCTCTGAAAAACTAACTATAAAATGTCATTTTTCATTTGCAGGTTTTGGTTTTTCAAGGTTGCTGCCATTATTGCTGTGACAGTTGGTGCCTTTTACATCCCGGATGGGCTCTTCACCCGCTGTAAGGCTTCAACCTGGCCATTTTGTCTGGTTTCACATGAAATGAAAATCTTCCCATCTCATATTAACATCCTTCCCTATCTGTGAAGTTTGGTTTATTTCAGGAGTCATTGGTGCGTCCTTTTTCATCGTTATCCAACTTATCTTCCTGGTTGATTTCGCCCACTCTTTGAACGAGTCCTGGATGGGCAAGAAAGAAGAAGGGAACTCCAGAGGCTGGTTTGCAGGTGAGCCCTCTTGCTTCTCAGCAGGGGAGATGTCACCTCATTGGTCAAATGGGACCACTGAGAGACTCTAGCTCCCATCTCTCTCTCTGACTCTGGTCGGTTTCAGCTTTGTGCTTGGTGACTGGTGTCAGCTACGCCCTGTTTATCACCGCCGTCGTCCTGCTCTACGTGTTCTACAACCAGTCTGAAGAATGCAGGCTGAATGTGTTCTTCATCACCTTCAATCTCCTCCTGTGCATCATTGTTTCCATCATTTCAGTTCTGAATAAGGTGCAGGTGAGTGTGAGCTTCCCGCGCTCGAATGAGCCCCCCCCACTGTGGATGATTGAGTGAAGTTTTGGGAATGGGTTGTGGAATCGATCTGAAAGCATTTGGGGATTTATTACTTATCAGACTTGCGTTGTGATTATCTTCTAACTAAGATAAAGTATTCCCAGACACCCCTCTGGCTTATTGATTAAGTACAGTTGTGAAAGCTGTAATGCTTCTGAACAAGTCATCTTAATACCTTGTTTCTGAGACTGCACTCACGTCTAGGTATGCGCATTGCTAGCCTACGAGCCTCGGTGGTCAGGGCGAACCGGAAATGCAGGCTGTAGAATCGATATTATACAATATCAGTATTTAAACCATTTTATACTTAATAGATACGATACTTTCTGTACTTTTGATACCATTGACGACGTTTCGAAGGAGGTGACATGCAAAAATATCACGTAATGATAGATTAAATGGCTACAGATCCAACCGTTTCTGTGGCTCAACTGGTAGAGCATCCGACTGATAACCAGAGTTGCTGGTTTGAGCCCAGTCCCTTTCTGCTCTCATGAAATTCAGAAATGCATGTTACATCGGACTTTCAGTGAATGCATATGAAAATAGCAGAATTACTTATTGTATTAACTTGTTAAAAGACATTTGTGAATGGGGGCAGAGGGGATGCAGATTTATGGGGGCATACTCTGCTTGGTGCCCCCCCATATATCCCCACGTACATCCCCACATACATCATCAAGCGAGAATACCATGGAGGGATACCCTAAAGTGGGTTCTGGTTTAAACCTTAACTATGGCACTGCGGTACAGTTAGCTTTATATTCAGTTTTCCGGCTGTAATGTCTTTCAACAAAAGCAAGCAACACCGGTATGTGTAGGTCAGTATAAATAAGTACAAGACAAAACAGAACCAAAACAGAACAAAAACAGGTCATTTTCACCAATTTGATTAGACCAATCGTATAGGGAAATTGAAAAATGGGTCATTTTGCATTTATTTGTGTCAGAAAATGTACTTTACATTCCGTTTGAGTGGAGGTGGGTTAGGTTATACACTGCTCAAAAAAATTAAGGGAACACTTTGAAAACACATCAGATCGCAATGGGGAAAAAATATTGGATATCTATACTGATATGGACTGAGTAATGTGTTAGGAATGAAAGGATGTGACATCGCTTGATGGAAATGA
>JAODKC010000130.1:7013153-7048178 GCA_026777985.1 Mormyrops attenuatus
GATTGGCCTATAGTTTGCTGGATTACTTCTATCCCCTTTTTTGAATATGGGCGTTATATTAGCATGCTTCCAATCAGGAGGTACCACACCAGCAGATAACGATTTCTGGAATATTAAAGTTAAAGGTTGGCTAATAATAGCCCTCATCTCTTTTAAAACTATAGGTAAGATGCCATTAATAATATTAATACAATGGTCTGCCTGTGCCCTTGCTGCTGTCTTTATAGCATGTGTAGGAAAGGTATCGATTCTACCGTGTGTAAAACGGTTTCAATTCTGTTTTTCTTGGTATCGATTCTACAGCCTGCACTATCGCTACGCTCTGTTCGCTGAAGCTCGTTGGCTACTAATGCGCATGCGTAAACCTGAGTGGCGTTTCACAAACGTGGTGAGGCCCATAGCAAGCATTTTTCACGAAGGTATCAGCCCTTATTAAAACACAGCTGGTTCACTCGTGTCAGAGCTTTCACCACTGCGCTTAATCTATAAGCCGGAGTGGCGTCTGGAAATCTTTAGTTTTGTGCTAAACGAAGATGGTAAACCACAGGACATATGCAAGTTGTACCACCGCGCAATACTGATAAAGCGAACCACACGAATTTAGCAAATCATTTGCAGGACCGACACGCGACGCAGTACAGCTAGCTTCCGGATGTAGGTATCTTCTTTCTGAATGTTTTTTTGTATGGGTTAAAACTTTTTTTTAAAAATATTACTGCATTGATGCAGTGGTCTGCAGTTATTTTTTTTATCTGAGTTGTGTCCGGCTCTATACGATCTTGTGAGGTTATTTTGATTAGTGTTGATCGTCCGGATACAGAGTCGTGCAGTTGTTAAGGGTTTGTTCTTTGAGACATAAGATAAAGAATGCATGTAAAAGTAATATTTATATGTTTTCTTATGAATTATAATAACAAATAGTAACATCTAATTGTTAATATTGTGTATTTATTGCTGGTGAATATCTCTGAACGATATTACCGCGTGATTACAGTGGCTACTACTGTACTTATGCTTTGAGAATGCGATGCTACGTTTTTTAGATATAGTGACATGAGTGTACAAAGGGCTGTACAGTTTTTCCTGCAAACAGAATCGCAATTGATTTTTTATAGTTACATTGTATACTGTTTTATTGAAGTCCGGAAGTCATTTTTTTCTTCGCGTTATCTTCAGATCACGACTTATTTTTCTTTCGATCTATCTCTAGATATTTTAAAACCATAAACAAATAAAACTGGTGATGTCGAGATCCCAAGAACAATATATAGTGATCTCGACGTAACTTTCGTAGTGCTGGGTATCGAAAATGGTATCGCATCGCAAGGTTGAAATTTTGTTATCCTGACAACACTACTTATTACTAATGGTTTTTCAAGCTTGTAAGATAGTAGATATTACTGATATCAGATTTAAGATGTTTTTATGACGAAGTAAATTAGGCCTTTGATTGTGGAGTAGCAGATTTCTTTTTCGATGGGTCTCTAACCGTTTACTTCCTGTCTACCCCTCCTAGTCCCAGCAACATGAGCTCAGATGTTGGCACCATTGCTAGCAGTGTTGTGGGTCTGATCATCCTCATCACTGTGATTGTCTCCTGCTGCCTGTGCCCTTGCTGCTGTCTTTATAACATGTGTAGGAAGCCCAGACGTGAGTATATACCGCTGTTCTTTATCAGTCTGTCCCATCCTGTCCATTGCTGTGAGTTGTTTGAGCTGTTCACAGAGAGTGCTTATGAACTTATATTTATTAACCTGACTCTGGGTTTTCATTTTTAGCCTAGTGGGAAAAGTAACACCCCCCGATGTAGCTGAGGTGCTAAGCTATACAGTAAAGACAGTATATTTTGGTTAACTCCGGAGTTTGAAAAAAGGTTAACATTTATCTGCCATTTTAAAATGACATCCCATGATTGCATCAGTTGTTCTCAAATATAAATGCATAAATCACTTTGAAGTTTATCTTCATGGTTCCACCTCTTGCAACAAGGACAAATAACTGTTATTGTCTTTAAATTTTGAAATCAATAAGGCCCTTTTATGTTTTTGCTTGTGTGTCTTATTTCTTCCTCAAAAACATTTTAAATAAGAATCGTCTTGGCCCCTTTGACGAGCTGTGTGGTCTTGCTGTTTGTGACTCTTTACTGTAGAATTTTAAGTACTAGCGAACATTAGCTACTCTGGCAACTCTGAGTCATGAATATGGCCATTTTTCACAATGTACTATTCAGCAGACCCACAAGTATGTGAGTGTGTGAAATTTCCCTGGTTGCTTAATGAAAACTAAAGGCTCCATATGGGTTGACATATTGTTGAATGTCTTCTCTCTTTTTTGATGCAACTGGAAAAAGTTAAATAAGTTGCATTACCATTTCCTTGCTGATATTTTCCCCCGAGGGCTTTGTTTAAATTTAATGCAGGAAACGTCACCTGTGGCACATCTGTGGCTTCTGCGTTAGTCAAAACTTGGGTATTTTCCGGCCTGCCCTCTGCGTTATCTGTGGTAACCATGAAGGGGTGTGGACCGTGTGCAGTTTTCCACCAGTCTTACACCCCTCACCCACTGAAGCTGTGATAGATTAACTAAATATGGTTCTTTTGTTAGCAAATGAAAGCAATGGTGAGTTCGTTCAGATGTACATGGATAATAATGCTTTTGAAAGATCCTAGCAAGTCCTAGCAACAGGGACCCCCGGTACTGGAGTTCAAATGGAACCGCCTTTTAAAACGCCTAAAATAATTTCATTAAAATATGTGTATTCATGTGGGTGATGTTTTGTCTAATACCTCATTGAGTAGGTGGAATCACAATTAAATTTTCCAGTACTAAGTATTTATGATGGACAGTTCCCGTGACATTTTCATTTTAAAGGTATTTCGGAATCTGTTACTAAGGCAAAATGCAAAAAATAGTGATTATAATATTTTGCTCCACAGATTACGCTACGGAAGATTAGCAACGCTGGGAACAATGTTACTAGTGAACTAGGTTGTTTGAGGTTGCTCTACAGCATTCTTTAATGATGACCTCATCAACTGAGTCAGTCTTGTTGTTTTTAAGTTTATGTCCTAGACTTGCAGGCAGTCTCATCTTGTGTTTCTCAGCGATACTCATAGATACGGCTAATTGTTTTGGAACAAACAGTTAATGGCTTGTTTCCCTCGCAGCACTGGCAACAACACATACAACCACAGTGGTGCAGACGGCATACGTGCCACCACCTGCACCAGTACAGACCAGCCAGGGTGGTCCATACCCAGGGTACCAGCAGGTGCCCGTTCCTGCCCCAGGGGTTCAACCTATGCCCCCAGGCCAGTACCCGGCACAGCCCTACGCCCCAGTAGGACCACCTCTGCCGTACCAGGATCCTGGGATGGGTAAGCTTGGAATCATGTCTCTAGAACATCTGAGGAGAATGTTGTTCACTGTCAGCAATCAGGCAGAATTAGTTTTAGAGAAGTAAGAAAATGAAATGGGAACAAACTACTGAGTTATGCCAGGAATTATGATATGGCTTTTATTTATAAATCAGTATATGTGCAAGAAACAGTTCAAGTGATTTCAAAGTATCGCTAGCTGTTATCTAACAAATTACTGCCGTGTTACTGTAGTCTAGACAGCTTCCCCATTTTCTGATGGAGAGATGTTTCACTTTGCTCTCTTCCTCTGTCCGCTCCAGCATATCCACCTCCGCAGGTGCCCTATACCCAAACCGGGTACAGCATGGGGCAGCCAGCGTACCCTCTCCAGCCTCCAGCCCCTACCAGCTACCCCCCTGCACCTCCCATCCAGATGGATTACACTGCCACACAACCTCCCTACAACCCAGCTTTCGCGGACCCTCCCAAGATGGGTTACTGAGGGGACACGCCTAATCCTTAAGTCTACTGCTCCATATGCTGGCCTTAAAAACAAAAAACTGAATGCTATTCATTCTGTGGGTATCTGTCTTTTTTTGTGCAAAGATTTGACGTTGAGCTGGATTTGTAGGTGAACATTTCCTGTTACACCCCCACATGCACTGCTGTTACATCATTCATTAATGTAATGTAAGCCACTCATCCAGTACATTGTCTAGTGGGTTCACTCCATTCAAGCCTGTGATGATCCTATGCAGATATTTCAGCTGCACACAAACACCACCAAAGTTGCCTCCCCCCCCTTTCCTCCAGTGTTGTTCCATAGTGTTATGCTTATTTCTAACAGCGTCGAAATAAGCGTATGTGTAGACATTTATCTAATGCAAACATCTAAAAAGTTCTGTATTGTACTTAAAGTGGAAGTGTTTGGTGTTAAGGGTTTTATGCTTTTAGGAAATATAATTTGTGTTTGTAAGAATTTCTTAGGATTAAATCCAAATTCATTTGTCTCAATCTTTTGAAGTTTGTTTTATTAGGTAGTTCTACCTAACATACTTGTGCTTTTTTTGTACTGTTAAGATTTGCTGCCTTGGCTTACCAATAATTGTTTGGGATTTTTGTTTAAGTTAGTTTTGGTGGGAAACTGACAAGTTCCAGGATGTTTCATGTAGTAGGAGAAATTAAGAATGTCTTTTCATACGTTTTTTTTTCTACTGAAAGCTTTCTGTGAAATATTTTGTAAAGTAAAATGGGGTTACAAATAAAAGTCGCTTTTTACGCTGTTTTAGAATGATTGTTATTGAAGGATACCGTGCATGTTTTGCAGCTGTGAAAGACAGTTTCCATTCATTCCAATCTATTTATTTCAGACAGAGAAATACTTGTTTCTTCCCCTTAGTCAGAAATGCTCAATTAAAAGAAATTGCATCACATACATTTCAGGGCTTGTTCCATCATGGTGAAGAAATGCTGTTCAGTTCTCCCCTTTTTTGGGGGAGGTGTTTTGCCTGGATTTTCCATACTTATTTCTTTTGAAGTGTCTGGTAGATCTCTGGCACACCTCTAATCTCTTTTTTTTGCTGCACTTCTTAGGTCTCAAAACATCAGAGAAAGCCTTCCCTACCTACCATTTGCATAGACCAAGTTTAATACTAATGAGAAACGTTTTGATGCCCTACAAAAAGCTACATATGCAAAAAAAAAAGGTTTCTTGGCATTTCCAAACTGGATGGTGACACTATTGAACATTTAATCATACAAAAGTAGTTCTAAGAACCATAAAATATTAGTTACATTAATACACCCATAATAATCAGATCAGCACGCAGAATGATGCATATCAGGAACCCCCGTCCACGTCGATATCTTCGGAATCTTCACTTTCCGGGCGACACATATCATCTAAGGCCATTTCTGCCCAGATTGAAAAGAAACGTATTAGCAAATCAGAGAACTTAAGATTTGGGGCCAAGCCGATAGCCAAAGCTACATACCTTCAATTTCAGTGAGATGAGGAATCTTCCGGAAGCTGTCGCGCAGGGCGGGGACCACCTGGTCGTACATGTGCAGCACATCCAGGCAGTGCTCCGCGAAGGCAACATCGTTCAGGGACAACCAGTGCAGCAGCATCAGCGTCTCCTTCAGCACGTTGGCCCCAGGGCCCCCCCACGGAGTGCTCCGTCCTTTCTGCCGCTCCTGCCCCCTAATGTCCAGCCACCGTCGGTGTAGGATCACCACTAGGGTGCGCACCACCTGGCCGCGACACAGAGCAAGTAGCTACATCTTTTTCAATATGCATCATGTCCTGGATTAACCCAACTAACCAGCAGAGCAAAGAAAATTATTATGGTTTTAATAAAAACATACAGGCAGCTCTCGATTTACATAAAACTGAAGTGTACCAAAAACATTTGAGATTCATAGTTAATAGTAGCATTAATGCAAAATTGAAAGGAGACACACCTGTAAGTGAATTCATACTATATGTATATGCTAATATATGCTCTTTCGTACATATTACTAGCATATTTTTGGCTTTTTTGCTATAAGGTATCTTGAATGGTATGGGAAGGTAAATCCAAGTTAACCTAAAATATGACTTGTGTACAAGGGATTGTGGGACGGATTATTTACGTCAATCGAGAGCTGCCCGCATTTCTAGGGTCCCTGTCTAAATGCTGGATATAAAGTTGTGCTCCTAACCTCACTGTTGCACTGACAAGACGAGCGTGTGAATGCGATCCATGTGGCGGTCGCCTGGGTGAACAGCCGGGTTAGCAGCTTCACCACCTTGAGACGGGGGAGACAACATGTCGAAGCACCGGTCACATCTTTGCATTACCACACGCGTCTCCGAAAAACACAGAGAAACACCCATTACCTCCAACTCGAACTGACACCACTGGCTCTCTAAGATCGCCACATTGGGTCTGGAGGCCACATACTGGAATATCTTCAGGAGAGGGCAGACATCTTGGGGCAACAAAAACGGCAACATCTGAAGGGTTTCTCCCCATCTGCAGTGACCCCATTGAACAGAAGCTCGTAGGGCATTATTACCATTAACATGCATGTATATTTTTCAGACTATTTATTGTCTCTGTTACTAGTCTGTTATTTATGTGCATAGTCTTTTGTAAATATCTATATTCTGTTATTTTAGATTAATTTTATTGATCCCAGAGGTAAATTCTTGTGCATACAGCAGTAAATATGTAGAGTATAAGAGAGCATACAGTACTGTGGTAAAGTCTTAGGCAGTCAGAGAAAATGCATAAAACTATTTATCTGGGTAGTAAGTGTATATTTGCTCAGAAATAAACAACTTTACATTTGAATACATGCAAATGAATAGTAAAAGAATTTCATCAATTTTTTTTCTAAAAGTTACTGATATCTCGCTGGATGGTTAGATGAAGACAGCTTCAGTTCCCAAACCTCTCATCAGGGGCACCTCAGCCACTCCAGGTATTTGTTAAATTTCACTACCAGCTCAATTAAGTCATTCATTTAACTTGCAGTTTTCCAATGTTTTTTAAAAACAGTGACAAAGATCTATTCTGATCTTGGGCGGATTGGTGGCTCTGAGGCTGGGGATCTGTCCCAGTAATTGGAAGGTAGCTGGTTTGAATCCTGTGAATGGAGGAGTGATCCTACTCCTTTGGGCCCTAGAGCGATTCCCTGCACTTGCTTCATCCTGGGTATGACGTTAATCTACATCCAGCCCTGCAAAGAGGTCCTTCAATTTACAGGGAAATTTAGGGGTTGGTGGCAAGACTAGCTCCCCAGCCACCGGAAAAGACTGTCACTGGCCCATTTGGACTGGTGTGGTGTTGAGGTATCACCCGCTGCGCGGCTGCACTCGGGTTCTCATCCCTGAGGTGGTGTGGCGGGTGCAGCATTGCGCTGTAATCCTCTATTCAATTCAACGTGGTATTGATTAGCTGTATGAGGTGCGCCAGTGATCGGGTCAAAAAAAAATATGTGGGTATATTGCATGGTTGGTGCAAATACTGGGGTCACTTTAGGACAGGTTTAGAATTTGCTAAGCTGACACACTTCAACAGACATCATAATATAGTTCTACACCAACAAGATGATCATTTAAACCTTATCTCTGACTGCTAAGGCTTTTGCACAGTACTCTACATATTATTAATTAGTTATTATTATACTTCTATTTTACTCCGTTACATATCATGTGTGAAGTGTATGACTGTGCATCAGGACATATTCCTTTGACACGTTAATGCCTTTGGTGATACAGAGGGAACTGCGTGCTCATCTCTCCCGGTCTGGTGCTCAGCTCGGCTCCTGAACACTGGCGAGGGGCCCTTACCCACATGCGAGCACAGCAGCATTGCCACCTCCGTGCTGGCGGCGGTGGCGGCCAGCAGACTGACGGAGAGGTGCGCCGTCTGGGAGGATGCATCTGCGCTCAGGCACCGCGTCAGGGACTGACGGCACAGCAGGCTCTTCATCCTGAGGAAGAAGAGTGGAAGGACAGCAGCTCAGTGCATGTGGAGGCGACAATTCACCTAGACACAAAACCACCTCTGCGGTCTGACGCCCTGCAGTAAAAACCAGCATCAGTCCGCCTGCATATTCCCATTGTACTGTAAAGTCAGATCGTTCTCCTGTAAGCGCTGGCTGTGGCCTATTCTGCAAAACAAATGATTTACTACAGAATTCCATGCAATACTTTCTCCAACATTCTTTGCACTGTTACTGATTATTGTTCATTATTATTTATTGTTACCGTTTATTAATGTGTAAAATTCTTAACTATGTAAATGTGTATTATGTTACAGTAATCCTGCAATTTCCTAAGGGATTAGTAAAGTATCTACCTATCAATCTATCTATCCATCCATCCATCCATCCATCCATCCATCCCTCTCTCTCTCTCTCATAAAAGACAGGTAGGAATACCACAGCCTGAGGCCTTTGAGCAGTATGTCAGCTGCTGGTCTACACTTTCATAATTAATGCACTTCTTTTGTAGGTTTTATGTCACCTGGGTCGTCTTGACCGGATCGGAATGCCTGCAATGTGAAACAGGCACATGGAACGAAGAGCAGAATGGCCCAGGATGATAATGTTTATGGGCGAGGGGGTTGTGGGGAGGCTGCAGTCTCGCACGAATGTGCAGCATCCGCTGTGGGGCCAATTAAGCGTGAAGTGCTGAGCCTCACCGAGACAACAAAGAATTATCTATAAAAAATTCTACAATTCGACACAGGCCTTCTAGTAAAACACTGTTCGGCTCCCCCCAGCGTTTTATTATTCCCAGAGCACAGCCTTTTTTCAGTGGCCTCAGGCTCTGCATAAAAGAGGACAGTACATACAAACACACATGTAACAACAAAGTGAGAAATGTAATTTACTTAGTCTCTGGTCACGATTAAGCTCATTTTGTTACCTATTCTGTCTAATGGCACAGAACTGTTGCTGCACTCTGATTCATACCCCAAAAATCTCCAGTAAAAGGCAACATTAATTCACTTGGATTTCTTTAGACAGGAATGTGCTCTATTATATTTTAAATGTTTAGGTCTGCCTGTATTACACATATAAAACAGGCCTGCTGTAGGAGAGCTGGCTGGAACAGGAAAACGCACCACATTTTTCAACGTGCCAACGGGCTGCAATATGAAAGAGTCGGGTCTTTTTTCCCCTGAAAATTCGACAAAGGAAATTATGCCCTGAGATTGCAAATAATAATAAATTTTTTTTGTGGCTTCTGAGTCTCAGTGGAAGTTGTCGCATTTAATGGAGCGGGAGTCACAGGAAAAGGAAAACCACACAAACTCACATGGGCAGCAGCTCTCCCCCAGAATTCTCGGCCAGTGCATTGAGCACCTTCAAGCTGCTCGTCAGAACCGCGTCCCTCCGGCGGGCGGCACCAGCCACCACTGGGTCAGCCAACCGCAGCAGCCAGCGCAGCAGGGGGTGCAAGAACTCCGTCCCCTCACCACGATCCCCCCCAGAAGGTTCTGGAAAGGCCGGGTCGGGCATACTCCGTTCCACATCTCTTTCGTCCGTGCGCTCCTTGGCCCGAGGGGACAGTAGGACGCGCACCACCTCCTCGCTGTGTGACACTAGGTGGCGCAAGGCCCCAAGCGAGGCCAGGGCGAACTCCTCTAAGCTGCTGGCGGACTCCTCTCCACCGGAGGTCAAGCCACCAGCAGAGACGGAGTCAGGAGGCGAGGCATCCGTCACCAGACTCCCGGCTGGCCCGTCCACTGCCTGCAGTGCCCGGCAGAACAGGTCCACATGCTGCTGGAGGAGGGGCAGGAGGTGCAGTGCCTCTGGGCATGAGCGCTCCGACACGGGGGCCTGTGGAGCAAGCAGGGGGTATCCCAGTGCCAGCCTGGACAGGCCACACATGGCGAGGCTCTGTGTCCGGCCGAAACTGCCGGGGGGCCCATCCTGCTGCTTTGCTTCCATAGGGGCGCGGCTGGAAGATTCTCTGGGGGGGGGGAGGGACAACAGAGAGATTTCCCAAAATGGTGATAGTTACAATAAAAGGGGAGATCCCTCTTAACAAATGAAAGGATCTGATTCTTCTGAAATGATTAAATGTATAATTACATCATTTATTTTATATATTTATAGGAGGGTGTTTAACTCAGCAGGTTAGGGGTCTGCACTCACATCCAAAAGGTGGTGGGTTTGAATCCCATTCTGTCACTATAACTATCATCACCTCTGGGCTCTTGAGCTAAGCCCTTAAGTTTACACAGCTTTGGATCAAGGCATCTGCTAAATTAATGTAAATATTTGGTTAACATGATACATGCCAACAGAGCACCATCAAGGTCTCAAACTCACAACCATTTAGTCAGAGGTAATCCTCCTTAACCATTCCATTTCCAAGTTTCCAGTTTGATTTAACTAATCAGTAAACGCTGCAAGTGACCAGCATGAAATACCCCCACCCCCAGGGCCAAGGCTTACGGGCGGAGGGAGTCATTCTGGGACAGCGGCCAGGGCAGGGCGTCCGGGCTGACGCACAGCAAGTGACAGAGGCCCAAGGTACTGGGGTCCAGGGGGTGCTGGAGCAGCAGGTTCAGCAAAGAAGTCCCTTCAGGAAAGGATGTGGTGACAACACAGGAAGTGAGGTGCAGGAAGTGAGGCACGGGTCATAGTGCAAACATGCCAGCAGAAAGCCGCAAAGCATCAGCTTGGTAATCATGGAGATATTCACAAATTCATCTGCATTTAAATAGCTGTTTATGACGGCTTGCCAGGAATCCCATTAACTCACGCTTGTAATAGATCATGTTACAGAACAAACCTAACAAACATCTTACCTTGACTATGACACGAGTGCAAACTGAACGATTTGCCTCGATGTGTATCGTCGCCGATGTTATTCACAGTCTGGTTCACAGGTTTTCCATCTTAAAGGGACAGAATTAGCACAGCTGAGGGCGCCTGTGCGAAAGGGGGGTCTGTCACTTTAATTGATATCAGTCCATTCAGGTTTCTGAGAGAACTAAGGATGGAATAAACAAAAGTTTCCCTGAGAAGTTCTTTGTTTACTGTTGTGCCTGGAGCGAGATACTTCACCTTACTTTCAGTAATTACCGGGCAATATCAAAGTGTGAATGTGAAACTGTGAAAAGCACAAATGAAATAGATACCCTAAATAAGAGAGCAAAGGCCCTTTCCCACCACAGGAACTTCTTTCAGAAACCAGAAACTTGTTTTGTTCCCACCACAGGAACTCACCCTGACTGTAATTCCAGGTCTTTTTTTTTTTTTTAAGTGCCTACTCTGGACTAGGCACTTTTTGGACAACCAGGAACTACTGGGGTGGGGTTTATAGCGATAAACTTTACTGACTGGTTGACCACAAATACCAACTCCAACATGGAAGTTATGCAGAAGTGCAGGGAACAGAGAAAATAGAATAGATGAAATTAATTTTCAACAGCATTTCAACAGCATTAAAAGCATAAATGAAAACCATTTTTCTCCATATAGTCTCCATATTTCTGGCTCAGAAAATTTGATCTCGGCAATCCACCATAAAAGTGTTCTAGCTTCTCTGTCATGAAACTTGCCAGGGATGATTATCGAAATAACATTACATCATCTTTTATTCTGTGGAAACAAAAGATCAATCTCCTGGCCAGATTTAATAATGAATTATAAACATGCTGCTGGTCGGTACTTTAACACCTCTTCTAATTAGAGTGCTACCCGTTCTGTTTTGAACCAATATGGTACGCGAGACGGCCCAGGAACTCGGAACCAGGATCCTGAACTTGGTGGTAAAGTGTCTCATGTGACTAGGAGGGTAGTGGGAACAAAACTTTGAAGATCACGCCAAGGACAGTTGGCATGGGAACCCGAGCAATACTGGGTCTTTGCAGCTCTGGCTGTTAGTGTTTTTTATGCAGGGACCGTTTACTGGAGGGGAGTGATAAACCGTTTAAAACACTGCATGAGGTGCTGCTTCTCACTGAATAAATATCGGTGGTAAATGAGAAACAAGTGGTGTGGTTACTGGGGGGTGGCAACTGCCCCACTGTCTCAGCAGCAGTCTTCTGAGGTCATCAAAGGATGCTCTCCAAAAAATGGGTGAAACGTTACAATGCTGTACACCCCAGCAGATCAGGGCTGCATGGCTCCTGCCCTCCAAAAGAGGGAGCACTACTTTAACAAATTAATTATTCATTGGTGAAATAACCTGTGTTTCAAGCTATCGGTCAGGGTGTGGGTTAGGGATCACTCTGGTTCTTCACACTTTCCAGACGACAGAGCAGTTGCATACGACCCCTTAGTTAAGCTATGAAGTAAGCGTGCTAAACATGTTACCTTCCCTCGAATGCTCTTTGAGCGGCGATCCTCCCTTGGGCAGCTGGGCTGCAAAGGCCTCCTTGGTGAGGAAGCGGCTGACGCCGGTAGAGGGCCCGTCCCCCTCCTGAGGGTGCGGAAGCAAGGGTCTCCTCTTCGGACTGGTGGGACAGGGGGGAACCGTGAGAAAGGTGACTTTAATCGAGAGCAGCTCACAGCACAACAGCAGCCGTGTTTTGCCGACTTTTAAAATTTTAAAAAGGCCGAAATTTTAAAAAGGCATAGTTCGTCTTTACAGCCCATTGGCTAGATGTGTTCCAGATGGATCCGAATCACTAGGCTGCTTAGTCGCATGTGCAAGTAATGTAGAAATCTTATAAAAACTAGAAATCATAAAAACTGAGAAGAAATCCTTAAAAAAAAACATAGTTTATAGTCATACAATCATCTTCAAACTATTTATCTACTTCAGAGAAATGCAGAGGCTATCCTCGAAATCAAAGGGCACGAGGCAGGGGGACACCCTGAGCAGGGATGTCTGTCCATCATAAGGAACAAACACTATTGGCAATTAAGAGAGACCCATAAACCTAACTGCATGTTTCTGGACTCCATACAAACAGAGTAGGGATGGAAATCGAACCCTCAACCCTGGGGGTGTGTGTCAATGATGCTATCCACGGACCCACCGTTCCACTGAACAATGATCCACAGAATGCTATATTTCCGCATAAAGAAGCATGCAGCTGTCACTGGGAGCATAAGAAAACCATGAGAAGCTATTTGAATGAAAGCTCACCTGTTTCTCGTAGCGGGCGAAATGGGTAGCTTAGCTCGTTCCGAATTTAGAAGCCTTGTCTTGATCTCGTTTATTTCCACTTCTTTAAAGCGCAACTCGGACTGCAAGCATTGAACCTGCAGAGAGAGTGGTAACATGAAGCTGGAGACATGCGCATGTGAAAGCTAGCTCATGGCACATATATTAATGTTGAAAACACAACACACCAAGTAAATAATCTTAAAATATACAAAAGTGTACTTTGTTTTGTACATAGTGATAATTTCATACTTATTTGAGACACTCCCTTTGACCAACCATAACTCAGAGCATCACATGTAAAAAAAAAAATGAATGTAAAAACGCACATCAAATTATTGCCTTTAACTGTATTTGGATATTTTTCACTAAATTTAGCATACCATGTATATCATAATACGCCAACAATGTGACTACACTGCCGGGCAAAAAAAATGTGCCAAAGCTCAATGCGGTGCGGTTCGGATTTGGCCCATTGTTATGCTCGCGGGAGAATTACTTGCACAAAAAAGTTCTGAGGGCAGAATGAGAAATGATTGGTTCAGAGAGATAACCAATCAGATTGTAGAGGAGGCCGGGAACAAAGCATCTGATTGGTTGAGTCCTCCTCCTGCTGTTGCTTGGACCCCCCTCCTCTACAGTCTGATTGGTGATCTCTCTGAACCCAGGAGTGTATTTCCCAAACAGCACACAGTAGTTCTGCAGTCTGAATGCCAAAACTTGTCCTTTATGAACACAGGTGACACAGCAGCTTAGCAGAGACCCCCAGGAGCTGCAGTCCCGCTGCTACCTTTTTGGAGAGTGACTTCTCCTTCTCAGTCTGCACCTGGGCCCTCTCCTGTTCCTGCAGCAGCTGGGCCTGCCTCTGCTGCTCCTTCTCCTGCTTGGTTTGTCTAAGGGAGTCTCGCAGCACCTGGATCTCCCCATTCTTCATCAGTAGCTCCTCCTCCACCTCTTGCAGCTGATCACCCCAGATACAGCATACATCATGAACACCCCAAACACTGTACTTAAGCTAGGCAATAACAATCTGCTGATTAATCTGACAATTCCAGTAATAATTTAAATATAATATAATGTAATATAATACCGTGCTGGTGACTGCCCAGGGTTGGTTCCTGCCTGCGCCCATTGTTCCCGGGATAGGCTCCGGTCCCCCCCACAACACCGGTTGGAATTAAGTGGTTACAGTGATGGGTGGATAATATAATGCCTTGCATTTGGCGCAAGACAGGAACCAAGCAACCGCTGTGGTGCACACTCAGTCAGACATGCAGTTAATTTAGACACTCCAATTCACTTATGTTGCATGTTTTTGGACAGTGGAAGGAAAATGGGAGGATTTGCCAAATAGCCACACCCACACAGGGTGAACATGCAAACTCCACACGCACAAAGCGGCGGTGTGCAGCAGCAACGCTACCCACAGTGCCACCCTCAATAATGCTTGCACAAAATGTGCAAGTTTAATGATGATTCCTTTTCAACTTTATCTAGTATATGTTTTTTTAAAAAAAGTTTATCGCCACCTTCTTTTACATGAACTCTGCATGCACTCTCAGGACAATCAGGATCACGGTCATGCTTGCTGTTGGGCTCACTCATAAACTGTGTGGCCCGTTTGTGAGAAATTAAAGGAAAATAAGTGAAGAGTGTAATGTGAATGAAATATAGCATACTTACTTTTGAAATAATAAATAATCTGGTAATAAAAGTGTAAAACTTACACCTTATGAACTTAAAGGTAATGCATAACATCAGGATACAGTTTCAGTGCCCTGGTGTCACATACTACCAACAGGCCAAAGAAAATTTGACATGCACTATTATCATCTTTACGCATGCTGTATATCACAGATATAGTGTGTCAAAACGGTGGTTTTTATACATGCCTACCTTCTTCTTCAGTTCAGCTTGTTGTGCTTGGAGTTGTTCACAGATAATCTCACACCTGTCAGTTTTATTCTGCTGCTGTCCCTTTCCTGCACCCCCACGCCACAAAAAGACTACATGACAACTGGTCAGATGCTAACCAACACACACGATTTCATGTTGTGTACAAAGGCCACAGTATTTCACCATAATAACACAGACACATACTTCGAAACTGAATTCTGTCTCTTAAATAGATTACATTTTTCGATAGCTATACTGTGTGCTACAGTAAGTTTCAATTATTATTTCCACTTGCTTACAAATAAAGAGCAAAGAAATGAATGTGACTTACTAAAAGCTTCCACTGTTGCATTCTTCAGACTGGTCCCTGCGTTCCTCCGAGCATCACCACTGACTCCTGCCGAACCAAATGTCCTTCTAGCCTCTAGCCCAGCTGTGCGAGGTGGGCCCTGGCATGCAAATGCGGAGCTGCGGCTTTCTTTGGGGGAAGGCGGCGCTAAATCGTCCGTGATTGCCTGTGATGCGATTATATCTATTTCATCGAGGTCATCCTGGGTGAAGTCCTCATCATCGCCAAAGGGGTCTGCATCAGGGCGAGCATCATAACTCTCCCCTCTGAGACGCTTGTTCGGCGGGTACTCCATAACAGCGACCGTTTAACACCTATCCCAATAATGGTCCTTATTTATTCCTCAGTCTGCGAAATAAGGATAATATATGTATAATATGAAAGAAATGCATAAGAGGCAAAATGCAGATACTATTAACTATAATAATTAAAATGCAATCGTGTAAAAAAAAAAGTGCAAAAAGTTTTACACTGAAACTCCCCACGGAAGGCTATAACACGAAACCTTTCTGCTTGGTAAACTAGCTAATTAGATGTTACAGTCACGCTTACCAGTGGGTTCACTGGTAACAGTAACTTCAGTTGTAACTTTAGTTATGTAACTTTGTTGAAACAATGATGCCTTCCAGTCGGCCGTCTACTCACGATTATGTGCCTTGAATGGCTAGAGGAATGACGTGCAGCAAGTAACATCTTTTAGAACCCACGCTTCACTGTTCCTCATGATTATTTTTTACATTCAGACAGTCAGTGTTGTTTTGTCGTGAAAAAGCACGCTACTCTGCATAGCATCCTGTTATAACATAACCCCATTCCGTATTCAACGTGAACCACTCTACTTTTGAGTAAATCACACAATCACTTTTCAGCAAAAAAAAGTAAGGTACAATTTCATTGGATGATACAGCAGGAACGCTGCCTCTATACGGAAAGCCAATAAGGACAAAATATCTTTCGTATCTGAAGTCGTTGACTTGAAAATGCGTGTATACGCGCACGTACGGGGAACCTGGCAATTTATCGAGTCATTCAATATACTTATTACTATTTGTTTTATTTACAATAACACTTTTGGGGACACAATTGTCAGTTATTCATGTTCAATCTTCAGGTGTTCATGTTCAAGTCACTTTATCGTTTAAAGTTAGTCGAGTAGTATACAGTCAGCAACGTTTGTAAAAACCTGGCGGATTTATTCAAACGACTGGGAAAAAGCCAGATTACATAATAATATATATATTTAGTACTACATGCGTGAGAGTACAATGAACAATAGCCAAGCGAAATATTTACAAAAAAAAAACGCTTTATTTTCGAGGAAAAAAAAACTCAGCACATTCGCTTCGGATTGGATGATTTTCACATAACCTCCATCGCGGGCCAATCAGCGTCGAATGCGTTCGTCTACTGCGGCTCAAAAACAAAATCCCCCATTTAGTGCGCTGACGTCAAGCGGACCGCGTATCATGATTGGCTGGCCGTGGCTGTGTAGCCAGAGAATGTTTACCATCCGTGTGAATGAGTAAATTTTCCCTGATGAAAAGAACGTCGATAGAGAGTAAAAAGTAAAGAAATTTAGCCTGATGTTAAGTGATATAGGTTACCACAGTTAAAGAAGTGAGGTTACAGTGTTAGCATTAACAGAGCATAAAGTCTCAATTGAACATCTTGACAAAGTAGACTTGCTTTGTGATTGTTGGTTACAGCTGTATGAACAAAGGGAAAAGTGTATCTCAGACGGGCCTGTGGATGGCCTTTCTTGTTTTTGTATTGGGCTATAACGTTAAAAAACTCCGCTTACTGTGTAAAATTGCCTGCATATATCCATTTGGGCGAATCCCGAAAGCGTTTGTACTTTCCAGTGTTTGATGAACAAAGCAAGTTGTTAAAATGAAAACTGAGGTTTCGGCTGCTGCGAGTTTTATCACTAGATTGCTGAAAACTACCGGACTTTTGACGGAGGAGCAACTCGAACAGTTCAGCCTTTCGCTGGAGAAGGCTTTGGGAGGTGGGTTTCTTTCTGTCTCGACTTTATTACAGCGTGAGCACGTAGTTTTTGGGTGCCATTGGCATACCTGTGTGTGTTTATATTGCCGAAGTCAGATACCTCACTATAAGAATATAGTTCAGTATCTAGCTGAATGTTACCTCTGGTTAGAGCAATAATACGTAGAGTCGCAGTATTTCTAAAGTTAAAGTTTAAATCCAGCGGATTTGTTTGGCCATAAAGGTTGGTGGATCTCAAAGCAAAGTTGTGGATGTTTTTTTGTATCGCCCCTCCCCCCAGAGCACTATCAGCACCACTGGTTTCCTCAAACCCCCTGCCGAGGTTCGGGTTACCGATGCATCAGGATCAACCACGAAATGGATCCTCTGATCGCCAAGGCGGCGAGTACCGTAGGACTCTCCCAGGAGCAACTTTTCCTGCTGCTTCCGAGTGAACTGACGATGTGGATCGACCCGTACGAGGTCTCTTATCGGATAGGGGAAGACGGATCCATCTGTGTTCTTTATGAGTCCACGCCACCGCCACCAGCACTGGCAAATGGAGGTTCCACCGATAAAAGGATCAGTTGTAAGGATGAACTGAGAATAAGGAGGTCAAGTTCCTCTAAACCTCTTAGTATGATGACTGTTTCGAGCTAATTTTTTTCTCTTACTAAAAAGGCTTATTTACGGTCTGTATTTTCCTACATTTAATGTAGATCTACGCTTCTAAGAAAACAAAGATTAGCGATAGATTTTAGTATTATTAGTAGAGAACGTGTGTCTAAAACTTATAGCCATAGATTGTACCAGGATGTATTCTTTTAAAAGGATCTTACACTGATGTTGTAAATGTTTTACAAAGTGATATCAAAGTAAATTGATGATTTCCAATAAAGCTCTGATGTCTACCTGGTGTTCTTTACTGAGTTTACTGATTACTTTTTAGTCTTTCTCGATTATTAAGAATAAACAAGACACATATACTTATTAGGCAAGTGTGTATTTTGCTTGTATCTTTTCCAACCAATAGTTTCACTACAGATTAATCTCCAATTAAGAACTGACTTTAAAATAAAGAGCATTGTCAGCATTTGGTCCGAATACTCTCTGTTTGGAGATGCTTTCCTCTGCAGAATTATTAAACAAATTATTACTGCTATTAAAATGGGCCAAAAAAAGAATCTTATATAGAGCAGAGAACAACAAACCACAAATGCTGAAATATGTTATCCGCCCACTAAGGTACACAAGCTAGAACATTAAAATTGGGCATGGATACGTCTCAAGATTTCACAAAGGTTTCATGGACAGATGATTAGAGTGACTCTTGGTCGACCAAGTGGATGGACACCATCTTTAAACACCAACAAGTGGTGGTGGAGCATGGTGATGTGGGCTGCAATTGTCAGTGATGAACTTGTCCAACCTTTCCAGAAGTCAGCAGTTTTCAAAAAGGTTATGATACATGCAGGACAATATGCCCCTTCCCATGCAACAAAGTATCCGATAGACTGGCTAAGAAAGGCTTCAAAGCTGACTGAATTATGACCAGGCCCCCTTCATCGCCTGACTTAATTAAACCCCATAGAAAACTAATCAGCCTTTCTAAAGTGAGATTTACCAAGATGGCAAGCAGTACACTTCTCAGAGCAGTGTCTGGGAGGCGGTCCTCCCTGCCTCAGCTCATATAGGATGTGATCAAATCAAAATCTTGATTGATTCAATGAATAACAGGCTCATGATGGTCACTGAGAAGAAAGGTCACCATACAGGACATTAAGCTTAATAAAGTGGGCTGCATAGATTGGCCAATAGTTTATTATCCCTTACATAAATTGAATAACTAAAACTGTTTTAAATTATTATTTCTGTTGACGGTGAAGAGAAAAATATCCACGTCGTTTCTGATTGCCTAATAATTATGAACACTGGTAATCAATTTGTTTTTTTGCAACAGACTAATGTAACATTTCTGAATTCACTTTTAGAAGCTTGTCCAACCTCTGCTAACATTATATCCAGGAATAGTACTTGCCTAATAATTCGGAGGTAACAATTAATATGTTTTTCCTAAAACTTATTTAGGAAAAGGGGTCATGGTGAACAGAGGATACCCTGGATGGTGCCAACTGATCACAGAACAAACCCACAACTTCACACTACAAGCGATTCATTTAAAGACTCTGATTCATCTAATCCCTTGTTGCTGGACTGCAGAAGGAAAACCCCCACATATGCAACTACAATATACCTGAAAGTAAGATTACACATAGAAATAAGATTAGTATGAAATTCAAATGGCCATATTTGATTTTGCTTCTGTTGGCTGAAGGTTTGTATTGCTAGTACTGTACCAATTCTATGGTAAAAACAGGGTTGAAAGAACTTGTATGTCTGGATAAAAAATCCTTTTAAATAATCAGGACATATTTCACCACTAAGTTTAACAAACACTGCGTATCATTTATTGCGATAACTCAACTCTGACTAAATCCTATAGTTATTCATGTAGGTATTATTTTACAGTTCGACCTACTAAATATCAATGAAAAGGTGGGATTCCAAACATAGTTGGCATTCTTATACCACATTTATATTACTGTAATTTTCAGTTGTCATATTTAGTCACAGTAATTTTGGTACCTGAAGCATTACACTCTAACTAAAATGGTTCATTTCTGAGGTCTGTAATACAGTGTCATAAGATGGAATATAGTTCTCTAAACACTATAGGTTTTTCTGATTTCACATTCCGGGTGTCCTCAGCCATATGCCTTGTGTTTCCCAGTGCTGCAGGTCCATTGTAACACATTGTACATGGATTGATGTATGGTGGCAAAGGAGCAGTGACTGCCTTCACAGGACTTGGGGCCACTAATGCAGTTTATCTGATTTATTTAAAAAACCTGGGTCATAGTAATCGTGAGGGTCGAAAACGCGCAGTCTTGTACGTATCCTTATCAGAAGGCACTTACTTACATATAAAAATGTCACTAAAACATGATTACCTGCTATTTTTATTTAATCGTATGACTCTAATTAAATTCGCAAAATATGTTTACCATTTTGTGTTCTAGATTACGATTAGGAAATAACTGTCGTTTTTTTCTTGCTATTCAGATGTTCCAAAACATGAAACATATCAGTGCTACTAATTATATTAAATCACAAATAATTCTTTTACATATTAACGAACCTCTATACTTTATGTATAACATATCTAATGGACATTTTTAAGTCATTTGTGTAATACAAATGCATACATACAATACAAAAAGTTACAATGTGTGATGTCATACGTTTCAGAACAAAGCATATTTATTTATGAGTAAAAGGAAATCTTTTCATTGCACTTTATTGTTTCACGTCTTGACGTCATTCATTCATTACAGATTTTACATAGAAGGCTTTACTTCCTGGACAAAGAGGCAGGACTTAAATTTGATTGGCGTAAGTATTGTGCAATACATGTCCAGTACTGGACAATTTTCTGGCTTGTCAATTTTCATTTGCCAATGAAAGTTGTATTTATGAAATCTTGGCAAATCGGGTGAGAGTAGGTGGGATATCCTTGAGAAAAGCGGTAGTGGTAGTAGTCTGTTGGTGTTTCGCTTAGGGAAGCGATCATTTTCATTTCAGTTTGTGTTTATGTGTCGACACGTCAGTTTAGTTTAGTTAAATCATATTTAAGGTCACTTGTGTTATGGAACTAGATAAAATGGACGAGAACGATTGGAAATACCACGGAGAGGGTAATAAGAGTCTAGTTGTCTCTCATGTTCAGGTAAGTATCGATAGCATCAGCTAACATATAACAGCTAGTTTGTACAACTACTTAACATGCAATAATTTCAGGCTGGTTGCAACTGAAGTTTCTTTTAAAAAAGGAACGATCACAGTAACCCTGTAAAGATCTAATCAATTAGTTCAAGGCGTGTTTGATCCTAATATGAATTGGCATTTTATTATTTATAATTTTCACTGTTTAATGGATTAATTAATTCCAGTTGTTATTCAGTACAGGTGCATACGTTCACACCCTCAAGAAGTGTTATTCACTACTGACGTTCAGACATTTTTTTTTTTTTTACTGCTTGAAGGAATATCCAAAAGTTTACGATCACATTAATTTTGGATTTAATTGTGATTTGTAGGTCTTGGTATAGTTTAGCACACGTACAGAGTGTGTGGCAATGAACCTACAGAAGAGGAATGCGGAGAACGAGCACTTCTATTTATATCGCTAAAAATATTTCCCTTTGAGAAACCCAGCAGAAACTGCCCTTTTGAAGATGAAGTATTTCATTTACGCTGGTACATTTCTTCCGGACTGACATTACGTGCAAGCACTATTGTAAAAAAGTTTGCTTTTTTAATGAGAGGGCGCTTTGGAAATTATTGTCGCATATTGTCACATAGCTTGATCATACCGGTATGGACAGATAAAGATAGATAAAGTGCGATAAAGTCTTTGCTGATCAGCAGGGCGAACATTTAAAAATGTATGGAAGTGAGCTTCGCGAGGATCTTTGAATTTAAAGATGTATGAATGAGATAAATACGTCAAATATAGGCGACCAGTTCCCTTTTTAATTTATTCCAGCGACGCTTAAACGCCTATTAAGGATCATTAAGAAGCAAATGTCAAATAACCCAGGGGAAAGTCTAACATAACAGTGTATAAAGCGTTGAATTAAAATGTTTAACAGTGTAAATTGTACATTTAGAACCAGTGATTCAGTACTGTATTGAACTTGGTTTCTAATGTGGTAAATATGTGATCATTTCAGTACATGCTGTACACTGAACATTCAGGGGCACAACTGCCTATATTTCATAGGAAACTAGTTGCATCTTTATTAGTAGCACTGACATCTATTTTTCATGTCCATTTGCTATTAGGGCAGTTTTCATTTCATTATGACGTTAACAGGGGATTGTTTCCTGATTTCTAGATTGGTTGCTAAAACTGAGACAGTTTCGATAAACTGTTCTTCTATAACATTATTATTATTATTATTATTATTAGGCTATATTAAAACATAATGTGCAAATATTTTTATCAATACGGTTTATAACGGGAGAACTGAAATGCCATTAAACCTTTGAAAGTGTTTGGAAAGGTGTGATGGTGGTGTGAAATGTTTACTCGTGATTTATCGTCAATTGATTTAATTTTTGTGGGGAAAAACACATAATAAAATGGCCAGTGGCTTATATTTATTAGTTGTCTTGCATACGTACTTCGTTGTGGGATATAAAAAAATGTTACATAATGTAAGGCTTTTAAAAATACATGTTTATTTATACCGATTGTCAGTCGAATATTAACTGTGCTGCTTATCAAACCACATATTATATATGTTCGTTTTGTTTAATGACCGGGATATGTCATACGCTGTATATAACGTAGCTTATTATATAAACTGTCCTCAGAACCGTGTCAGGACAGTGCTCTTGGTTGCTTATTGTAATAAATATATATTTTAAACGAATTATATATAATTTTATCACATCACGCCGGTTCTTAGACATGAGGACGCCACTCAAAATTATTTAAAGCCGAAGTGTTGCATTATTGCGGCATTACTGTGTTGGTCTCAGGTTCTTTGAAAAGTAAAGGCTGTTAACGACGAATATCGTCTCTCTTTCAATTTATTTTTATTGCAGAATTCGCAAGTCCTTCGCCTTTTGAAATACCCCACAGAAGATGCTGAACAGGCACACCAGGTAGAGTTTAATGGGAACTTTGTGGGGGGGGGCGGCTTCTTAAAGAATAATGAATGTTCTTGCCGTCATCGCCTTCTTAAATTAAGTAAACACTTTGTGACACACATCAGGCCATGGAGTGAGTAAAACAGATAGTGTTACTTGTTAATCTTGCTTTCATTTTATTTTTGGCCTTCATTTGGCTAATACACAAACTTCCCGAATGAAGGTTGCCGGGAGCAGTGACTGGTTCTGAAATGTCTTCAGTCAGTGGGCTGTCACAGCAAGGATCCAGTCCCATGTGAGGGCTCTTGTTACAGCCCAGCTCTTGAGTACAGATCGAACCTGGGCACCCCACTCTATATACAAGATAAATATTAGTGTCTAAATGTTATTCGCAGTATAAACAAGCACACTAGCGTTAAACAGGTACAGTGTGGAAATAAAAATGAGGACAAAATCTGGAAGTTTTCAAAGGGACGTGCTGTGTCACTAAGGCTTATTATGTAGGAGATATTGAATTTAGGTGGCATTTTTGAAGTTCTGTTGAGACTGGTAGTTTGTTGGATAATATGGCTAGGTCTTCAAGGGAGGGGTGGCGGCTGCTGTTTGATGGCGGGGTGCTGGGGACACGGTCCGGCCCTGGTGTGATAAGGGCTACGAGGCATTTGCCTGGATGCAGAGGCTGTTTTCGAACCCTGCTAAAATTAGTCATCATCCATCACTGATGTCCCTGTACTGTCCCTGATGATGAATGGCTGCGTTCTTTCTGCATCCAGACATCGGAGCAGGCCTTCAAACACATCCAGAACATCGTGGAATTCAGTAAGAATGTCATGAAGCCTCTTCTTGGAGAGACCTGCGTTCACCACGGGGTAAGGATTCCTTGCGGCGTTGCTAAAACAGAGCAGCATGTCACCCGAAAGCTGAGCTCGTGACATCGGATTACTCCACTGCAGCTTAACTGAAAAAAGTGTTGTTAGGTATGTTGTGTTGCCAGAGAACATTCTGGTAGGTCATTAGCACAGTTTGAATACGAGGTCTATTTTTAGGGATCCTAAACTGTACTTTTGCAAGCTTGTCACACTGAGACCTAAAACCTGCTGGATGGAAAATTTTGCATCACTGAAAACTGGGTTTCATTTACTTTTATTTATTTAGTAGATGCCTTTTCCCAAAGTGACGTACAAGTGAGTAAATCTTGGCGTCAGAGGGTAGTAGCGGCAAGTTTCCAACGTCTATGATGCAGTTAGAGTTTAAGAGACTAGCACAAAAGCTCAACAGCAATATGATTACTACGTCTGCCCCAGGATTCAAAGCCACTACCTTCTAGATGTGGGTAAAAATGACAAACCGGCTGAGCTGCATTCTGCCACAAGAATCACTTAAAATTTTTTGAGCTTCTGTGTGGCTCATAACTTTTTTTTTTTTTTTTTTAAGAAGTTTGTCCATGCCTTTCTCCAGATGGCTTGTCAACTTAAATATAGCAAGATTTCTGCTGTGGGATTCTTTGCTTTGTGTGGCAGGTGTAGAGTAGCGATAGACTAGGGAGAACCTGCTGAAAAGTGTGAGTGAAGCACCGTAAAGAATCGGCGCTCTTTTTGTGGTGAAGGTCAAAGCAGACAAACTGTTCGCCGTCACACACCATCTCCACAGCGTACTGTTAAACACTTTAAGCCAGTTACCTTCACTAACATTTTCATACTGTGTATTACCTGTAAATTCAACATAGAAGCCAACTGACCTGATGTTCTCAAAGGGTGATAAAGTTACTCTGCCAACCACAAGCTTAGGCATACACACTGGACAATGGAACTGATAACATTTTTTCTTAAGCATGTATAATAAGTGTATGCTTAATACAGCATGCAGAGTATTCCGTAGGACAATGTTTCCTTTTTTGTCTTTTAATGGGATTATATTTCAAATTGGCTCGAGTAGCAGTGGGGTTATATTTTTCTGTAATTCTATACATACATACACATATATTAAATACATTTTTATAAATATTATATGTAACCAACTGCATATAGATCTCTCTAAAATGTACTTTCTAGCATTTTGACCATATGACCATTTAAAGTGCGAGCACCCATACAGGACCACATAGTGTTCACCTGTGAATCCCCCCCGCAGCAATTGTAGCATGTTGTTGTGCAAATCTTCTGTTTCTTCTGAATATTCGCCTGAGATGTCACTGTGTGTGTGTTTGACAAAAGCCTGCAAGCCCAGAAGTCCTCGTTTTTGTCCTTAGTGGTGTCTTATTCCCAGTAAATCTCATTACTTAGAGATATGAATTCCTTTACTAATCTGATTGCAACATAAAAGCATTCAATGAACATTCATTGGCCCTTGCATAGTCTTCTTAGTAGCTGTTGTGCAGCTCCTGCTTTGTACCTGGACGTTCATTGTAAGCTCAACCTAGCTGCACTTATGCCTAGCCGACTCTCAGAGCATGAATGTTTGCAATGTGCTATTTGCCTTGCTGTACCATGATGGCAAAACAATGGCCCTCAGTCTGCCTTTGGGTTTCCCTTGCTGGAGAAGGATGTGTGGCTTTGTGGTCCTCTGGTTTCCTGGTGGAAGATTCTATGTTGGTTTCCTGCTTGCTGAGGGACACTCATTTTCTCCATGATGGAAAGGCCACTTAGTTTGTTTTGTGATGCTTTATTTATGCACCGTACTCACTTCAGATACCGTTGCATTCATATCCCGACATTGCCCTCATATGAATCGAATCTTAGTGACATGGACGTCAATGTGGTTCTCCCCCCTGCAAGTTTATTGCGTGATTTTTGCCCAGGCTGCTCTCTGGTGTCACGTTCCTCTCTGCACGAAGCTTTTGCTCCAGCCTGTCTGCTGAATCCTTTGTGCTTGTAGCACAGTAAAATGATCTGTGTTTTCTGAGAAGGATGTTCGGTAACTGGGAACAGTCAGACTACCAGTGAAACCAATCCCTCCGGGAACTGTGCAGCAAGCTCGGTGACACAGGAGATGGTCTGAGGATATAATATAAATGTCACTTTCCAAAAAAAAAAAAACAATCTTGCTATCACAATTTTTGGAGAGCTGGAAGTGAAGAAAATGCTGGATTTTCAAGTCGTATTTATTTTTTCCCCTTTTTAATTAATACTCTGCAATAAAATGTGAGGTATGGAATTACAGGAACAGCTGAAGGTTATCATTTGTTGGTTAATATAGTACCATGAAGTTACATCTGTTTAAGGAAGGTGAACATGCTAAGGCACTAATAATTAAGTATCATTTTTATACTGTCTGTCAAGTTGTTTCCTGTTTAGAGGTTTTTCCTACTGCAGTCAAACGCAGATCAAGCAAATTAGTAGAATAGCATAATAAGGATTATGTTCGTTGCTGTCTTTAATATCTTTGCAGGAAGCCGTTAAACTCCCCTTGGATTTTCTGAGGCAGCTGTCCTTAAAGGTCCAACACGAGCGGCCAGGTAAACATTTAAGACCAGCCCTGCGTGGCCTACTTTCCCACATTACCAACCCCTCCCACCTAGCGATTGGCCCCTTAACGGATCCTTTAATGACATCACCCGCATTCTCACTGCATCATTGCGCGAGGTGATGACATCACCTGCATTCTCACTGCATCATGGAGCGAGGAGCTCTTGCACTCACTGGAGCAGAACTTGACGTGACTCAACACTGCGGTCACAATTGCTCATTAGATGGAAGTTGAATAAGGGGGAAATGTGGCTACACCCTTCGTGTGACTTGGCTCCGGCATGTAAGCTGTCTCAACCCCATGACCGGATAATGGCCACGTGCAGCAGCTATGAGCATCTTCTTAATTGCTTAATTCTGGGAAGTAGATGGTCTCTAGTTTTCTCTTAATTCCAAAATAAGAAGAACGAAACAGATTGTAAGGTCAGTTCCTCTGGCAAGGGGAAGTTGTCTCTGATGTAACGTTAGGCGACGGGGTAATGAGTGAAGGGAGATCCTCTTTTCCTGTAGGTATCAATCTCGTTATAATAATTGATAAGTGAAATGGCTGCTTTTAGATTAATTTCACTATATTACGATTACAATAAATAAAATAGCTCTGATTGAATGTGTCTGTGCCCTGCATGTAAAAAAATCTAAAATCCAGCGTTTTCTTTTTGGTGAAGTGTAGATGTTTGGGTTTCGAAGTGTAAGTCTGTCTTACAGGCGGCGGTGAGAATGTGCCCTTTACCGCAGCGTATTGCCACTTTGGCTTCTGCAGAGTCGCGCTGTGACAAGGTGATGGACACATTCAGTGGCTGTGCGCTGTGCCTGCCCAACCTGACGCAGCTCTCTGCCTGCCGCCTCAGCGACCGCCGGCCGCAGCTCTGCATCGAGATCAAGGTGAGCTTTGTGGAGGTGGGGGGTACCAACGGCTTGTCTGTGAAGGACACCAGTGCTGACTGACACTCTTTCCTGTGGGTGGGAGATTTTCAAATCACTGCAACTCATTAGCTCACGCATCCTTAGAGGGTAATGCTAAAAAGCTGTTTTTTTTCCCTTGCAGCCAAAATGTGGATTTCTGCCATCTTCACTGCTGATCATGAAGGAGGTCAAGCGTCGGGTGTGTCGGTTCTGCATGCACCAACACTTTAAGGTGAGGGGGTCAGGCTGTTTCCTGTTACTGCGGGGTCCCTCTTCTTGCTGGTCTTGGTAAACCAGCAAAAAATGATTTAATAACACTTAACGAAATAAAATTTAGCATTTGCAGTATCTCGGTATTTATCTTCTGTAACATTTTGTCCAGTACTGGTAGGCCTGGAGCCTATCCCAGAATGCACAGCACTCACATGTGGGTTTACCCTGGACAGTGTGCCTGCCTATCGCAGAGCCCACGCACATAGCATTGATGCTAGAAACCACAGAGCCCCATGTATGCAAATGCAGTGGGCCGGAATCCTAGGGGCCATTTGGCTAGTTTGATTCCCCCTGGTGGAAGAAATGCAATATGACTTTGAGGTATGCATTAAGAGTACAAATACGGTTTTGTTTTGTGCAGATAGCTAATGGAAAGTGGAAACGGATGAGCAGATACTGTCCTCTGGATCTGTTTTCAGGGTAAGTGACCATGAAACATACACAGCTAGTGCTTTACTGTTGTGCAGCTTCTAGTGTATCAGATTATCCTGATGTTAACTAGTAATACTGAAGAAATTTGTAGGGTGAGGGGAGGAGAAGATACTCATTTAGGAAACTATATTCGTAGTTACTTTTTCTAAAATACTCTTACAGTATGGCTTCATACAGTATAGATCACCTCCATGTGTATGCATCTTTATATGTTCGTCTAGGAACAAACAGAGAATGTACTTGGCAATTAAACACTTACTACAAGAACCACAGAACAACTTAAAAATTTTCAAGGTAAGCTTTGACAGTCTGCAGTCATTTTAAAGAGATGTTTATTCACGCGGCCTTTGGCACTTTCCGACGGATCGGGACGGGTCCGTGGATGGCTGGCCGCGCGTGACGCCGCCGTGTCCCCCACAGAACGGTGAGCTGATCTACGGCTGCGAGGAGGTCGCCTCCTGCCAGCAGGACCTGGACGCGCTTGCGCGCCACCTTGGGCCGTACTTTCCCCCGCAGGACACCGATGCGCCCGTCAACGAGCTCATCCAGGCCATCGTGGGCGCTCTGCTCGACAGCCCAGGATGCGACCATGCCGGGGATCACTGGAGAGCGCCCCCTGTTGATAGCTGTACTTACTGCGAGGGCAGCCCACTGCCTTGCGAGCTGCTCCAGAACGGTGAGACGCCCCCTTGTCAGCAGATCTCTGCTCCTGCTGTTTTTGTTTATGATTTTTCAGTCTTCCTTTTTCGTGACAATGCAGCTCACCGTCTCATATTTAGTACAGGCTGCTTTTTGCATAATGTAATTCATTAGGTGGTATTTCAGGGAAACGACTGTCAGCAGACTGCCTGTCTGCGAGGTCACTGATCTATTGCACTGTTACTTCATGGATTTATTTCTATCAGATGTGTTACACATACTTAGTTTGATCAGGGTGGTCACTGTCCGGCTGTAGGGTTTTCGTCATGTTTCATTGGTTAATTACGTCATTTAAATATTTACTTGCATCTTTTTCACACCCCTTTGTACAAACATATTTTGAGTGTTGCCATTTGAGCTTGTCGTGTTTTAAGGTAAACATACAGTCATGTCAAAAAGTGTACCCTCTTTCAGTTCTATGTTTTTATGTATCAGCACGTAATCAAACATCTGGTCCTTACTAGGTTAAAAAATAATTTAAATCTAACCTGAGGTGTAATAACACACAGATTCCACCATGTCATTATTTAACAGAAATTAAGCCAAAATGGAGAAGCTGTATGTGGAAAAACTAAGTAAACCCCATGATTCAGTAGGTTGTAGAACCACCTTTAGCACCAATAACTTGAACTAATTGTTTTCTGTATGACTTTATCAGTCTCTCACATCATTGTTGAGGAATTGTGACCCACTCTTCTTTACAGCGTTGCTTCAGTTTATTGAGGTTTGCAGACATTTGTTTATGCACAGCTGTAAGATCTTGCCACAGCATTTCGGGTTGAGGTCTGGACTTTGCCTAGGCTATTGCAACACCTTGATTTCTTTTCTTTTTCAGTCGTTCTGTTGTAGATTTGCTGCTGTGCTTGGGATCATTGTCCTGTTGCATGACCCAATTTCGGGCAAGTTTTGGCTGTCAGACAGATGGCCTCATATTTGTCTCTACAATACTTTGGTATACAGAGGAGTTCATGATCTACTCAATGACTGCAAGGTGTCCAGGTCCTGTGGCTGCAGAACAAGCCCAAATCATCACCCCTCCACCACTGTGCTTGACAGTTGGTACGAGGTGTTTGTGCTGATACGCTGTGTTTGGTTTTCGCACAAATGTGGCACTGTGCATTATGGCCAAACATCTCCACTTTGATCTCAAGCTTTTGACCTCAAGCTGAACTGTCCTTTATATTGCAGGGAACCACAGCCTGCCCAAGGATTGCATCCTGCACAAAATACTCCAAGCTCAGATGCTAGACAACCTTGACATCGAAGGGGTTTACCCCTTGTACAAGCGAGTCGAGCAATACCTTGAGGAATTCCCTAAAGAGAGGTACTCGGTTTCATTATGGATCAGTGTTTAGATGCGTGTCTAATTTTTGAAGTTGACTCTGAAGTTTGTCCACTAGGTGGCGTTTATGCACAAAGTAACGTGACAGAATGAAAGTATTTTGTCATTCTTTAGCTGCAAGCTGATGGATAGGGATGCTTTTCTCTGTTAGGGGAAAGCTACAGATAGATGGGCCCTACAATGAAAAATTCTTGGAAAAACTGAAAAACTGTCCAGCTGAGGATGATGGTTCCATTGAATATGCCGTTGGAAAGGTACCGCCTCATATTTGGGTGGAGTTTCCTTTAATGTGACATTGTGAGAAACTATGATCTGATTGCATAGCTGTTGTGATAGTTCTATGGCTGTTGTACTTGAATCCATCAGTCCCAGTCAAGGTGCATGTGGCACCCAAGGCAAGCTTCACCGTTGGCGCCCCCTGCTGAGACAAAGTGAAACTGGCTTGCTAATTTGGTGCCCCCTCAGATGGCACCCTAGGTAGCCAATGGTTGGCCATTGTGGATAAAAGCATCAGATGGCAAACACTTCATTATTTTCTTCTAGGTTCACCAGTACAGAGTATCGATGACAGCCAAAGACTGCTCCATCCTGATCGCCTTCTCCCCATGTGGAGAGGATGAACTGTAAGTATGGACACAGTCACACACCTTTCCAATTACCAAGGTTAGCAAACCATGTCTCTGTGTTTCCATTTCAAAAGGCAAAATCTTACTTAAAAACTAAGAAAGGAATGATTTTGTGTTATTTGAAATGTGCAATATTTATGTGCAGCTATTTTTTTGTTTTACCATTTTACCTCTTATTTTCTAAAGCTGTTTCTTTACTATAGGGAGCTTTCAGGGAAACCCATTCTGCTGCTGTATGCTGTACTGTTTGGCATTTGACGAACTTTGACTTGTACTGAACGTTATATCTTTTTCCTCTTAGGATGGAGCCCAAGCTGGATTTACAGACTCCAAAGCCCAGGTTCACATACTCCGTGTCCATCTTAGATTTAGACCCCAAACCGTACGAGAGCATCGCTCACCAGTACAAACTGGACTCAAAAATCGTGAACTACTATCTGTGGAACATGCAGGCCAATCAGAACAAGCCGCACGCACCAGCAACGCATGTCTACCTGGAGAGAGATGCTCAGGACTGCACCCTAGTGTTTCAGGCTGTCTAAACATCCGCGCTCCCATCACCTGCGCGGAGCATACTTTAGTTATGCAAAGTGGACCTAGATACCTCTTCCCTCCCCCCAACCCCCCTCCTGCAAAGCTGAATGCCGTTCTTGCCGAGTGAATGTAGGTTGGACTGTGGTATAAAGTTGTTGTTCCTCGAGCTGCTGCCTATGTCCCGAGATTGGTCTCGAGCGACACAACATGCCTTCACTGTGTCATTGAGACAGAGCTGGATGGATCCTGCACCTCAGGCAATTTGGACACCTATTCGATCGTACAGAATTCTGCCGTCAGTGCAGGATCCAACGTGCCCTTTGACTTTTCAATTGGCTCCGTTCTTGGTCTGTTTAAGCAACATAAAAAAAAGTAAAAACAAAAGCACTAATAATGTTGGTAACACATGTATGTAAGTGTGCAGAGAAGTAGACTGAGCAAGAATATCCAGTTGATTATACTTTTTTCTGCAGTGATGTCAAGCTCTGACTAAATGAGGTCTTACGGTTCTGTTCCTGAGTATTTATTCAAAGTTACTAGTGTAATTCAGGTTAAGTAATCACTAAAGGTTAGAGAAGCTTCTGGGAACAAACAAGTAACCACCGCAGTAAGTCTGACTGCGTTTTAACCACTGATCAACGTGGGATATTTTGACTTATGTGTACAGGAAACAGAGATAGTGGTGATGTGGGATAATTCGTAGGGAAAACTGTGGCAGGTGGTGAGTAGTGCAGGCAAACTGAGGCACCCGCGCAGGCTGCTTAGAGACTTGCAGAAGTGACCCCCTTACAGTGAACAGGCTGATGCTGACCACAGTCACCGAAGCTTTACTCTACCCTAAACTCCCATAGAAGCCAGTTCGCTTTATTGAACGTCAAGTTCCTAAAATCTGTATGGTGATTTTGTGTCAGTGCAGAGAGCATTGACCCCTTGTACCCACCCAAATTTAAAATGAAATCTTTCCATGAGCAGAATGGACATCTCTTCAGCGTAGACAGCCTGGGAGAAATGCCAGAAAAAAACCACTTCATTTTCCTTGTTAAACTGCTCTGGATTGCAGCGTCTGTTTTATTGACTCTGCTGAGGAGTGTATGGCCCCCTTTACACAGCGTGAGCTGGGATTTGATGAATGTGGTTGAGGTCTGAGGCATATCCACCCCCACTCACCCCCACATTCAGAGTCTCTTTTGGCAAGGCTTGGTAACCCATTCTGGAGACAGGAAGGCCACAGAGTCATCTTTTCCAGTGTTTAACACTGGCTTGAGCCTGTATTGGTTTAAATGACCCGTTTCTGAAAATGCAGAATAAGCATAAATGAAAGCCCCCCCCAACTCAGAACCCAACAGCTTCAGTAATGTGAATTACCTCTTAAGACATAAATGGGAAAACGGTAAACTTACAGCTTTAATCGGCTTCTTTCCCATTCGGATTTGGTTGAGCTGAACAGCCTTCAGCTGTCAAGTGCTGCTACACGACTCAGATGCTCACGTGTAACGTCTCGGGGATGATTATTCATAGCACAAATGTTCCTGCATGCGAGACGGCAAAGGCACCACCAGGGGGTCTGAGCCTTGTTCCTCAGTCCCATTAAAATCACGCCTGAAACTCCAGGCTGAGCTGGAATGCAGACCTTATCCACAAAATCATCCTGGAGTGTTCTCGCACTCTCGCTATCATTTAGCTTGAACTGTATGTAGTAGATTTAACAGCTACTACTCTGCATCATGCCTACCTTTCAAATTAGCTGACCACTATTAACTAATCCAAAAATCCCACCAAAGATGGAATATGATCCATTTGTCTTAACAGATCTCCATGTTTTGCAGAAAACTTTTTTGTTCAGTTTTTATGTATTATACAATTTCTATGCACATACACACAGACACAGTAACAGTAATTTGACCCAGGGTGTATAATGCAGTAGAACAGCAATTCGGTGTGTTTGGAATATTTCGAAGGGTGTACTGCTATTGTATTGAAGACTTACACTGTTTTTTTGAAGATGGGAAGATCCATGATTAAGCAGGACCGCAGACACTAATAATAATAATAAACAAAAACTAGCACTGTGATATTGAAGTAACACGTACTGCTAAGTTGGGTAGGTGCAGCAGAGTATGACAGACTTTTTGTATTTAAATGTTATTTATTTTTTTAGGACTTGGCTAATTATAAATATTGACAGTACAAGTATATGTACATACAGGCTGAAGAGAATGGGTTGGAGGCTTTGGTTTCAACAGGAATTGTACAGAGATTTATACTGCTAATAAAATGCTATGAGAAGCAGAATGGCCTCTGTCTTCCTTACCCAACCACTGACATGCTACCAGCAGGAGGCACTAGTCCACACACACTGCTTTTATCAGACTGTCGATTGCGGCCTCCGCTCCCAGCACACGGAGCAGACTCTGAAAGGAGCGCGGGGCTTTTTCCATCACCTTCTTCTGGTCCATGTGGAGGGCTGCCACACACACACATACACATCAGCATAAACTTCACCATGTGATCCTGTGGCTTGTGATAACCTTTTTTGTTCATTTTTGATCAATTCATTTGAGATTAGCATTTCGTCTAATCGTGCAGACGGCTATAACCCCCCAGATGGCGTTGTATGGCTCAGTAAGTTAAGCCTCTGTGCCTATGATCAGAAGGTTGCTAGTTTGAGCCCCACCCGTGGCAGAATAGTCACATGTCCTTGAGTAAGACCATTATTCACCAGCTCCAGGGGTGCCACATGCTGGCTGACTCAACTGTGACCCTGCTCCAAGCTTACTCTCGCCTGTATGTGTATCTCATGGAGAACAAGATGGGGTAGGTGAAAAGACAGTTTCCCCTGGGGATTAACAAAGTATCACTTCCAATATAACTCAGTCCTGATGTGTGCAGAAATCTTCAGATGACTCTGCAGTTGTGGGGTGTGTCGGTGCGGGCATTGTGTGGGAACGTGGCTCAGTGTGTCTTTGATCGGAAGGTGGTAGGTTCAAGCCCAGCCTCAGCATGTCTGTGGGTCCATGAGCAAGGCCCTTAACCCCCCAACTCCCTGGGTGCTGCGGTGGGTGGCATATAGCGAGCAAGGTGGGGAAGTGAAGAGAATTCCCCCACAGGAATCAAATCAATTAATAATCATTACTTTTTTTTTTATTAATGACCTTCTCTTAAGTGTGACCAAGACGAAGTAGATGGTTGCGGGTTTTAGTAGGACCAGGACTGAGCTTCCATCCTGGGAGAAATTAAGAGACCTGGGCGTTCACCTGAACTGGAAATGTAATACTGAGGCTGTCTACAGGAAGGGACAAAGCAGACTCCACTTCCTGAGGAAGCTTAGGTCCTTCAGTGTGTGCAGCAAGATGTTGCATGTCTTCTACCAGTTTTGTTGTGGCAAGTGCTATTTTCTACGCAGCCATCTAATGGGGCAGCGACATCAGATCAGGTGACTCTAAGAAGCAGAACAAACTGACAAAGAAGGCCGGCTCTGTGCTGGGGACTGCTCTGGGAGACTGACAAAGGCGGCCAGCTCTGTGCTGGGGACTGTTCTGGAGCCCCTGAAGTTCGTGGTGGACTCCATGGAACTGGAGTAGAGGAGACAGTGGGGTCAGCCAGTTCCTGGAGCTATTGGGGATAAGGGCCTTGCTTAAGGGCCCAATGGTGGGATCATTCTGCAGGCCGAGGGATTTAAACCAGCAACATGACACATGACACAGTGCCAACACACAGAGCTGCCCCCCCCCCCCCCGGGGGTGGGGGTGGTGGGTGGGGGCGGGGGGGCGGGGTGGTGGGGTGTGGGGTGGTGGTGGGTGGGGGGGTGGGGGGGTGGGG
>JAODKC010000130.1:7048278-7079491 GCA_026777985.1 Mormyrops attenuatus
CACAGAGCTGCACCCCCCCCCCAATAAATAATAATTTTTGGTCAGTGCATAATTCCATATAGTTATTTTATAGTTTTGATGTCTTTATAATTATTGTGAAATGAAGGGGATAGTGCAAGTAAACCTTTCAATCTCTATCTTATATATTTGGTTCTTCTGTGTTATGTCTTCCTTGTGTCTGTGTATTTTCGTCATTTATGTGAATTGATACTGTAACTCAGAAATTTCCCTTGGGGGATGAATGAAGTACAGTGAATGTACTTCTATTCTGAATGCCTAGTAAGCATATGAAAAGGCAGGGAGTCCGGCCTGGCCGCTCTGACCTCTCTCTGGCAGTCTGGGCAGCACCTCCAGCTTGGGAGTGATCCCTCCCTCCTTTGTGACCTTGATGCTCCACACGACGCACAAAGCGCACCTGAGAAAAGCAAATCATCCTCAGCTCAAATATATAGGCAGGCAAACCCACCAGGTCATTCCAGCATGAAGCCTTGAACCGTCTCGCTCTATGATCATTTATAACAAAGTCACCAGTTAGAATGCTTATACTAACAGAAGCACGTTTCACTTTTATACAAGGAATAAATGGCGGATTTAATGAAATAACATAGAAGAATCACCCAGGTAGTTTCGGGCTCTGGATCGTCATGACGTCCGCTCTGCAGCCCTCAGGAAGGCTCACCGCGTCTGGGTACTTATTCTGCCATTGGGGGGGTGGACAAACACAATGTACAGACACGGCACTGGAGCACTGGTACGAGTGAAAAGCAGGAAGGTTGCACACTTATATGACACGAGCTGTTCCTGTTCAAAGCAGCAATATTTTTCGATCTGCAGCAGCTGCAGACTTTCCATGCTTCTGTCAGATATCAGCCCCATCTGCCATTTCGTCGACTGCAGGAGAATTTATTGGAGGTAAAACTGGAACAAATAAAAAAATTCCGATGGCTGTGCCTCAGCGGGTCAGTCCTCTGTGCCTGTGATAGAAGGCCGGCAGTATGAATCCTGTGCTCAGCAGAGGAGCCACATCTACACTGGGCCTTCAGCAAGGCCCTTTTACCCAGAAACATGCCCCAGGGGTCCCTGATAAATAGTTGACCCTGTGCTCAGACCACAAGCTACCTGTATGTGTCTTAGAAGAAAACAAGATTGAAATGTGTTTTTTGCGTATGCTATGTACGTGTACAAATGGCAAATAAAGCATCATTTAATTTCAGACCGAGAGAGGGAAGGCAGAGGAGGGTGGGCCGGAGGGGCTGGCCTCTCCTGCAGCCTGAACTGGTAGCCATCAGGTTTCCAGGGGCCCTCCCAGGGCTGACCCATGTAACCTAGGAGACAAACCCCGCTGAGCCACTTCCTATCCGGCCTCCGTTTTGTCCTTGGAGCAGAACCGGCACTTTCCAGAAGAGTCACAGAACTGGGTTTACAGCACCGTTCCACACACCACGGTAAGACAGAGGAGATGTTTCCATTCAGGGCCAGAACGGAAACAAGAGATGCGCTGCAGTAGCTGCATGTCCTCCCACTGGGTGATGTAACTCGAGGCAGAACAGGCCACGTACGCTCGACTAAGCACCGCAGGAAAATATCACAGGGCGTGAAGGCTCATACACCAGGGTAATGATGGCTTAATGTCGAAATTGTATTGAAAGTTCACCCAACCAATACAAAGATAGAAGACCAATTGAAAACAAAAACCTTTTTTAAGGCTTTGAAACAGTTTTGACGGAACTGGCACTCCCACATTGTACACAAGCTTGAAGACCTGCTTAACTCTACATTTTCATAGGACTTTAATCACACACCACACCTGGCTGTATCAGTGCATATAAATAAATATAAATCCCTATTTAAATAGTAACAGCCACCCCCCAGGATTGCTTGTCCTTAACTATACCAGTCTTCTTCATTTTCTTAATTGTCACCTTAAAAAACATCAGTATGCTGGACCACACCACAAACACTGGGAGAGTGAGGCAGTGACCTGCCTTTACGTCTCATAGGAGATTAATAAAAACATAGCGAATGCAGGGCCTCAGAAATGAACGACCTCTGAAATTATAAAATCTTAAAAGCAGCTGAGGTCACAGGAGCCTGAAGAAGCACTTTAAAAACTAGAGTCATACACTGAAGGAAAAAATATCTGAATAAAATGGGTAAAAGAAATTAAAAAAGGACTCGTGTAGCTTGCCGAGCCGCAGACACGTTTTGGTGACTGAACCGGGCAGCACATCCTGCAGAAAGCAACATTCATCAGATAGCCAGCAGAGTGCCAAGCGAAACATGGCCGCCAGCTCGCCGCTGTGTCACTGTGCAGATGTTATCGATGCAGTAGCTGCTCTTGCTGAAGCAGCCAACATGCTACCCTGCCCTCGGCTTCAAATGGACACATCCCATCACCTTTTTTATGAGATTAAGCATTCTTTTGACTAAAAGAATTAGTTTAATCAAAATGTAGGGCATGCCAGACTGGCAGGTAAAAATAGGGCAGCCAGAAAGGTCTCCTGTGTCTCTGTCCTCTCTGTTCATAACCAAAAACAGCTTCTTAAAAAAAAAAAAAGCCCGATCAGTCCTGACAGCTGCATTTCTCCCGTCTGTACTGTAGACGTCGGGCTCATGAGAGCGTGCGCACGAGCGGCTGTTTTTATGCAGAAGCGAGCAGAGTCGTGTGTGTTCTCTGGCCTCATAAATTTAAATGGAAAGAGAGTTAGTGACCCAATTATTCATTTAGGAAGAATGTTGATTGTTTTAGATTTTAAGAGTCCGAGGTGCACAGTAAACTGGCAGAGTTTATAAATGACGGACCACCACTTAGTTCAAGAACAAACAACAGTCCGGTTTTTACAGGAATCTGCTTTGTAGCTTGACCTCAACCTCAACCCCCCCCCCCCCCCACCAATTCATGAATGAATATCTACAATTTGTTATAAAAACGGGAGAACACAGGATTCTTTCAGTCCATTCCCATGGTAAAACAGACTGGTTATGCAACAGTGACACAGAAAGGTGATTTAAATGACATTAGATAGAAATCACCAGGCAAGTCAAAGGAGCTTTCTGGGTAAAGCGAATAATGAGGAAAAGTCTCTATGCGCTGCATAATATGCTCTGGGTGAATTTAGAGGGTTTTTATATAACCGAGCCAGACTAAACAATGGTGAAATATGGAAAATGACTATTGTAATTGGAGGATGTCACAAGATGAAGGGCTATTTGGTTTTCGATCGATACACTGTAACCTTATCTGGTAAACAGTGATTCTCTGAAGTATAATTCAGCCTCTCCTTGGCATTCGAGGAAGAGTAACTTGAAGGACACTGTTACAAAGTAATACTTCACGAGCATCCAAAAGTCTTTATATAAAAATGCTGCAGATATAAAAGAGGACTTAAGATATATCTTCCAGAGCATGTGTAAAATAAAATGCTGTCGTCCTTCCGACAGTTCAGTCAACAGTGTGAGGAAACCATTTTCCAGAGTAACCAATGAATTCATAGAGGCATGGGCTGCCGTTCAAAGGGAGCGGGGCGATCACCCATGATGCATCAGGCCAAGGTCTGCTCCAGAGAGCTGCACACTGCCAGCGTTCACATTAAACTCACAGGAGTGCCTTGCAAAATAAGCAAGCTGGCCACCTAACTCACTAAGTCAATTAGCTAATTAAAAGCTGATGTACAGGTAAAACTGGAAGGGACCTAATAACCCCGATTTAACTAATTATTTATAGGAATAACAGTGTTTGAAGTCGATATTTTAATAAAGCATTTCTTTGAACTGTCACAGATACAGGATGGTGCCATCTGGATAGTGCCAGCGAGACTGATGTCATCTTAGCGAAGCACAACCGCGTTGAGTACTGCTGGCTCCATAACACGATGATACTGAGGATGACAGAAACAGCACCAGCGGCAGACCCTGCATCCACAGAGTTACTGCTCTCTCCGGGGGGGACTCGGACCGACACATTACTGGATGAAAGGTTTAGCAGGAGCACGCTGTGTGAAAAACCGCTGACAGTCCCAGAATTCACCATGTGCCAGAACCGCAGCGCAGAGTGCAGTAGTCATGATGGTAATAACAGTAATAATAATAATAATGACAGAAATAATAACAATAATCTCTGTGACCCTGGAGGAATCCTTAGCAGATGGAGGGATGCTTAGTAGTAGTGTTGTTTGTTTGTTGTTGTTGTTGTGACGGCACAGTGGTTAGCACTGTTGCTTCACACCTCTGGGACCTGGGTACAAGTCTCTGCCACAGCTCCATGTGTGTGGAGTTTGCATGTTCTCCCCGTGTCGTCGTGGGGTTTCCTCCTGGTGCTCCGGTTTCCCCCCACAGTCCAAAAACATGCTGAGGTTAACTGGAGTTACCAAATTGCCCATAGGTGTGCATGTGTGTGTGAATGGTGTGTGAGTGTGCCCTGCGATGGGTTGGTACCCCATCCTGGGTTGTTCCTTGCTTTATATCTCTGACATAAGGTCGAGACCCCTCGTGACCCTGAACAGGGCAAGCAGTTTCAGAAAATGGGTGGATAACAAATAATAATAATAATAATAATGAACTAATAATAATTAAAGGCCCCAAAGGGTCAGATGTAGGGCCTCCTGTAGTTCCTCTCACAAATAAAAACATTGTTAGTGGCAGAGCGTTCAAGCGCAGGGCTCCTTGCATCTGGAACATTCGGGCAGCATGTGTGAGGGCACCACCCCCTGTCTCAGCATTCAAACCCAGACTGAAGTCCTGTCGCTTTAGCTTAGCCGACTATAAACAAAGCTGCTATTTAGTGATCATCTCGCCTCCACTCAGTTGGACGCTCTGAACACCAGCTCATGCTATAGGCACAGCTGAGCTACAGGTCAGCAGAGGACTGAAGACATATCTGCAGACGGCGGGATAGAGAGCTGACCTACAGAGGCGTGGTGAGTCACATAAGACACGTCACAGAAATACACCACGTCCTGGCCTGTTTTCTGATAGCACTGACGGTGGGTGGCTGGGCAGTCAGCTGACCCTGGACCAGCAGAGGTGTCATTTCCTCTCCTCCATTGTCTTCCAGCTTGTTTTCCCCATCCGTTCACACCATTGTCACCCTAAACTGTGGTGTGTCAGTAAAAGCTACTCTTTCTATGTTGAGTGTTTTGAGGGCGCCATATTGGGAAAGGCGCTATATAAAAATAAACAGAATTGTCACGTTACCAGAAAGAGCTCGACCTCAAACTGGGGAGAAACGTAAAATGAGACGTTTGGGATGAGGCTAAAATTCATACCCTATGTGTTGCGTATTCTCACAGCAAGAATTATGACTTAGGTTGACGATGAACAAAGACTGCATATTAAAAACAGCCTGGGAAATTGTAACCACAACTATTTCTGTATTGTTTTCTATCAGTTTTTAACATAACAATGGCTGTGTGATTCCAAAATAAAGAGTACATTTAGAAGGAATGCTGAGTTAAGAAGCCTGTCGCTAAACATCCCTGCTGTGGGGGCAGTGTGGGGCTTTTTGGGCTCAGATGCTGTACCGGTCCAATCCCAAGGCAGCAGAGTGATTTCAGCACTGGGCCCTTTGGCAAGACCCTCATTCCCCAACTGGTCTTTTCTCAAAAAGGTACCTTGCATTGCATAAAAGCTTCTGCTAAATAAATGTAGCGTAAATGTATTGCGAAGGCAAGGGCAAGCTACTGTATAAGGTTTGGAGAAACTGAGGTTCCTTAGTGACTCCCCCCCCTACAGCACCCTCTCACTCCACACGCTGCTATCCCTGATGGACTTTTCCACCCTGGTCTTTATGCTGTCCTACACCCCACCATTACTGCACTCTATGCCTCCCCGTCTGCTCCTGGTGCAGGCATCTCACAATGCTACACTCACGACGGGTTATTAAGAAGTGGGACCGCACGGTCTAGCAAATGATGTTTATGAGCTCGACACACACAGTGACCCTACAATAGCTAGCTAATCCGAGATAAAACCTCTATTCTCCCCTAAATGCAGGTTTGGTCTCACCACAGTAATTGTAGCAGAGAATGTCAGGCTGAGTTTCTGTAAACATTAAATGAGCATTATTTATTTTCCAGCTCAGTGAGAGCCTCTTTTTATTCAGCCATCAGGTCTGAGACACACATACCAAGTAACACCCAGGGCAAAGGTGTGAAAGCAGGGATGGGGTCACTCCAGAGGGCAGCGGTGGGCAAACAAACCGCCGAGGGGGGGCCATAAATGCTGGAAAACAGGGGCCCCTCTGTCAGGGTAAAAACAGCAAGAAGCTTGTAACAGCAGCCAGGATTTTGTTACGACACGGGAAATCCTCTGGAACGCTTGACTGAAGTAATGGGTGGATGAAATGGTCGAGAAAGCAGCATATGGGGAAGGATGGAGGGGAAACAGGAAACGAGGGTGACTTGGGATCATTTCCCGAATCGTGCTCTTTTCCACGGAGTACATACGACTTGCCGGGTTCATCCTTTTCTTAATCGTTCTGCCATTTTCACGGCTCATGTCTATTAAAAGTTTTCACTTGCATAATATATTCTTTTTTTATTCTTATATATTATGATTGGCTATGCACCTATTTAAACTAAAGACAATAAAAAGAGTAATTAGCACCAGACCAGAATGGGAAAAAAAAGTTTCATAGAGATTAAAAAGCGTATCCAGTCAACGTGTTGCTCGTGCATCTGCCTCAGAGCAGTATATGTTATCAATGTTTTTTGTGATGTGCAAGGGATTGCAAAACTAATGTTTACTTTTTGGTTTTAGCTTTCACAGCAAGGAGGTGGTTGCCAGGGCCTCGAATCGCCATGGTGACTAGGGAAAACGCCAACAAATTTCGACATCACGTGGAATAGTGTGACCTCGCCGCCGAATCCTGCTCCCAGCTCTAGCCCACGATGGAGAATTTCCACAAAACAGGGACACCGTCACAGAGCATAGCATTCTTTCCAAAACCCACATTCAGGAATTTTTTGCTAACGAACAAAAAATATAGTGATGCACGGCTCTGTCCCCTTATTGGCTACAGATATCTGTTGGGGAGGGTGGGGCATGGTTTGCTTTGACAAGCAGCAGCTGCACATAGCAGGCGCGTGAGTCAGCGGGGTGCCGCCCCTCACCTGACAGCACAGGGAGGGGCTGCCTGCAGCAGCCGCCACATGGGCCAGAGCACCTGGCCAAGCAAACAAGCAGCCTGTCTGTCACACAGCCTACATACCGCTGCCCAGCTCACAGTAAGGCGTCTCATTCTGACACTACTGTCATCTAGCCACCGCACCACCACTGCTAAATGCTAAACCCTGATTTTCATCTGTCCCTCCCTATGCTTTAAACAGTAAATAAAACCTTAGGATCTTGTACTTATGCAAATTATGTAAATTACTGACAGTTAAGTTAAAGAACCAAGGGGAGCTACTGAAGCTACCAAATATACAAGTCCATGCATGACTGCCACCTGCTGGTCACAAGTATGCAACAACTAATACTTACTCTCTCATGCGCACACACACACACACACACACACGCACACACACACACACACACGCACACACACGCACACACACGCACACACACGCACACGCACACGCACACACACGCACACACACGCAACCCAGCTAAGCTTCACTTTCTCGGCATAACAGCTCTCAGTCTGGTGTCTCAAATGGCTCCTGCTAAGTCACATTAACCAGACAAATCGATATTAGCCAAACGTTTAACGAGGGCACTTATTGCAGTGAATTACCCGCCGGCATGTGGTTTGCGTTCATCTTTCCCAAAAACATTGCCCACGCCGGTTATAAGGGTGTTCCCATTCCCGGTAGACCCACATACGTACGACACCGGGAATGCTCTCACGACTGATTGGCCTTGAAAATCACCAAATGCATGTTCAGAAATTAAAAGCGAATCAGATTATCCAGACAGTCATTAAAATAAAAGTGCATGAGTCTCCCAGGACTGCACTTATGAAATGGGGTTAGACTTCTGATGAGGATAACCATGCCTGACCGTGATTCCCAGCCCTGGTGTGTCTTACACTTAATCCCCGTCAGAATTCCCAGATGCTCCACCTCCCTGTCATCAGGACCATCGCTGCAGCAAAACACCTAAAAAAGCGCATATCTAGACGCCACAACAGGTTGCGAGGTCAAGACTGACATTACGAGTTATAGCCATTTCCTCTGCCTTTGGAGGACTTCTCTCCAATGCTTCTTGTTTTATCTCTACAGCCTGGTCAGCAGTGATAATTACTACTTTTAACAGTTACCGAGCAATGGTGAATTACAAGCTGCAGCCAGAGTGTGCATGACATTCCTGTAACACCCCAGATCCAAGGCCTTGCCTATAGAGTCTCCCTAGAGCATCACATAAGCAAAGGAAATAGGTGTGACTGGTTAGATCTGAGATTACTCATACTATGGACTCTCTCCAAATTCAAGATCTGACACAACAGGCAGTATGAATGGAATGCACTAGCATCCTGTCAAACTACAGCACTGTTTTGCCCTGAGTTACACCAACCCACCCCCACCAATATGTTATAGGAGGAAAGACTGTGCGGTTGAGGAGTGTCATTGTACTCTCCGGATACACATAAAACCTGAAGCGAGCCAAGAAGCCGCCTCAGTGCCTGTTGAGTGACATGTTAATGAGGATGCTGAAGCCAGCAAGTTCAAACAAGACGGTGATGCCCCCATGTTTGGCTAAATATCTTCCGGACGTTGTGCTTCCAGGTAAAGAATCTTTCCAAGTTTGGCTGTTATAGGCTTAAAGTTAAGTCCGCACAACTGTGAAATGACCGCCATAGCTATCGTCATCCCTGGAGAGACATTGGTCTTCCATATTTAAGTTTCTTTGGCCTGGTTCCACTAGAGGACTGGAGAGATGTTTGGTAGGGATAGTAAAATAAATAAAGCACTTTTTTGTCATCAGAAGCAGTATGGAGCAGAGCGGCCCCATCCCCAGTGGCACAAGCCCAGTGCCTGCAGTACGGCTGCCCACGCTCCATCCTCCAGCGGTGCTTGGGACAGGTCAGGCATGCCGTGTTTACGTTCCTGCGCCTGCCGCCCTACCCTCTCCTCCCCCGAGAGCGGCAGGTCCTCACGCCCGGTGCTGTTGCCATCTGCGCTGCCCTGTAATTACGGCAGCGGAAAAACCCCCAGGCCCCCAGCGCCACGCCGTAACTGACCCGCTCGCGTCGGGCGGCTTTCAAACTGCAACTTCAAACACTCCTCAGACAAGCCCCGGCTCCCCCCAACTGCAGCCTCTGCCTGATCGTCTGCTCCAAGCATTTATCAGATCAGCCAGGCAGTAGGACAGACGCGCTCCCTGTCGCAGCCGCTGGCCGTCCCACAAAGCCACGGGCGAATTCTTGGCCAGGCGCGCTGTCCGCGAACCACTGGTAACGTACTTCGTCCTTCTCGCTCGCTCTCTCTCTCTCTCTAAACTAAACAGTTAAAGTTCGTGCTCTCTGCCCTTCTTGAGTTAGCATCGCGCTCGCAGCAACGCTGCCTGCCTCCTGCCTCACTCGCTGATCGTTTTATAGCCTTAGTGACTCAAAAATGTGCTTTTCTCTAAGGTAAACACAGTTTACCCTACATGTTCCGTGGAAGAAAAAGTTACGTAACTCCTTATGCTTTTCTTTCGTCCGGTGCTCTCTCAGAGGGTCTGAGGACTGCAATCGGTAACTCAGATTCTTCTGCCCTGAGCCCTTTAGTCAAGGCGGAAGAGCTGCTGACTACTGACTTGGAAACGGCAGCTTTTAGTCTGGACACCAGGCACAAGAACAGCTGCCTGTGCAGTAAATTGAGAGAAAAAATAAGACGCTCTCCATGTGAGCCTTGGCACCCCGAGGACCACACGAATTAAAATCCCTTCCTTTCTTTCCTTCCACTCCCCGTGTCCCCCCCCCCTTCTCCACAGCGTGGACTGTTTTGCTACGGTTCCCAAGGCAGTTTATTACTAAATGAAGGCGTCTGAGCCGCAGGGCCTGGGGTTACTGTTTCGGGGGCAGCCAGCCTGTTCTGACCCCCCCCATTCTCCGCAGGGGCCCCCATCAGAGCGACCGCCGTCTGTTTGAGGCTTATGGAAACAGCTCAGAACTACAGCTACGCTGTCACCATCGAAGGTAAATCACCCTTTCGGGCTCCATGCAGAGATCCTGGTCAGTATTTGAACATCCACTCTTCCCATAACATCTGAATCCTATTAGACTGTAAACCAACTGAGGGTAAGAGGGTCGTCACGGAGACCGAAGAAGGAAAGTAAAACAGACACTCAGGCCATGCGTATCAAGCTAGTTTACATTTACATTTAATTTGTTTAGCAGATGCTTCTTTTCCAAGGTGACACACATTTTATTCTTTGAGAGGGAAAACAGGGTCAGAAAATTTGCATCATGCCGAAGGGTCTAACAGTGACATCACTCTGCCGACCCAGGGATTGAAACCAACAACCTTCTTATCACAAGCAAAGCATCCTAATTCGCTGGGCTACACTCCACCCCCCTCTGAATGAAATCAGATTGGTGACACACTGATCCCATCAGCGACTCTCTTGGACATGTGGGTATCCCCTCCATCCCGCAGCCTGTGGTTCTCCCCCCAGTAAGCAGTCTTTCTGGAAAGGGCCACAATGCTAGTGATAGGGCCCCCCCCAGAGATCAAGGCCCCATGCTCTGCGGACATGTGCCCCCCACCCAGAGGGAAGGGAAAAGCTGAGACGTGGGTTTTTACATGTGGTCGGAGGAACTGGAATCTTCCAAAGCATCTGAGCGAATGTCGACGTTAAGGGGGTGTGACCAAGGACGAATGGAGTGAGATCCTTGGCGGGGGCCTGAACGACCTCGTAGCTTTTTATTTGCGTGATGTGAAGACTGATGACACCCTCTACTCCGGCGGTCCATGTGAACACGCGCTCACCGCCAACTCGGGATTCAAAAATGGGGTTTTGCATGATGTTTTACCCAAAGTCGCGAAGTTTTGAAAGGATATGGTTTGGTATTATTCACAAAAAATATGTAAAATAAATACATAAATAAATGAATTAGCTAAGATTTAGCACCAGTTTCATGCAAGGACCTCCACCAGAGACTGTAGCATCACTGTGAACTCAGGCTGCCATCAAGTACATAACACCTTTCTGACATAGAGACGATGTTATTTAATAGTGGTGGGAATCAGCAAAGAGATCCTCAGTTTATAATATATTGATATGTGCTTGGTGATTCGATATGTGTAGCAATTTTTAAACAGTTTTTGCAGAAGAGCAATTCAGGTCTACATTTAAAGTAAGGACAAGAGCTGTAATGGTATACTTATTGTTGTGTACTGTTCAGCTACAACATTTTCAGTTTGGAACATGCAATGAAACGAATTAATAACATTATTTCATGAGACGCATGAAACCTAAATTCACAAGTACAAGTAAACTGCACCAACACCAGAGACGGTAGTTGATAACACCAAGAAGGTCTGTCAGCTCTATTATACTATACTTGGATCCATTGCTGGAAACATATCCAACATACTAACTCATGTGAAGCAGAATCATCCAAGTGTGTATGACCAGAGCAAGGTGCTTTTGCCAGGAAATTCAGAAAAAAATTAATAATTAAGGAACTAAAGTTATAGACTTTATCACTACAGATATCTGGCCATACTTGGTAGCAGGAAACATAGGATTTAGTTCATTATGATTGTTCTAATAGTCTTAGTATTGATATCTTACTTAACATACTTTTAGTGTGCAAATGAGTCTCTTAGGTTTTATTATTCAGACACATCGACAGACACATTGCCATGTGTTTGGTTTACAATTGTTCCTACATAGTGTTTGCAATTTTAATGATAATTTCAAAACAAATTCTGTTTCAAGATTCAAGATCCAAGATGGATTATTGTCATTCCGAGAACATGGGGATAGTATGTTAGGTACCGAGGTCCCATGAACAGCACTTACATTCACTTCTTGGAAGAAAAAATGGTTACAAGTGCAGCTGGTGCTCGGGGAAGTATTAAAGACTCCAAAAGGGGTATAAAAGGTGTGAAGGGCATCGGGAAGAGAGTGAACCCTAGGGCATTCAGTATGTCTTTGGCTGTAGCCCATGACACTCTTGATGACTGCCCACATGCTCTGGGGGTCATTGGTGGAGAAGTGACCCTGAGTTTTTCCCTACTGCACCAAAATTGTCCCTAACCCTGAACCCAAGCAGACTGCCATATTCGTGTCGAGGTGTCCATTTACTTTACAGAGACTTTACAGTTTGCCCAAACATTGGCTTTAAATTGAGATGGTGCAGGATGTGTCTCTGCACATGCAAACTCACTCATTCATGACAGCACTGTGCCCTTAACTCCCTTAAAAGAAACAGAAATATATTAGCAGTAACAAGTGCAAGCAACAAAATTTCAGTAACCCATGTTTAAATTTATATTCAGCAGTCGATTCATTTTAACACTCATGGCAAAATCATCATTATAATCACCACCTGGAAGAATTGCGATTTGTAACAGAATCAATTCCCACCCTCAACGAGACTATTTTGAGACAGGACGAGAAAACCCCTCCTGTAGTAATCCTACAGGATTAGACATTAGGCGATGGTCACGAAGGTAACAAAGGTCATACAGAGTAAATGACAGCAGTGGACCTCTCAGTGTGCCTGGATTGGGCTATGTAGCTTAGCGCGTGTGTGCATGCCTGTGTGTGTAAATATGACCCACAAGCCTGGGCACCCAGTGGACCCACTGCCTTGCTATTTAACAGCACAGCCTTGTTATTAGCAGGAACAGAACCCACAAATTACCACAGGTATATGTAGGGCTTCACAGGTAGGCGACCCAGCTCTGTCTCTTGCCCTCCCAGTGCTCCTAGTCTCCGGATAAGACTCTCCCAGGCCCCAGCATGAGGTGCGTGGTTCTAGCCAGCCTGGTTCTGTTGGCCTGTCTGGGCCTCACACTGACCCGAGACGCCAGCAGCCCACCCGGGACGTCGGGCAAGAGGTGGCGAGGCGGCGGGCAGGCCCGGAGAGGCGGGAGGAATGGGCCGGCACGGCGGGCAGGCCCCAGAGCCCCTGCCCAGCATGGCGGGGCCCCCCTGAGTGATGCTGACGATGGGGCTGCCGTGTTCATCGACTCCTACAGAAGCATCCAGGGCCTGGAGTCCAGCTACAACGTGTTGCCAGGTTAGCCAGCGGCCGCCTCAGCTTCAGTACATGTTTCTGCCAATAAATGTTACTCAGAGAGACGGGTGCAGGCTGCTCTCGCTGTTGTAAGCGATCCATCCCACAGTCCCTTGCGTAAGTCATATTTTACGCAAGTCAGATTTACCTTCCCATACCATTCATGACACCTTATAGCAGAAATCCAAAAATATTCTCGGTTATGTGTACTAAAGAACACAAATAAATGAAAATATAAAGTGTAAATTTCCTTAGAGGTGTGTCGACTTTTTGTGTTAGTGCTCCCGAAACACTATTTTTTGGCATAAGTCCGAATTTACGTAAGCTGATTGCTGTCTGTCCCTGATCTCTGCTGTCCCTGACATGAGACACATCACTGTTTGGAATGAAAATACAAAGGAGAGACTGCAGACATTTGCATCAAACCTCCTAACTGTCCGGAAACTTTCAGCATCTCTGTGCCTAAAGCGACTGGAGCAAGGACAGCAACAGAGTAACTGACAGTAACTCCCACAGCACTATAACAAATATACCATTAAATCTCAGCATCTGTTTGCATTAGTTTTTAACAACGGTCAAGTTTGTAGTCAGAATCCATGTAGATTTCTGCCAAATTCAACAGTGTAAGAAGTCTTAAATTACTGAATAATCGAATGCCTTCTAATCACTAACCAATATAACCAGCTTGAGTGACAGAATTTTGTCCCATTGTGAGCAAATATTAAGGTATAAATGTGTGCGCTTTAGTTCAGGGTGATTCCAAAGAGTTGGGAGGCAGCGCTTGAGGTCTGATCTTGGGCGGCACGGTCAGCCTCTGCCATCACTCTGGCTTTGCGAGACAGACCGTGGAGCTGCCAACTGACCACATGACACTAACCCCACACACCAGTGGTGAATAACTAAACACATGGCTGTGAGAGATCACAGCCGTGTTGGGCGAGGCTCGACCACAGCTCCACCCCCTAAGTACAGGGCCTGGACCGCCGGCAAATACGGTGTAAGCCACATTCACATCCACCTCAGCGCAGAGGTGCAAGCAGAGTGAAGGCCGCCTGACTAAATATACGTAAGATATTTACTATTAAAATTTAGCTTGACGTATATTTCACTGCTCCCCCCTCTTTTCTAATTACATTGTAATAACATTTATTGCCATCGTGTTATCGTCTTATCTGACATGACAAGGAAGTACAGTCAGACCAAGGACATTCGTGAGCTTAGGTTCCAGAACCCGTCACGAATGAGGAGGATTTGCGGATGTTTGGTAGAGTCAGTAAAAATGGTAATATGTGCTTATTTCTAAAGTTTAAACCCTAAATATGACCCCAGTCATGCTCTCAAAACACTTCAATTTCATTTAAAAGTTAGCTTAATACATTACCTTTAAAAAAACAAATGCTTGATGTAAAAATAGAGTACAGTATCGCATAACGGATATTTGTCACACTAGCACATTTACAGTACAGTATACTAATGTTACCCCTACTAATTCATAGAACACGGCATTGGCTGCCATTTTCTTTTGCATTCACAGTAAGGTAAAATGAGTAAACGAACCCTTTCAGTGTTTATAGCAAATACGTTTTGAGAGGAAAACTCAGAACGCATTTGCTATGTACATAAACACTACCAAAGAAATTTATCATTTTTGTGCGTTAAATTTACGTTAACGTGTACTTACTATTACAAAATAGTGAATTAACTATTTTGTAATATTTATGTAACCATTAGCGTTCCAAAGGGAATAAACTCTGCGAATGGGATTAACATCTTGCAAAGGTACAGTACAGTATGTACATAAAAGGAATGTTTCCATAAGAAAGCCACGTTTTTTTAAGGGATTTTTAACTGATTTATATTGTATGTCTTGAACTTTCCCCAAAAACACAGTAGAATCTTCATTAACTCATTTTTTCTTACCAATTTTACACTTAAAAGCATGAAATCTTATAAATGACTATGAAAATTTAACATAAACACTCCTGTAGGGTTTTTCGAGGATTTCGCAGATGTGCGAAAAAATCGTGGATGCAAATAAGTTCGGTTCCAATACAATTTTCGTGGACCTGTGAAGTGCGAATGCATGAAGGCCGACTGTAATATCCAACTAAAAGACAGAGCCTAACAAAAGAGTTGCTGAAGGAACTTGTTGAAACTAGTCAAATTTATAACTTGAAACAAGATGGATTAGATTACGTTCTGCTCTTGAGTCAAGACACCTTACAAATTCTGGTAGCATGAGAGAACAAATTCCATATTAATGAACTCAATGTCAAATGATATGAATAATGGAAGTTAAACCTAGTAAAGCTGAGCATTTCACACACGATTTCTGCTAAATGTCCAGCCAATGTCACTCTGAGGAGGGATTTTGAAGAGCAGGTCACACAAGAGCTCCTTAACGGGAGCGTGGAGGATTGGAACAGGGTGGATAAAAAGCTAAAGCGCTTCTTGTATCGAGAATGTCTTCAAAGCGCGAAAACAAGTCTCAAGTTTCCACTCGACTGGAGTGTATGATCTCTGCGGAGGACATATTTTAAGTGCTTGGTACATGGTGTCATTCGCATAAACCCCATAATTATCTATCCTTAACACTGAGGCCACGCAAGAAGGCAGAGCTGCTGCTTCGTATTGCTGAATTTTAACTACATGCTGCAGTCAGATAAGCGACAGACGGAATCCCGATTACAGAGCGAATAAGTGACACGTTTTCTTTCTCTGGCGAAGGGATTGTTGCGTACTGCTGATCACTATTGTTTAGTTATTTAGGAGGGCTGTTGTTATTATAGTTATTATAATTATACTATACAATATAGCATATAATATTATATATTATGATTTTACAGTCATATAGTGGTAGAGTGGTGGTGGAAAATGCAGATTTGTGAATAAGGAAACATCCACAGGGTAGGAGTTGTACAAAAGGATGTAAAATGCAAAGCTATGCCAACCAAGTCACTGTGAACAAGTGCCATCAAGTAAACAATATTCAGCTAATATGAGCAGTACGCATGCACTGTACTAGTAGTTATTGATCCTGAAGGAAATTCCAAAACGACCTCATTGGCTGACTCCAACCAGGAGTTTCTCACTGCGACGCCCCCTCCCTCTGCCTGTGGCCCCTTTTCTCAGGGAAAACAGGGGCGTGTCAGTACCAGGGCATCACCATGTTCGACACGGCAGTCTGGTCCCCAATGCCCTGCATCACCTGCCTGTGCTCCGGCGGGGAGGTGGTCTGCGATGACTTCATGTGTCCCCGACTGAGCTGCCCATTCACAGCCACCCCCGCGGGGGAGTGCTGCCCCGTCTGCATGGACCTTGGTAAGTGGCCTCGCCGTAACCCCGCCCACACCAAAAGGGACGGAGCTGCTAGCTAACCCCGGCGCAGATGCCAGACTGTCACATGACGCATCGCATTTCATGCGACACCTTCTGACACACCTGTACATAAACAACAGTGAAACATATGGAACCGGGCACCTGCCTTCAGTCATTCCCGTTCACACCTCCCCCCACCCCACCCCACCCGTGGCTTTCCGTCACCAAATGAGAAAGCTTACAGCACTCTCAACAATGCCATCATTGCAGCATGCATTTCCTCACACATCATTCCTACAGACCGCCGGGATGTTAATCTGGGAGCTTTGCTGTTAGAAAGAGGCACATTCACCTGTCAACACTGGAGCGAGACATGCTATGCTATACCGTGCCCTTTGGTAAAACCTCCCGGTTTTATTTGTGGCAGATGTGAGACAATCACCCGCAAAGCACTTTCTCTTTGTCACAAGCTAACTTTAGGAAATACAGAGATTGAGATCTGAAGTTAATGTTTGCGTGGAAATACTTTATTCTGCCTGGATGGCGATCAAGTTAGGTAATTAAGCGTTTCAAGGCTTCACATAGTCTGTTGCGTTTGCTTTTCAGAATACATCATGGGAACCGATGAACATGGAACGTGATCCCAAACAATCAGGATTACCTTTGGATGCCAGTAATGCTTAACGTGTAGAGCAAGTGGCAGGATTAGCATTAATGCCACATACAGCAGGTGACATGGGGACACTGCTTTCTCCCTGGCTGCTTTCGCAGGCTTCCAACATGGGCCTATTAACCATGTTTGTGTTACCTCTGGCAGTACACAGAAAATAATCAACTGCACGCATTCAAGCACGCAAGCCTAGGTCATTACCTCAGGCATGGCTGAGAACAACAAGAAGTATGTTTTACTTTAGTTATTTGAGGAACAAAATGCTCGTCTACCTACCGCTGGCTAGATTAAGAAAAATAAGGCAATTTTCCCCTACTCAACTTATCAGGCCTTTCGACGGTGCGTCCAATACTCACAGATTCATTGCCGGTGTTTCCGTCGATGTTCGACACGCTGTCTTCAAGTTTCCGGTGCCCACTGTTAACTAATGACCGGGAACGTTTCGCTGGAGTATAGTTTAGAGATTCCAAGAAGAGACTCCACTAAAACAACCGTCAAACTCGGCACTCAAACCAGTATAAACAGTGATGACCTATCAGTCCAGAAAGAGTTAAATGTGCTGAACCTCACAGTGAACAAGACCATGTGGCACTACACAAAGTCAGCATCTTCAATCATACCCACATGTGGGCTTGTCCTCCAAACGCGTGCAAAAATACAGACACTCAGCTGTACACACTGCATCTTAAAGCTGCATGTTACATAACATGTAGCTACCTTTACTAGCATTCTTACCGCTTAGTTAATGGTCTGTCCCACCAGTGACATGTACAAACACATCGATGAAATCGGATAGTCTTTTACACCACCCTGTCGAGCTGACACAGGCAACATGCTTCTAGGAAATTCCTTGTTATTTTAAGGTATGGTACATCCTATTCCCAGGTAAACATAATAAGCAAATTTCCAAAACTACTAGCAAAATCGCTTTATGGAATAAGACATGGGAATACTTTCATTAAAACATAATGAAACATTTAAAATTCTGATAACTCTCTTAATAATATCTGACAGTTTAAATAGCCTACAGAAGGCCTGCTGTGCATAATTTCCCGAGCTTGGGACCAAATTACTTCAACCAGACCCCATTGATGTGGAACACCCCCCCCCCCCCTTCCTCAGTTGTCCCCTCGAGATGGCGGGCCAAGTCTACATCTTGAAGTTTGCATGGGAGCATCTCCCAAGGCCGTTGTGTGTCTCCCCCTCCAATCCTGAATGAAACCACACATGGCGTGTTGCTTGTTTCCTCAGCCCCCGATGCCCCAGAGATCTCTGGCGATTCACCACTCCCCGACACCCCCCACAAGACTGGAATGAATCCAGCCCCACCTCAAACCCGCATCAGGATCGACGAAACGCCGAAGGAGCAGGGGGAAGCGCTCCCGAAAAAAGATGCCAGGAACAAAAGGAAGAGGAAGGAGAAGAAGCTGGAGGCCGAGAAGCAAAGGAAACCCCTGGCAGAGCTGTGGAATGAGGAGGAAGAGGAGCAGCGAGAGAAGGTGAAGGAGACGTGGAGAGAAGAGGCAGGGAGGAGGCAGGAGGAGGTAGAAGAAAGGAAACTGCAGATGGAAGAGGAGAACCTGCGAGATAAAGGAAGGAGGGGGGAGCTGGAGGCAGAAGAGAGGAATCTCTTAAGGGCCATGCAGGAGGTGCTGGAGGCCATGGAGAGCAGAGAGGAAGAGCAAGAAGAGGAGAAAGTATGGTTGAGAGGTGATGTTTTTGAGATGCCAGAGGAGAGCCACACAGAAGAAGAAATCCCGCCCCTTCCAGAACCTGAGGAGGAAGCGATGGGTGGGGCACCCTCCCTGCCGGCCGCCTGTACTATCTCTGATACCGTGGTCACCTGTGAGAACGCCAAGCTGGCCAGCATCCCACCCCTGTCCCTGCCCGAACTCAAGGAGCTCAGCCTGGAAGGTAAGCACCTCCATGCAGGCCAGAAGTCTGCTGTTTGCCCTCGACCAGCAACGCTGCTTAGAAGGAATTTCCAGAACAAGGCCACTTGGTGGAGAAATCTGCGCTCAGGCTGTGAGGACCCCGCGTAACCCTGTCAAAGGGGGAGTTCATAAAACTCAGTGTTGATGGGAATTGTTTCCATGTGTACATAGCAACAGCATCCCGATGACCTGCTCATCAGCACGCATAGAATCGCATTGAGTAAGAGAGGTCTGTCAGACAGTCCTGATTAATGCCACTGTAAAATCCCTAAGTTATATTTTACGATGAATAACTCTGTGACTGAATGTGAACATTGTCCTTTTGAGGGAATGCCATAACAAGCATCCCAGCAGAGGCATTCAACGGCATCCCGAACCTGGAAAGGATCAACCTCGGGAAGAACGAGATCACCTCGGCTGGCATCACTCCACATGCATTCAAAGTGAGGGACTGCAATCATCACCCCCTTGTTCTCTCCTTCCTTCCATTCATTCGTCCACCCATCCATACATCCATTTTATAACTGCTTATTCTGAGCAGGGTCACTTTCCATTCCTACCATTTTTTTTTTTGAGAAAAAAAAACATGAATCAAATCTTCCAACCACATTTAGCAAAGCCATCTGGGAGAATGTTTAAGAGTAAGACTTTCAAAGGCAAACCAGCCTCACAGAAAATTCACCTTTTTCGGCAGAAAGGGTTTCAAAACACACATTTCACAATGTTTTTCTTTCATGCTGCCATGCTCAGTCCAGGAACCACCAAATTTTACTGCTATTATACAGTTATTCACTTTCCCCCCCAAATGTGAATGGATCCATGTCGTAAGATCCGAAGGATCCCTTTCAATTCTGACTACGGATCTGCATTAAACACCAAAGTCACTTTACTGGAAACCCATCGTGACAGCAACAGAGCAGAGCTTAAGAGCCACATATTAACCTCCATGTTCCTTCATTTAATTTAATTTAATTTCTCCCATTTAAGCAGGACAGACCTACATTCTAATCACAGCCGTGCCTCCTGATCTCCTGGTATTGTGACGTTACACCAGTCCATTCACCTCTCCATTTTCACTGACAGAAGCTGAGACACTTAAGGCGGCTCTACATGGATGGAAATCTCCTGCAGCAAATTCCGGAAGATCTACCATCCAGCCTAGAAGAGCTCAAGATCAACGAAAACAAACTGAGCGGGATCGACGATGACAGCTTGGACGGTAATTTCACACAAGCTTTTGAAGTGCCCGTAAACATCCCATAATGATCAAAAGTGCACGAGAGCGGCTCTGATTACTGTTACAGCCCTGACAAACGATCGTAAACGTTCATTAGATCGCTTAAAGACCATGAGAGCCTCACGGCATTCGCTATGTGGTGTGTGCCAGATCTCAGCAGCCTGGTGACACTGGAGCTGGAGGGGAACGTGCTGAGCGAGGCCAACGTGGACCCCACGGCCTTCCAGGCCCTCAAGCAGCTCGCCTACCTGCGGCTGGGCAGAAACCACTTCCGCACCATCCCACAGGGGCTACCCCAGAGCCTGCTGGTGAGTCTGCCTGAGGCTGAGGGTCATACGAGGACAGCGGTGTGCGGCTCGGTGGGTTATGACGCTATGCTTGTGATCAGAAGGCCGTCAGTTCAAATCCCTGGGTTGGCAGAGTGATTTTAACGTCAGGCCCAGTTCCTCCAGGGACTGCCTAAATGTACTCAGAAAATGCATGTTGGGTAAAAATTTTAGCTAAATATGACCCTGAATTGGATAAATGGTTACAAAATATGGAAGTAAGGATAATGCCTCCCTGTTTACAAATGGCTGGCTCTTTTCAGGCTCATCACCCTGGATGAGGAAAAACACAGATTCCCTCAATATCCCAAAGCTCAATAGCAATTTCCTATAGAAAACAGTAAAACAAACCTCAGAGTTCACTGTTCAGCGTCTAATCTAGCCAGGACTCACCACCACATTCTACGTAGAACCCTTGGGGTTTAAAAAAATATATATATAGTGATGGGCATGTTTTGTTGTATGTGAGTTTATTTCCTAAGATAGAATATCTCTTAAACTATTCACAAAGTTAACCAGACTGGACGAGTGGAAATAAGGATCAAATTCTGCCCGTCTGCCAAACTGTACTGTGTTTTACCTGGGGAAGCCATTTAAACTTGAACAGTAATTATGGTTAACCAAAACACCAAAGCTCACCATAGAAACGAGTGATTTCTCTGCCAGAAAAGCCAGTAAACCACCTCAGAGGTTCGGCAGTAAGGATGATGTAAGGAATGCTGGCGTATTCACAAGATAAACACATAATATAAGGCTTCATTTCCCAGGAGCTGTACCTCGAAAACAACCTGATCGAGGAAATATCGGAATCGGCACTCAACCGCACCACAAACCTGAATGTAGTCGTGCTGAGGCACAACAAACTGGACGAGTCGCGCATCGCCCCCCTGGCGTGGATCAATCATAAGTGAGTAAGGGAGTCCTACAGGCTCACTGCTGCTCAGCGTGACTGAAAACATCTACAAATTAACCGATTGCTTCAAGATGTTGGTCCCGGTTGAGATGTCTAGTGTGATGATAAAAAAAAAATTGGTAACAGTGTTTAAAAATGCTAACACTTATCTTCCAGATGCATAACAGCTTTGCTAATTTCTTTCCTAATTGTGACAAAACATCAAGAACATCCTTAACAACTGACATGAAAAACAATAACCACACATTCTGATTATTACGACTGATTATTTTATAACAGGATAAGTTAAAACTTTTCAGCTTTGATTTTAAACTGTTCATTCATTTGTGTGTTTTTACCATTCATCCGTACAATGACATGTGACACATTCAGCCTATCCAAAATGTTACACTATTTCAAATCCAATTCACACAGGGTGGACAACATGTAGCTCAGCGGGCTAAGCCTCTGTGCCTGCAATAGGAAGGTTGCTGGTTCAAGCCCGGCCTTGGCACATCTGCGGGTCCTTGAGCAAGGCCCTTAACCCCCAGCCCCCTGGGTGCCCCAATGGGTGGCTGCCCCTCACAGCCAGCATGCTCTTACCTACAGAGAGCAAGTTGGGGGAGGCATAAAGTACCCATTATTATTATAACATCTTTAGCTGCTCAAACAGAAAATTCCACAAATACAGAATTTCTCAGCTATATCATTTCTCAAAACTCCCCCTATTTTATAATGCTTCAGCAATGTTCATTGTCATTGAACTAAAAATCAGATCAACTCAGTGACTAACCAAAATAATATCATCTCCACTTCCCATTTCCCGGTTTTCTCACTTTCAGGAACCTAGAATCCATCGACCTGTCACACAACAAACTGTATCAAGTCCCTTCTTTCCTGCCGAGATCTCTCATCCATCTGGTTCTGGTCGGAAACCAGATTGATAGGATTCCCGGCTATGTGTTCGCCCACATGAACCCAGGCATCGAGTACCTGTACCTGTCATTCAACAAGCTGGACGGCGATGGGATCGACGGCACATCCTTCTTCGGGGCGTACCACTCGATGATCGAACTGTTCCTCGACCATAACCAGCTGGCTTTCATACCCCCGGGAATCAACGAGATGAGGTCGCTGCACTTCCTCAGACTGAATGACAACAGAATCAGGTAAACCGGTAGCTAAACCCACTGCATACTATGGGCAGAGATGGTGAGGAGTCTACCCGGGTGAAGAGATGTGATTCACTTATAGTCATCGGTTTCACAGAGTTCAGGTTGTTGTTCTCCTTCTTGGGTTAAGACTGAAATTCTGAACCCAATTCCAAGTTCCCCACCCGGTCTGGATTTTTGTTGTAATATACCACCTGCATGCCTGAGCTAGATAATCAAGAACTTTATAATTAGCCAACAAGTCAAATCAAATCAAAGTTTAATTATCAATTGTACAACAGTACAGCACTCAGCAGTAGATTCAGGCAATGAAATTAGTTCCCTGAGAGCTTCCTATAAAGCAATAAGTACATTCTATTTATTTAGCAAATGCTTTTATCCAAAGCCACATACGCTTTTTTTTTTTTTGGACAAAGCAAGGTCAGGCAGTCCCTAGAGCAATTAGGGATTAAGGGCTTTGCTCAGGGACCCAACGATGAAATTCACTTTGCCAACCCTGACAGATTTGAGCCGGCAACCATCCAATCACAGGCACACAGAGCAATTGAAATTAAGCATGTAGGTAACAAAACAGAACAAGAGTGTGGACCGTCTGAGGAGCAGGCCTAGTGACTTCAAAAGAGGAATTTATGAATGAGCATCTGTAACAATTTAAAATAGCTTAGGGGTTCCCAGCCTTTTCATGACTGCAGACCGACATACGCTGTGCAAAAATTTCACGGACCGAACTTGTCAACTTCGGGATCAATCGGCGGGCCAGAAGTTTACCCGGTAAAAAAATGTTTTAATGCAAAAGCAACAAGCAAATATTAGGGGTCATAAACGGTGTGGCATGACAACATATAACATTATTTTGCAGATCATTCAGCCACTCCTCCAATCCCGAAGTGTCCGTGGTTCATTGAACAGGGTACTGGCCACGGTCTGGGGATGGGTATCCCCTAAGATCGGACTCGGTTTCTGAACAGCCTTGGCTATACGCTCACTCACGCAGCCATTCCCTCCCACAGGAGCTTCGAAGAAGAGTCCATATGTGACCCCCAGAATGACGAAGACTCCAGCCTGGTGACTCTGCGTCTGGAAAACAACTTCATTGACACCCGGAAACTCTCCCCAACATCTTTCTCTTGCATAATCTCCTACACCAGTGTTGTTCTGAAGCCACAGAAGGTCAAATACTAAACTTAATCTCTGGTAAGATTATGGTCCAAAAGAGAAAAAAACAAACAGATGTACTTAAAAGGACAAAGTCAGTACTTCACAAGAAGAAAAATCACACACATCAGACACAGTACATGGATATTAATGACGATACAATGCCGCCACGATTCAAAGACAATTGCTTTTTTATCTTAAGATTAGACATTTTAAGATGCAATTGTCATCTGACATTTTTAAAAACAAAAGTAATCATTACCTGACCACAGATTTGTACTTTTTCCTCTTATAATATTTAATACAATTTCCATAAATTCTAAAAAAAAATAAAAATTATGTAATAAGGAAAAAATGTTGAAGCTTTGCAGTACGGTAATGATCACCTTCATCTACTTCAACATTTCCTTTCTGTACCAAAGGGACATCGGCAGATTGTGCAGATGGAAGCCATTTCCCACAATAACATGTTTATCGTGAGCGGTGAAACTAATTCTCTTTCTGTGGAAAGTGCTGCCCCATGGAGAGGTGCCCTCTGTGACGTGACGTCTACTTACAGGCCCTTAGCATTGGCACACCTTTACAGATATCACAGTGCTGAGAAACTGGACAAAAAAAGGCTCATTAGGGCTACTTATGAAAACACCAGTCCTTGGCCAGCTGTAATCAAAGTCGGTTACTGAATAAACAAGCCTCACTTCACTGTGCAGTTACAAAAAACATCAATATAGAAGCAAATTTTTCACATAAAACATTGGGTTCCTTTGAATCAGAGCCAGATAAGATTCCAACAACTCTGAGCTATTAGTTAAGTTCTCCCCAAACGAGCTTGATGGATCGAAAGGCCTCCTCTCGTTTGTAAAGTTCTTTTGTTCTTATATTCATAGGAATGGAAGATTATATCCTGGTACGTTTAGACAATGAGGCAACTCTTATCTAAATCTAAAGACATCAACACAGAAATATATGGGGACAACAGTAACATCCCCTTTTAGGAGACCGAGTTCTATGCTAAAACACCACATATTGCTCTTTTTATTTGTATTTTAACTATACTTTTATAGTATTTGGATACATTATTCTTTTTCACTGTTTCAAGTTTATGACTCCTAACCACTTGTACTTGGCTGGTTCAGATTAAAAGTGGGTTTTTTTTAAAAATAATTTTTAACGAAATAAGGTGTGGTCATGTACATTCTAATAGGATAATGTCAGTGCTACTGCTTCAGCGCACCAATAAAACATCAAAGCAAAATAATGGCTCCTATAATTGTACTTCCGTGTATAAAGTAAATCACTCGCGGCTGGACGATTTTACGAAATGAGATAAACAGCGCAATCAAGCCTGGTCCCGCCAGCAGAGAAGATCATATAAAATCAGAGCGAGTATATTTCAAAAGCAATTTTTAGTGATATGAGGGCATTCGTTGGTGCTGTACTAACACTGCACTATCGCTGGTTCTGCACCCTTAGCTGTTGTTCCTCAATAACCCCAAAATGATGTTCTTTCCTGTCACATGGAGACATGAGCTATTAGTAAGGAATTTCTTGAGGTCATAATAAAAAGGGCCGTGTCTTCAGCCTCTCACCAGAAATACATCTCTTGACACTGCATAAACAGATGGTTTCTAAATAAGAGGTTGCTTTTAAAACCATGAGTCAAACAATCAGTCATATGGCATCTAATAATGCACAAGTTATGAAAATTAAGCAAAATAAGAGCTTGGGTTACCCAGTCAGACTTTCCCCTCTTCGTCTGAAGCATAAAATGCACACATTTTCTCTCCCCCGCCTGCCGACCGGACCACAGTTTGGAACGGCTCTGGTTACACGTAGACTGCCCGACTGGCTTCAAGCTTGAGAAAATGACAGAACTGAGACAGGGAGCCATGTTATTTGGAAGGCCGGAGGGACCCATCCTCTACTGGGAGGTGGGCAGTTTGGTCTGCAGCATTGCAGAGCAATGACAGCACGGTGGGATTCACAATTACTGGGGGAAGAAGAAAAATTCTTGAGAACAGTAGATGGGGGCAAGTTGGTAATCCTGCATTGAAAATAGTCCGTTCCAAAGTACATAATGAAAATGTTTGAAGGGTCTACAGTGACGTAGTTATGTAGATGCATGTTAATGGCCATTGACATTTTTGTATTTATTAGATTGAAGCAGGACATCTTTACTTCCCCATTATAGAATTTGTAAAAAAGCTTCTTCGAAAAACTACAAAAATCTCGATCAAAAAAATGACTCAATTAAAATGTTACACTTTTGCATATTAAGGTTACTTCAAAAATGTATTATTAATATTATTATTATTTTTATGTGATAAAGTATTGGACCAGCGCATTGCCCCACTGCGCAGCCCCCATATAACAAACTTTCAGGAAAAAATGATGCCCCGAGAAACTTTGCAAGAACCATTTCCTAATTTATCAGCTCCTTGCCAAACCGAAACGTTCTTGGAACACTGACGCCGGCCGTAAGTACAACTGCAGGCAGCTCTTAAAACAACATTTTGTGCTGTAGTAAGCATATGCTCATGCCGCCATGAGAGGAAATAGCATTACATATGCCTAGAATCTGAGCTCCCCCTGTACCGGTCTGACTGCTACAATCCATCCCTGTTCCTCTCAGTGTAAAGAGATCATACTTTTCCACTGAACATTCCAGAAATAAAATGATATAACCCCCCCCGTCACTTTTTATTTTTAATATAAGTGTTGACATATCTGCAAACTCTGGTGAAAATTTCATAATTAAAGGTAAATAAATAAATCTGCAGTTCAGCTTTTCTGCAATTCCCTTAGCAATTTTACTGAGGTGGTTTGTCACATAAAGAACCCCCGCCACCCACCCCCCCTCCAAAAAAAATAAGTTTGGCAAAAAAAAAAAAAAAAGTGTTTATCTGAACCACGCTCATGCTGGATAAACGACCATTCTCTGAAAATGCCGTTTGCTTTATCCGATTTGCCACGATTATATTCCCGCTATTACGGTTTGCTTTTACTCACTAGCTGCCGTTTTATCATCTCCTTCCTTCAAATTGACCCATTACGTTTTACTGTGGGTACAGACGCATGAGGAGATGATCTCTGCTCTCGGAGACCATTTGGTGGGACTCGTAGCGTGATAACTGATGAGCAAAAACCGCACAAGCAAACATGCAATTTACAAAGCGAAGAACTGGCCGTCTCATTCTCATTCTCAAAGATTGAGATTACATAATTTTGTAGACAGTCTTGAAGCTCCAAACAAGATTTTGGAAATCCAGGAACAGTTTCTGGGTTGCATTTCCTGTACAAAATTTCATGGCGACGGTCATTGTGGTGAAAAGGGGGTGTCTGAGGACAATACCGAGGTTAAACCCCATTTTTAGGGTCACAGCGTACTTGAGGTAGACCTAACACACATCCTGCCATGACACTGACATCATCATAAACAGCCAAATTAATGTTTTTACTGGTGACTGTGTGGCTTTGACATCCAGAAGGGAAATTATCAGCTGATCAACTGTTGAAAATATAACAAGCTATTAGAAAAATTAGTCACGGTAGTCACATCTACACACAGGATGTTTAGTCCTCTTTAATCAAACAAATTCTGGAAATTTCACTGGGAAAAAAAGTGTTATTTTTAAAAACAGTAACATTAACACTGATCCCTTACCCCTCTCTTAAAAAAAGGGTTTGCCCCACGAGTCGTGTTTGAAATGGCAGGATGCCACCTACTAAATGGAGAAGACAGAGGGCGTACGGGTATACCCTCTGCAAGAATCGAGCAGAGGAACATAATTTAGCAGCCCTGGCCCAAGCCCAGTGTGCTGATGGGAAACATATGAGCAGCAACAATGCATTTTCAACGTTTGTCAAGAACACGCCGATGTGACGAGCAGCGAGGGCTCGCCATTCGAGCATAACCCCGTCGTGCCAGTGGCTGCTCAGCTTTGATTGCTTTTGGGAGCTGTGCTTGTACTGAACCACCATCTCCTTTCATTTTTCAAATTCTCCAATTTTGCGGACATAGATTCTATTGATTGTATTACCAGTTTTTTTGGGTGCATGTTTTCCCTAAGGGTATTTTTTGGGAATTAAAAAAGGATTAATCTCTCTTTAAAAAAAAAAAAAAAAATTAAAAAAAAGGTATGTGAATATTATTCCTATTTCCAGTGAAATTCGTGTGTTAATGTGCATTTAAAACCTGTAACCTGGTAATCAAATGTAGTTATTTGAAAGGGTATATTGTAGCAGGTTTATCACTCTACATTAGCTACTGGTTTGTTTCTGCTTTGTTAGATGCTAGATGGAAGTGAGATGTGATTATTCTCGTTGATAAATGAGTGATGAGAACAGGTATGTTCTTGAAGGTAATTATATTTGCTGAAGCTTGAATTCTAACCATTTGAGGCAAATAAAGATTAATGATTTAAAGGCAAATTTATTTTTAATTATCATTAATTAAATTTCAACTAATCAAACCCCCAGACTGAAATATTCTCATTCATAATAAATTAAAACGTTGTTAGATGCTTAATACAACAATAAAGCATAACAGATAAATCTGATTAAATCCAAAATCCACAATACTGTGCAAGAGATATTAATGTGCACAAAAAAGGCTGTCATCTACTATTCATCTAAAAGAAAATAGTTATCCTGATTTGCGGGAAGAATATCTTTATTAATGTACTATTTTTTTAACCACTATACCTACTTCTTTACGTTGTGCTATCAAGTTGGTGATCAAATAAAACACACCAGACACTGAGGGTGACCAAATGCAAACCCTATCCTTGGAATTGCGTCTCTCAGTCTCTCAGTAAAGTATGGATTCACCTGGCTATACAGAAAGTCTGTCACGTTTCAAAGGTGCCTGAACTGCAGAGTGAACTTCGAGGCATCCGTAAACAGATTTTTAGCTGCTCAGGTGTTGGGATCAATGGGTGACATAGGTGTTTTTGGAGCAATGACTGATTTTCCATGGCTCTGTTATTCCAAACGAATGACTGAACAAGCGGCGCCTGTGCTTCTGCAGACCTCCCCCACTTGGCGATCGGACCCCCAGCATGCGGGCGCTCCTACTGCTGACCCTCCTGGTTCTGGTCCAGGCCCGGCTGTACAAATCCATCAATAGTCTGGATGTCCTGAGGAGCCGAGACTTGTGGCTGCAGGATGCTGGGGACGACGATGACGACGACGACAACGACGACGACGACGACGACAATGACAATGACGACGATGACAACTTCCTCATTCCGTCCAGGCGGTTCTTCCCTGCAAGCTCCCCCGACTACCACTGCCCGTTCGCGTGCCAGTGCTCTCGCAGGGTGGTCCAGTGCTCAGACCTCGGTGAGAGGATGTCGACCCTTTAACCCAGTGTTTCTCCACCAGGTCCTCAGGGGCCCAAGACAGTCCGGGAGCTGGGAAGGAGCAAAAATGTGGAGTGTCTGGCAGGAGGCTGAAAAAACATGGACCATCTGGAGGTCCCTGAGGACTAGGTCGAGAAACACTTCTTTAAACAGAGTGAGGGGTGGGCAGGGGGTGCCCCTCCCCACAGGCTTATTTAATCATACCTATAAAGCACATTCATCTACCCAAGACAGCTGGGCGTGACACATTACAGGTTTCCAGGAATTACAAGTAAGGCCTGAGATCTTAGCCTGCCTGCATCAGTCAAACAAAGTAACTACAATGATGGGCAAGAGTATCACGCTTCAAATAACAAATCAGCATAAAAGTGTGCACAAAGAGAAAGGATAGGGACCAATTCACTGACATGTTTGGCTTAATATTTTTAATTTCTATAGCCACAGTACAGCAGAACGAAAAGAGGTCTACTGGTAAAGTAACCATCGTAATGTCAGATCCACGGCTGCAGATTATCACGCCAAGTGAGATTAGCATGCTAAGCAAAAAACCACTACCTAACGAGAGTTACACAAGTGCCGATGGAGCGGTCGATATGTACTGCTGCACCGCCACATTGTGGGAGAGCATCATATGGTGTCGCTGAAAAGGCTCACCATTAAACCACACCACTGAGTCCAAGGCAAATAGGGTCATAATGTGGCAGCTTCTTTCACAGATGTTAGCTTAGGCGGTCAGTAGGGGTCACACCTCTGAGACTGTAGATTCCCCAGCTCTGTGTATACAGGGTTTTTGTGGATTTCCTCTGAATGCTCGTTTAGACTTCACACTCACTGCGCTTTTGCTTTAGCATTATGGCCACCATGCGTAACCTGCATTCATTCCATGTCGTTTGTGCAGCTATGCATGGAATTAACACTACACGTACGTGAGATGCAGTACCACCAAAATATAATGATCAATCATAATCATTTTCATCCTTGCTGTTTAAATCACTTAGGTTTGTAGGAAGTGTATTTTGAAATAATTTTATTTATATATTTTGCAAAATTTTGCAATATTTATCACAAAAAAAAAAAACATCACAATATCTGAAATGATTCCGATATCGTGCAGCTGTAATACTAGGCACAAAATATTAACTACTTTGAGATTTTTAGCTACATGTAACACAACATCCAACACAAGATAGAAAAGTGATATGCATATGTATATTTATTATATATATTAATCTTTGGTAGCTCGCGGAGGCATGAGTGTAAAACATTTCAGGCCAGAAGCTCATACAAACAAGTGAAACCGGAAACGAAGAAGCCAACCAAGATTGGTTTTCTTGCACTGCCCTCTAGTGGACATAAACTATGCATGCAGGTCTGAGCGCAAGCGCACATGTTGCGTTCATGTGTCGCGCATAAACTAAGCCTTACATACACATGTCGCTTAGGCGAAACAAACGGCACCTCGAGTCTCCTGCAACATCCCATCCAACATACACCCAGCTTTCTGCCCAAAGCTTCCAGGGTTCACCTCCAGGCCCAGAGCAAGGCCTGGATAACCAGTAATGGAAAGCTGATGGGTGAATTTATGAATGGATGAATATCTACAGAACGCTCAATCGTTTTAGGACATACATGGAGAAAATGTACCAAGCAAGGAGCTTCATGATATACTGAAATACTGAAAGTAACCTTTCGTCCCCAGTAGAAAGTACACTTAGCTCATTTTCTTGAGGCTGGGCATGACATATTTTTAGCCAGCTAAACAGTGCATCATGATGGAAAAATCTACTGGAAAAATCCAAACACACTAGAAGTAAAGTTGATAAAACAGGCAGATTGTTGTGTTCACAGGCAAAGGGGAATTTCTTTACATCAGTGACTTAATGGTTAGGGACACATACTTCGAATCCCCGACCAGCAAGGCACCACTGAGGTACCCTGAGCAAGGTACCGCCCCCAAGCACTGCTCCCCGGGCGC
>JAODKC010000130.1:7079591-7104354 GCA_026777985.1 Mormyrops attenuatus
GGGCGCTGAATTAGCTGCCCCCTGCTATGTCACATTGTCACATATGGGTTAAATGCAGAGGACACATTTTGTTATTGTGCACTGTGGTGTGTCAACAATGACAATTAATCGCCAAAAAATAAAAAATAAATACTCATATGCAACAGTGACATATTTATTACGCTGTAGTAGCAAACAATATGAGCCTAAAATGACTATAAAGCTATAGTGCAAACAGATCCAAACAGATCCAGATCAATCAAAATATGGATGCTGTTCTTTTCCTGAAAATATCCTGGTATGTTTTTACAACCACTGCAAAGAAATTGCTCCGTTCTGCCATCTTGTGGTATAGTGTATTCCATGGTGAACAGACTGGAGAATCTCAGAGCACAAAACACTAGTTTGCTATGGTGAAATGGGCCACTGCAATTTAAGAGCACTTAAATGTAATAGAAACCAATTTAAGAGAAAATAAACCCATTAAAATCCGGTCAGGCCAAATCCACACTGCATTGGAAAAAAATCACATTACAGATGTTTGTTTAGTAATACTGCATTCTTTAATGCTTTTAAAAACATTTCATTTTAAAATAATTTAGGATGACGTTTAGATTGTTGAATTTACATAAATCTTACTTTAATTTCTGCGAGCGATTCCTAGACAGGAAATACAATCTTTAAGTGACTTACATGCTTTTTAAAATTTAAACTATTTTCTTAACAGGTTTGAAAGGTGTGCCAAAGAACATCCCAACAGATGCATTTATGATTGACCTACAGAACAACAAGATAAACGAAATCAAGGAAAACGACTTCAAGGGCATTAATAACCTTTATGTATGCTAAACCTCTCCGCCTGCTCATACAGATGTTTTGCATGTTATTTTACTTAACGAAATAAGAATAGACGATGAGATTCGTCAAATCATTTGAAATCCTTAGGATGCTATGAACTCTTTGACATGGAGTACAGTTATGCAAAAATATCAACTGTTTGGTTGTTTTACCTAAAGTTCATATTAGCAAGAGCTAGATAATGTTTCTTGTTATACAAAAACAGCTGAAATAGAAAATGGCACCATCATTGGAGTGTCTTCCCCTTCAATATGTCCCCCAGGCACTGTTCCTAGTCAACAACAAGATCACCAAGATCCATCCACAGGCATTCAGAAACATGAAGCATCTTCAGCTGCTCCACCTGTCCTACAATCTGCTGAACCAGATCCCATCCAACCTGCCCAGCAGCATTCTGGAGCTGCGAATCCACGATAACAAGATCAACAGGATCCAGAAGGATGCCTTCAAGGGAATGAGGTCCCTCCATGTCCTTGGTAGGCCTCCCCTGTGGCTCAGAAAACTACTAGTTACTTCTAGGGCCCCCGACCCCACCTCAAATGTTTCAAAAACCGAATAAATAGCTAGCGCACTGAGCCAGAAGGTTGTAGCTAGCTGGTTGGTTAGCAGAACATGCTGCTTCTCCTAATAAGGGATGTGTTAAATAATCAGTGTAGTGACTGTTTGCGCCCGACGGAGGGGTTGGGGGGGGCACCCAAATCTCAGAGGCCCAAGAATGCTTTGAGTGGCAGTAAACACGGTTGCTGTGCACTGGTTACCAAGGGCTACATCACAATTGACTCTAACCAGGAATTCCTTAAAAGACACAAACTAGCATTTTTATCCCCAGCAAACAGAGCGTGGACAGCTCGAGCTCGAGCCATTTCAGAAGGCCTCCAGTACTCTGCACCACCATAACAGGGATATCACATATGACCACGATGGTCTATTGAATTCCTAAAGGTCACCAGAAATGTAGTTGGGTCAGAGCTCAGAAAATTCACTTTGTAATATCAGGCATAGAACATCTGTTGGTCCATCTGCACTTAAACACAAACTTTTGATTTAAAACCCTGCTTCTGTTTTTTTTTTAATTTAATTCTTATGCTAGTTACTACAAAAACATAATAAACAGTACTGTGATGAGCAATATTAAACTAGCATAGGTCCAGCCAGGATGCACTCACTAACGTCGTCCATTTACGAGATTCTTTTTTTCCTTCTTAGAGTTGAGTGCGAATCCTATCGCAAACAGTGGGATTGAGCTGAGAGCCTTTGACAACATGGCTGCCCTCTACCTGAGAATAGCAGAAGCCCGGCTGACTGCAGTGCCCAAAGGTACACTTGGCAAAGAGCGCCGCGTGACGGTAAAAACGCGGTCCTTCATCACACCAGACTGGGTGTCCATCATCATCGTTTGTGTACCCAGGGTGCAACAAGGAACAAGGGTTTCACAGAATCCAGTGTGTCGTTTTTTAAGGGCGTCTTAGTAAGACTAAAATGAGATGCAAAAATGAGTCCGACAATATTTCGGTGCGATATTATGATAAAGGTTTATATAAGAGTTCAACAACTGAAATTAACTACAAGACTCATTAATATGATGCAGGATAATTACAGGACAATTATCCCATTTCTCTGAGTCAGCTATATCAGCTACAGAAACATTCTGCTGTCTAACTAGCTTAAATACAGTACTGTGCAAAAGTCTCAGGCTGCCAAAGGAAATGTGCAAAGCTATTTATCTGGCTAGTAAGAGTATATGTGCGCAGAACAAAAGCATAATTTAGCATTAGAACATATACAAACTAAAAGTAACATAACAAAACTAGTAAGAATTTCTTCTGTTCTACAAAAAGTTAGCGATATCTCGCTGGATGGCTAGATGAACACCGCTTTGGTTCCCAAACCTAGCCAAATGACATGTACCAGTGTTCAAGTCAAGGGATTTGTGGGTGTACTGGGTGACTGTTAGAAACACTGGGGTGACTTTAGGAGAGGTTTTGCAATAACCAAGCTGACACACCTTGACGGACATAATATCATATTTTTCCCAACAACAGGAAGATCAGTTAAACATCATTTTCTTAGACTAAGAAATTTGCACAGTACTGTATTTCAAAATAATAAGAGGTATGACATCTAGATCGATCATTTTCAGCCATATCCTAAAATGTTAATTCTTCAGGCTGGAACAAACGCCAGAAGCAAGACTAGGATCCAATACTTCCAGTAAAGTGAATCACATTGGTCAGGTGACCTTTCCGTTAATCCATAATTTATATTTTCAAGACCTGCCTTCCAGCCTCACTGAGCTGCACCTGGACTACAACAAAATCGGCAAAGTGGAGGTTGAAGACTTTATCCGGTACAAAAAACTGCGGAGGTAAAACAATAATCTGAGTAATTCATAGTATACTGAGCATTTTCAGAATATCGTAGCCAGTGCCAGACAAATGCCATGTGCTGCCCTAAGTAAACTTCAACGTTGGCGCCCCCCGTCTGAGACGAAGTGAAACCAGGTTGCTTAGTCAGCACGCTGTCAGAAGATGGCGCCCTAGGCCGTCTAAGCTGTCTAATGCGTTGACCAGAACTGCATGTAGCTATTCAAAACTTTTCAAAAATAAACTGTTCTGAATATTTACAGGCTGGGGCTCGGATTCAACCAAATCAAGTTTGTAGAAAATGGGAGCTTGGGCAGCATCCCCAGTGTCAGAGAGATTCACCTGGACAACAACAAACTGAGAAAAATCCCCCCCGGCCTGGACTCTCTGAAGTACCTGCAGGTGAGCCGCTCTGGGTCGGCCACCCCTCTGCATGGGGAATGCCAGACGGACCTTGCTGGACTGCAGGTTTCTGGGTTTACGAATGCTGCCATTAGCACCGCAGCTAATGAGAGACGGTACATCAAATTACACACTGCGGCAGCATACATTGGTAGAAAAGAAAGATTAACTAACAAGTGGGAGAATAACCATGTAACCGAAAGCCGTTAATAAAACAAAATATTCACATTATTCTCCATTTGATGCACCATGATATAGATAAACCTGTGTTAGTCACAGAGGTCATGTTTTAACCACAAGTCAATATGAAACACTGAACCTTCCATGCAGTCGACATCAAAGTTCCTTTTTACGCGACCCATTTTCCCATAAGCATTTTGGAGTAGCTGGGGGGAGGGGTGTAAAGTGGGAATAAATACTTAGTTTTGGGTCCACACACACCACACATGATCCCAAACATGTAAACTTTGTGAGAATGAAGTATAAATAAGTCAAAGTAAGACAATGGAAGCAGCATGACACACACTGTTGTTGCTTCTACCTGTCACTAGGTGGTGTACCTCCATGGGAACCAGATCACCAGCGTGGGGGTTAACGACTTCTGTCCCACCAAGGCTGGCATCAAGAAGACGCCGTACATGGGCATCAGCCTCTTCGCCAACCCGCTGAAGTACTGGGAGGTCCAGCCACCCACCTTCCGCTGCGTGTCGGGGCGCAGGGGGGTGCAGCTGGGCAACTTCAGGAGAAGAAAGTAGGGGGGCTCCCGACCCCATATCCCATGAAACACCCGGAGCCCCACATTCTGGGATGGAGATCCGCACAACGGCAGATCACCTCCTCAGATTAGCTATTATTCTAAGAGGACCAGACGGGAGGAGCAGCGCCGGGGGTTTCGGGTCGAACGAACGCTGGCTGTTCATGACCAGGACTGGGAACTCCCAGTGCAACACTTTAAACACAGATTTAAAGCTTTAAGAAAGGAGAACAGCTCTTACTTGAAAATCAGTCATTGTAAAATGGGGAAAAGTATAATCCACCAATGGGGAACCTGCAGGGATGAAATGGCAACTACTCTAATACGAAGCCAATGCTTACCTTCAGTAAGAAGATACCAAAGGAAAAATAGAAAATAATAAATCATTAATGCGTGTTACTAGGTACTGAATTTACCTTGAATTATACATGTAAAGCGTAAATGTTACCACAAAGACTGAAAGATGCAAATAACTGTCTATATGGTGCTTTAGTACAGTATATACAGATTGTCTTGTAATTCTGTAGCAGAACTGTCAACATTAAGATTATCTGACATAGACTGAGCTGCAGTCGTGTTTTTTGTAAATATGCAGGAATCATAAGGAAATGTTTGAATCTTCTCTTAAATTTGAGCGAAAAACATTACAGCAATAGCTCAAGGACAACAGTATGTTCTTTATTCCCCATAAAGTCCTCTGAAACGTAAAGTGGGGTCTGGTAACTGCCACTAAAGCGCAGATCGATCCTGCCGTAAGGCACTGAGAATGTGTAGCACAGTGGCAGCCAAACCAGGTAAATGGGTGAATAAACCTCTGCCAGAAACAGGCGATGCCACTTAACATATAAAACCAGCTACAGTAAGGTTCCCTGGGGCCAGGTTTGGTCAGCCCAAGGCAAAGAATAATAAATCACCTTACATAAGCTCAGATGTATAGGAATCAACAGACAAATTACACAACTTGTGCTCAGTGGTTCATGAACGCACATTATCGACCATATTCAAGAAATGTCCACTTCTACCTAAAATAGACTTCAGTTCAGTTTCTGTACTGTCTGAAACGGTGCTTACTCGGTAAGTCACTGTATCCAGAGTCAGCTACATTAATCAAGTGTAGCAATTAGCTGCTGACGATGTGAAGATCTTGAAGGCTACTAGTGCGTGACCTAAAAGCTCATTGCCACAACAGTGGACCAAGAGACCCACCTTTATTCAATGCGTTCTGCACCAATTGCAAGAAGTAAAGTTAAGACAGAGTAGTAAAGTTAAGGGAACGTTGCACAGAGAGTGTTGCAAACTGTATCATCAATGTAACCATAGTTATACTCATAACATACCATATGACAGTGAAGCCATTAGACGTCTGACTTATAAGCATCATACCATCAACTAGACTGTTTTTCCCCTGTGCTATTTACATCTACCCATCTTGACACTTTGGGCGCCGCAGACATAACAGCATAAAGCAACATTGACATTCAGAACTCACAACGGCTGTCAAACTGAACTGAATCCTATGGTGACCTGTACGTATCAAACTGAATAAATGAACCGAAGTGCTTTTCAACCAGATTTATGCAAAGTGGTGGAAGGTACCACCCTCCCTGTGCTGTCCACTGATATACTGCTATGGCACCATAGAGAAGCATACAGACATATTTCAGGCACAGATTTTAAATTACATACACAAATGGGTTTCAAATCATGCTTCCCAGTGCCCACAATGACAAAAATAACTTTTTTTTTCACATCCTCCTTTAGATATTTTTTTTGTTTCATTAAATTTTAAACTGCATGCATTGTTAATAGAAAATGTATCTGTGGGAAGACGCTCTGTCCTCTTGAATTTACTATGTCAGAAAAGCTTTCCTAGAATATTGTTTCATTTGTTCAATAAATTTTCTTCTGAATAAATTCCATTATATTAATATTTCCTGTATATCTATTCTGTTTTAATAAATAGTTCATGCAAATTCTTTTAAGAAGGTTTATGGGTTCTACATAATCTTTAAACAAAAACTTTTCATAATACATACTTAAACATTCCTATCCATGCTAAATTGATTAAATTTTTTTCTTTTTTACAAGCCATTCCATCGCATTATGCAACTGCAACAGAGGAGTCATTAAACAATGCACCAGCAGATGGGGCTGTTGTAATTCAGCTATCACAGACACACCACTAAAAAGGCATCAATGCAAGTACATACATGGTAAACTTCACCAAAAATATTATTTGGTACACGTCCACGCAAAAAAAAAAAAAATTAAATATACAAATAAAAATTAAGAATACCACAAACACCAAATCTGAAAGATTACTCCATTGATTTTCTTTTCAGCTATAAGGAGTGCTGGTCAAGTCACATATACTTAATCACCCTGGTCGTACATCAGCAACAACAGAAATTAAGGAAGGTCAATTCATTATGGTTTTGTAAAGCAGGCCAATCACAAGGCAGGCCTAGCCCTTCACTTCCCACCTCCATGTTTGGGCTCCTGTCCTAAAACTCCCACTTCTACAGAATGGGCTTTCAGGGCACGCTGACCCCCGCCCACGTCACACTACACGCGGGCAGTGCTACCGAGTGTGTGGCTACCATCCCCCATCACCCTGGAGCGTCTGTAACATCCCGGGAAACAGACCGGTGACCGCGGTTTGCAGGTGCAGCCTGCAATGGCACACACGTTTCCTCCCATTAATTTACTGTCAGATCTTCACGACAAATACCGATGGTGTCTCATTTATTTACTGACCCATTTTCCACTTCGCTCAGTAAAAACAGCATTTCCATCGAGAGACGAGAAACGTTGTGAAGGGTTAAACCGAAAAGAGCAAGAGCGAGTTTTCCACGATCTCAGCACGTGTCCGCTTTTGTTTCTCTTCAAAAAGGGCTTCTAGCCCGTCTGTTTTCTCCCCTTAATCACGACTTGGACGTCCCAGCTGATGCCGAGGGAGGCTGTGTGCAGGAAACATATGGAAGAGATCTGCAGGCTGGCGGGGCCTACTGCCACGTCTCACATAGTGAGGTCCCCCCGAAAAGCTACCCACAGGTTGTGAGTGTTTGCCTCCACCAGTCCAGGGGTACTGAGTGACATAGACCATTTACCTTCACCAGGCCAGGAGGTACAGGGTGACTGGGAGCATTTATCTCCAGGAGTCCGGGGTTACAGAGTGACAGGGACTGTTTACCTCCAACAGTCTGTGGGTACAGGGTGACCTGGAGCGTTTACCTCGACCAGCCCTGGGGTACAGGGCGACCGGAAAAGTTTACCTCCACCAGCCTAGGGGTACAGGGTGACCGAAAGAGTTTACCTCCACCAATCCTGGAGTATAGAGCAACTAGAAGAGTTTACCTCCAACAGCCCTGGGGTACAGGGCGAGCAGGAGCGTTTACCTCCACCAACCCTGGGGTACAGGGCGACCAGAAGAGTTTACCTCGAACCAACCCTGGGGTACAGGGCGAGAGGGAGCGTTTACCTCCACCAGCCTGGGGATACAGGGCAACCGGAGGAGTTTACCTCCACCAGCTTGGGGATACAGGGCGACCGGAAGAGTTTACCTCCACCAACCCTGGGGTACAGGGCAACCAGAAGAGTTTACCTCCACCAGCCTGGGGATACAGGGCAAGTGAGACCGTTTACCTCCAACAATCTGGGGGTACAGGGCGACTGGAAGAGTTTACCTCCACCAGCCAGGGGGTGCAGGGCGACTGGAAGAGTTTATCTCGAACAGCCCTGGGGTACACGGCAAGCAAGACCATTTACCTCCAGTAGTCTGGGGGTACAGGGCGACCGGAAGTGTTTACCTCCATCAGCCTGGGGATACAGGGCAAGCGGGACCGTTTACCTCCTACAGTCTTGGGGTACAGGGCGACCGGGAGCGTTCACCTCCACTAGCCTAGGGGTACAGGGTGACCGAAAGAGTATACCTCCACCGGCCTGGGGGGCTACAGAGCGACCGGAAGAGTTTCCCTCCACCAGCCTGGGGGTACAGGGCGACCAGAAGAGTTTCCCCCCACCAGCCTGGGGGTACAGGGCGACCAGAAGAGTTTCTCCCCACCAGCCTGGGGGTACAGGGCGACCGGAAGAGTTTCCCCCCACCAGCCTGGGGGTACAGGGTGACCGGAAGAGTTCAAAGTGCATTTTAAAACTTGTATGGGCCCCTCACAAAGCCTAAGGACTAAAGAATGAAATGAATCACTCATGCAAATGCACCGTTTTCCAAATATTTCTAACCACAATAAAAAAAAATAAAATAATTAAAGACCACTGGGGGAATTTATTCCTTAACAAATCTGGAAAAGAGCATTCGCCACAAATATTTACGGATGTTTCTGGATATTACATTTCTAGCTATAATCAGCTGAGGCTATTTTTTTAAGTCATTGCTGGCAGATAATGGAGCACAGCACGTTAAATATTGAAGGTGTGCTGAGCCAGATCAGCACTGATTATTTTGTGTGCCGGGGAACCAAAAGCCTTGCAAATAAAATACTCCACATACTTAGCACGTCGAAAAGCTCGTCAGACATGTCCAGCCGGCCCTTTATTATCAGCGGACAATGTGCCCCCATGTGCAGGAAGAGTGGCTGTTAAGGATGTGGAGGACGTTATAAGATCGATTCCAGAGAGGCACCCTGTTGTGAGAATGGATCCTTAACTTGTATCACTACAGAAGAAAAATACAGCCGCTTATACAAATGAATAAAACATCCAACATTCAGAATAACATGACAACAAAGCACAAGACAGAGACCTTTCCCTTAAACAGATGTGGTCACTGGTGCCCAGTGATGGCTGTAGGGTGGTCAGTGGCCCTGGCAGGGTCTGTAAAGAGATCAGTTGACCTAGCTGGGTGTCTGTAGGGTGGTCAGTTGGCCTGGTTGGGTCTATAGGGTGGTCAGTGGCCCTGGCTGTGACTGTAGGGGGGGGTCAGTGGAGTGTGTCAATGGGATCTATCTATCCCAACCAACTAGCATTTATCCCTTAGGCCTAGTGTACTTGGCATCATGAGCACATTCCAGCTTGTTCTGGCAAGCAAACTATAACCAATAGAATGATGTATAACAGCAGCATGTTCTTGGAAAGCACTTCAATCATTTGTTTTACGCATATAGCACAGGAGCACATTAAACTGCCAACCACATCAGCTTCAAGTACCATGCACCATGCATTTAACTTTGCATTGGTATTTAATGGCATTCGTTTCCTTCTAAAAGATAAAAGGCATTCTTCAAATTCATTTTTTAACCACATTTAAAACACACTTTCTCTGAATTCGTCCCACAGAGAAACAGAAAAAATACATATTTTTCCTAAAATTTCAATAATGCACGTCTTTATTTTTCTGTTTGTTTCTCCATATTCCTAAAACTACGTGAAAACATTTTCAAAGCAGAAAACTTCGACTTGCTTTGCACTGCAGGAACCGACAGTATATTGGGCTGTCGGCTATTAACATAATGCAGAAATATTATAAATTAAGGAAATGGTCACAGAGGTGCTTCTCCACCTGCGTGGTGAGTTTTTCATAAGCCTCTGGAGACGGGAGCCTGTTCCACACGCAGCCAAGTCCACCCTGTAGGGCACTTTAAATCCTGCTCACCCAGAACTCTGTCTTTTCATACCCTGCCATTTCTGGCGACAACACATGTGGTAAACATATTGCTATTAAAAGTGAAATATTTCACAAAAAGCCTCATAATTGCAACTGGATAAATATACAGGGCATGCCAGGTGGTCCCAGCACAAAGCGATACAAGCGATACAGCCGCGCTCACACAGAATCCCACAATGAAACAAACCCGAGAATTTGAAATCAAGAAATCAAAACTGGTCAAAACTGGTACAGTCCTTCCATTTTCTGACAGGACATTTATTTACCAGATGCTTTTCAGAACCTCAACAGAATTAGCCATGGTAGTGAGATCTCGACGCTGCGTAGTAAATAAATGGCCTGAATACTATACTTATTGTGCGATATATAGCAAAATATTATTTCCTGTTTACATAGCTGAGTTCAGCACAGAAATCACTGTAGATCCAATTTAAGATGACAATTCCCAATCCACAAACCATGGCGCCCATTATAAAACCACGAGATGTAACAGGAAACACAACACATGATTACAGTAGCTATGGCTCCTCCTTAATCCATGAGACATGAGTAATGGAGCCATTAACGAAGTCACGTCATCTACACAAAAAGTCAGTTCCCACCTTTTCAGATTCTGCATATAGTTTCACCTGCCAGACTAATATTTCTCATTGTCACACCTAACATTATTGCTCAGTGAATATTAAATTTGCTGCAGGGGAGACAACGTCCTAGGAGATTTCGGGAATGAGGAGATCACACACCCATGCTGTAACCATGAAATCTGGATGCCCCAGTCTTTGGAACGCCCCCGGGGCCCAAGCTGGACAGAAAGTACCCACTGGTGTCTTCTGGATCAACATGGGGGCCTCTGACATATCTTTAGGAGCCACTTATGTGGTAGTAAGCTGAGACGATCTAGCCACAACGCGACAAAGCCAGCTGGGGTCCGCCGCTATGCAACTGTAGCTGGGGACAACATTAAGCCTAAAACCACAGCATGATCTACTAGACTCAAGACCCTGAAAGCCAGGCTGAGGCTCTCAGGAGCCCTCGAGGGCTGTTTCTGCTAACCAATGAAAGGAGTGAATTACCGACAATCTGAGGTACACTCCTGGGCAAAAAACCCATGGGCCAAACCAAAATTGCACAGTATTAAGTGTTGGCCCATTTTTTGCCCAGGAGTCTACATTTGGGAAAATGCAAAAAGATAATTAAATATGGCCATAGAGACACATTGGCGTAAACAAAATGTGCTTCCTGGTCCAAGCACATGCATACACTTCAGATTATTTTTAACATGCCCAGAAAAACAACACGAAAATGAGGATAAAATGAGAATAATCCATGGTGTTGGTCATTCAAACGAGAACATGCAATCAACATCCCAGCCCCACTGAGACATTCAATCCCAACTAAACTTGCACAGAACACGGGTGACCTGCTTTGTATTTGTACACAAGGATTTCCTCCTGTATTTTAATCAAGCTTTCAGATTTAAGTCTGGGAAAATTCGTACTAAAACCACAGCCTTGTTTTGAAAAAAAAAGGCCTGGATGCCTGATGACTAAGCAACAGCCAGGAGGCTTGAAGCAATCTCATCAGGCACACAGAGTTGCGAAAGTGGCTTTAGAGAGAGCAGAGAAGCAACACCATTCCACTACACAGAGGGCTTATATGGAAATGTTCTTAATGACATATAAATAAGGATTTGACATTTTAGTCAACTTGTTAATCAATCCAAAGCATTAATTAGTATATGTATTCAGTTGCTGGCAAACTGTAAGAATCTGTAGATTCAATCATTTCTAAGAATATAATCTTTAAGCACACGCAAGTCAAACTGCCCAACTTGTGTGGTACATTTCTTTTGCCTGGGCTCTACTAGTCCTTTACTGCAAAGCTACACTACCAGTCACAAGTTTTTACACACCACAGGATTTTACCACTTTTCCATTTACTTCTGTGCTTTAACTTTAAATGCACTAGTTAACTGTTTCACCCCACAAAACAGAGAAGTATTTAATTTTCCTTGTAAAAACAATGCCTCAAATTTTCCCTGCTGTTAAAACTGCTAAAGGAGGTTACTCTGATAAGTCAATAACATGACATCAAAGAGTGAACATACTGTAAACGTACTTGTTATCAACAAATACTGAGTATATTTTTGATACATGTTCAGTGAGTGACATGTAAACTGTATTTTAGCTCTCATAGAGTCATTGAGTGGGATAATCACCTCATCCAGGGGGTGTAAAATGAGTGTTCGGTTAAGTTACTAAATGCAGCTTCACACACAGCCGTAATGTTCGCTGTAACCACAAACAAGCCAGTAGAAATTCTTCTTACCACATTAAAAGTACTTTATGTTTTCAACAACAATGTCTGAGATCCAAATGACGCCACTGTAAGCCTCTCCATTCTCGGTTAAGGTGCTTTGCATGTTCACTGAGTATTACTTAGCTTGGACGAATAACCATTACCATAACATTCACCACTGAAGACCATAACTTTTTATGTTGCATTTTTGTTAAAAAAAAATAATAATTTTGATGGTCTAGCCTTCATCATGAAAAAAGGGCCATAGGACTCCCATAGCGACATTTTTGCGTCTATTGTGCTAAACAGCAGTTAACATGATGACAGAAAAATGAGCGCAAATGACGAATGAACCACCAGACAAAACAAATCAATTGTTGCATTTAAGGTTTCAGATATGCTGTGTCATGAAAATGCCAATTTAGCTTGAGACAGTTTCAAAACAGTAAACCGTCAGATGAGACAAACCCAACATGAGCTGAAAGTTTTTATGGAGGCCAAGTACTGCGTTACGAGGTGTAGCTGTGTTACAATAAAACCAGGCTACTGACAGAATGAATGTTACATGGCTGGTCCAGCCAGTAACAAAAGGCTCAGTATATGGGACATGAGACTCCATGTTTTCCCTGGAGAACTGCCCGAAAATAAAAACATAAATATGGCCCAAATATAAAACTCATTGCAAATGGAGAGAATCTGTTTTTCAACATGCCTGAAGAATTAAAATGACTGACTTGGCTTTAATTTCACAGGAGCTTCAGAGCTACATGTACATATGCAAACACAGAACAGCATGACATCACGAAAAGAAAAGAGTGATGCTGTTCTGACATGTTCCACAGCGGGACACTTTCACTCACTAGAAGGATAGCCGAACTCAAGCTTCCATCCTAGGAAGGTCAAGTAAATATATATTACCCTAATAAATTTTATTTTTCTGTTATTTATTCAGATCATCTATCTCACACGGCAAACATTATATCTGTGGGATACACACACACACATATACATGATAAGTTTGATCAGAGTGTTTAGGCAATGGGATTTGAAAAGATTACAAATGTCACTTTAAAGGACTCTTCTAAATAATATACAGGAAATATATAATAAAGCTAACTATAATTTGGGCAAGAGGAATCCCAAAAAGGGGCTTTTGCCATCATATATCTTGACAGACCACCACTAAATGACCCAAGCAGATGTTTATAAATCATCTCCATGGTGACATGCACTGATTTATCAGACAGCAAATAAAGGCAGCTTGATCAGTGGAGTTCCAAGACAATTTATAGAGAAGCAGTGTGCCCGAAAGTGCTTTTAAATTTTGGCTACTAAAGTCAAAACAGTTCAACTTGACAAGCAACTACTCCCCAATGTGGGGTTGAGGTACCAAAAACCTGGCCGCCCAGCAAAGAGAATTAAGATGCATAAAAACAAAGATATGTGTGGTGATTGGTTGACAGTTAATTTTCAACTCACTTTCATTTTGGTGCATTACAATTAGATGCACAGGCACTTATAATTCATAGGATCGCTTCAGTCACACATCCCAAATCATACAGATCTTCAAAAGTAGCCTTTTGGGAGCAAGTAGATCACATTCTGTCCACAGATGTGCAAAACACAAATAAACTTGATTATTATTTTCCTATAAAAAGTTCAAATGCCACTGGGAGAATATGGACTGTGGGGCGGAGTTTACATTTCAGCTTCCAGACCTTTGCTTAAATGGCGAAGCTGCGGAGTGTGTCCCATTTCCAACAGGAACCCATACTATGGTCTCCTAAAAACACACTCCAGGACTAATATTCAATAACCATCAGATACATTTCCCTGCATAAGTCACTTCAGAATAAGCAATGGATTCGGTTTACCTTTGTGATTCTCAGGACTACTCAAGTAATGGAGGCCTTTCCACTGGGGTGATTCTTCCACCTCTAGACCGTTCGCCTCGTCTGTTACGAAATGCAGCTCATGCTGTATGCATCTGACCTCTTCTGAAGTGCCTGAATGCATTTCCAGAACAGGTTTTTTAAAAGTCCTTCAAAGTCGTTTATCTTCTGCAACTGTTCTGGCTTTCTTGGCAAAGTGGTGCCGGCCTTGCAGACGGCGTGCGACTCAGCGGGTTGGGGTGCAGTGCCTGTGCAGAGGAAGCCACCCAGGTGGGAGAAGATAAAAGATTGGGGCGCACTCTGGACAGGATTCCAGTCCAAATCAGACATGCCAATCAGTCTTTTGACTGTGGAAAGAAACCCACACTACAAACCCAAGGTGGAATTCCAACCCCCAACCCTGGAGATGTGAGGCAAGAGTGCTACCCACTGCACCACCCAAATACTATATGTGGATTCATAAATATATGCCAACGAAAATATCACTAAAAAAGCACTACAAACTAAAAATGTCAAATTGGCATTCTACCAATCAGACAGACTGTCACGTGGTTGGTGGTGTATGGAACTCATCAAGCAAACTTGGTATAATGCAACAATTCAACTACACTTTGGAAAGGCAGATTCACCCGTGAATTTCAAGCTATTTCTTTTTGCCAAGAACCTGCCTACGAGAAAAATGTTAGAGGGGCCATCATAAAAAGCAGCTGTCATAGAGTGGCTACATGTGTTTCTGCATATGGTAAAGGTGCACGACAAACAAGAGAAAAATATAAAGGGTGACATGGCTTTTATAAGCATTAATATAGTGCTCAGGCAGTAAAGGTGGTGGAGGTGAGACACTCTGCGACTTCCCAGCTCAGCTTTGGGGGAAAATTTCCTAAGCACAATTATTAAAAGGTAACAGTAAATAGAGTAAATGTAATACAAGATAGGGGAAATCCTTTGTACAGTTATGATGTATTTTATAACACAACACAAACAGAAACTCAATGTTTCAGAAAACTGTTCTCGGATGACAAGAATAATGACAATGATATGTATTTATTATTACTGTGAAAGATTCCATTAAATTAAAGTGTTTTAAAAATACAACAATAAAATCAATTGGTCTCATTAACAAATTAATAATAATATTTAGAAAATTGGGTAGACAGGCAGAATGGCAAATAAATTATCTGAAGGTTATCAATTATATTTCCTGGGGCATCTGTTGTACCTTTGAATACGGCACCTGACCTGAATTGCTTTATCAGAACATAAACGGCTCAGTAAATGAGTAGGAGAAGCTTTTATCCAAAGCATCATACAGTGAGGCTGATAATATTTCACAAGCGTTTGTTCAGCTTAAGATGCTTAAGTCTTACTAACAAATCAATAAACAAACTCTACACATGACCGAGCAAGTCTTTAATTTTTACTGTCTGAAATCATTCTCCTTTGACCGACGTTATTTGGTAACTTTGTCTCCGAGTATCGGAGGTGGCTTCCAAGCATCTGCAAGTGGTTTTCCCTTCCAAAGCGATTCCTTAGTGTTCCACTAAGAAACAGCAAAGTAAGCTAATGCTTGCCTTTGCCAAATCTACACCATTGAATGCTAGTACTAATTCAAGGTATCAACCATATGCATTTCAAAGACAACCTATCATCAACCATACAGCCTGTCACCCCTGTTTTTATTTATTGAATTTGTATCGTTTTATTTTTATTGTAATTGAAACCAAATTAATTTTATTACTGTTGTAATTTAATCAGTATAGACTTACTTTAAACCAGTTCTTATTATTAAAAAATCTTGCATAAGACAACTGGGTTATTCAGCAGCATAAGTCCAAATGAATATTTCTTTTGGTTTCTTTGATGCAGTGACCTTTTTTCCAGACGTCCCTTGTATATACATCTGTCAGTGACGACTTTCCTGTATTACTAATACGCTGTTTTTTGTTTTTGGTAAGAAGCCTGGAATACCTGGAAAGCTGGTGTGGATTTTGGAACATGGTGTTCATGGACTTTTAATCCAAGGGGTGTAAAAATGAGCAGAAACCGCACATGAGGTGGTTTATCATGACAGCCTAAATAAACCTGTCAACTGACAACAAGCAGAAACCGTCAGACTCCTGCTTTGAAGATAAGAGGGTGGCCCCAGCCCCAAGCAAAGTAAGTATTTTTTTGTAATTATTACATTGTGGGGACCAGAGTTCCCCACAGTATGATAAAAACCTGGAACTTTTTACCTTGTGGGCAGCTGTCTTTCCTGTTGCCCTGTGTGCAAGTGTGTGTGTGTGGTCCAGGTATACGGTATACATTACATTGTGGGGACCACAGTGTGATAAAAACCTGTTATTCTGACGTTGTGGGGACCATTTTTTCGATCCCCACAAGGGGAAATTCATATTTATAATAACCTGTGATCAAAAAATAAAAATGCCAAAGATCTTGTATTTTGTTTGGTTACTTATGGTTAAGATTAGGGCTGGGTAGGGATTATGGTCGTCATATTGGGATTAGAGTTTTGCCCATAGAAAGGAATAGAGAGTCCCCACAAAGGTATGAGTATATGTGTGTGTGTGTGTCTCTTTTGGCCTGTTCCAGATATTGTCAAACACCATCTTTGAAGACATCAGACATCAACCTGTATAATTTCACTCTCATTCCTGCATTGATTGCAATCCCAGAGAAAGACTAACATCAACAGTTAATGAAAAGCCAATAGACTGAGGGGCATAACATCTAATATGTGCAGTCCTCAACTAAAAAAAAATGTTATCAGAAAAATCCGATGTAATATTAGGTACCAGTATGGGGATATGCGTCGGCCCATCCCAGACATCACAGGGCAAAGGACCAAGGAACATCTGAAGCAATATGCAATTCCATTACAGGGGCCGCATGCCCATTGCATGCAATTTAACGTTGCATGCCAGGAAAAACATGCAAACACACTGAACAGGGGTGCGATTCGAACCCCCAAAGCGTGAGGTACCAGGCAACAGTGCTGCCACCTAACCAACATGGCTACCTTCCTTTGAAAATATAACTTTGTATCTTGGGAAAATTTATGCAATAACAGTTCAGATTTGATTCACCTACTTTAAAAACCCTGAATAAGTAATACATTTGTTTTTGAATCTGTGCACTTTATGTACCTGGCTGCTGAGTGCAAGAGAATTCCCCCCTTGGATCAGTAAAGTTCATCCATCTGTCCTATTCAGGATGGCGGGGGGGCGCCTTTCACACACAGATGCACATCTATGGGCAATCTGGTAACTCCAATTATCCTCAGAATGTTTTTGGACTGTGGGGGGAAACTGGAGCACCCGGAGGAAACCCCACGACGACATTGGGAGAACACGTAAACTCCATGCATATGGACCCAGAGGTCTGAAGCAACAGTGCTAACCACTGTGCCACCCCCAATAAATTCATCTTATCCTAGTAGAATAAAACAGTAAATGCTAGTTGTAGAACAAGAATTTACTTCCACTTGACCTAAACTTGACTTGTAAAGCTGATTCTGATTCAGCTTCCTGAACAGATTTCACTTCAGAAATACATTTCAAAGTTTCGTTGTGATATTACTGATTGGTGCAGTACTGTAGAAAGTTTCTGTGCAAGTCTTGGACAATCAAAGAAAATGTTTAAAAATATTTATTTAGGTAGCAAGTGTGAATTTGCCCAGAAAAGAAGAACACTGAATATATGTTAATATCAATTTGCATATGTTCTAACACAATAAAAACTGCTCTCCAAAACGTTACTGATATCTCGCTGGATGGTTAGATGAACACAGCTTCAGTTCCCAAAACTCTCATCAGGGGCACCTCAGCCACTCCAGATATTGGTTTAATTTCACCACCAGTTCAAGTAATTCATTAATTTAATTAGTTAAATAACTCCATGGGGCACTGATTACTATCACACCTTTCATGGTTAATCAAGCCAAAAAAATACATTTGTGTATTGGATGGTTGGTGCAAATGCTGGGGTGACTTTAGGAGAGGTTTAGAAATGGCTACGCTGACATTAACAGATACAATATCATGGTTTTACACCAACATGAAGATCGTTTAAACATCATTTTCATTTGCTGTCTAAGACTTTTGCAGAGTGCTGCATCAGCAGTCAACATCATTTGGTTCCAACTTGTACTCATCTTGGTGTTCATTGAGTGACACCCTCCTAATAAATACAATATGCTAGGAGAATACAATCAGACATCATCTGATTAACGAGTCGACTGTCAGTGTCCACCCCATTACTCTCAGCTATTTGAGCTGCCCCATTTTGCTATAGATTGCTATTGAAACGGTAATAACATCCATATGCTGTCCCAGAAAACGCATCGGAATCATGCAGCCGTGATCTCAGAAGATATTTTTGGGGAGGAAAGTCGCCAATGACACACCACCATAACTCAACACAAGGAGCAAGAAAATGCGTGCAGACGAAGCCACAATGGAAGAGTCATTTTGCAAAAATGTCAATAACAAATAAATGAAGGCCTCCCTCAGCGTCCAAGAGCGCAAAACACCGGAGGGAACAATGAGGAAGGAGAATATTGATCTTCACAGCCCAATCTTTTTCAAACCACTGGAGCCACATGAATTACACAACAGAATGCAATGAAATCGCAACAGTAGGGTCGTTGTTATCTGTGCAAATGTGTTCGCTTCTGTTAAGTTTTATGAAGAGGACTGGGTGCGCCAAATATTTCAGCAGTTAAATCACACAGAAACAGACAAGGAAAGCCCTTTATTCGCCACTTATGCTCAAAGACCAAACATTTCCAATAATAAATAAATAAATCCAAGAAGCACTATGGAATAATATCCACATTTTCTGTCATCTGTATTGTATGCTCTTTGTTGATCTGTTTTGTGTGTGTGTGTGTGCATGCGTGCACACGCATTGCATCAGTTTGGGTATTGGTCTGTAAGTATGTTATTTGCATGTGACATTTATGATAAGCTCTTTTATTGTTTTTAGGTTGTCTTTTTAAGAACTGGACTGCATGGGACAACACATGAAAATTAGCCTATAGGGCTAACTCTGACTCATGTCCCTTTCTGCTGCTCAATGAGCACTGTCCCCATTAAATATGAATGAACGAATGAACGAAAGAAAGAAAGAAAGAAAGAAAGATGGTCATGAGTGAGACAAGGCTAGTCCACCTTTCAGTTGAAAGTTTAGATTTGAGAGAGGGACAGACAGACAGACAGAAATTCTCTTGACAGTAACTGCCAGCCTTGTGCCCTGTGCTTCCTGGGAAAGTCTCCAACCACTCCCCTCACCCGGGGATGCTGACCAGGATGAGAGGTTAGAAGACTGATGAATGAATAACATCTGTCTAATCTACTCAATGTCCACCTCCACATCTACACATCTACCACCAGGAGCTTATGTGGAGTTTACCTATTTGCAAATTTTTCTGTAATGAAGATTCTGTCCAGAAGGGGCACTATAGTTCGGAATAGGACACTCGGGTTGTTTCAGCAAAAACAGAATGAAAGCAGACTTCTTCCGATAAAAACATACACCAAGTAGCGGAAGTTATTTTAACGACACTGAAGTAGCTACAGCTAATCCCTTCACCAAACGCTAAAAACAGATCCTCAAACTAACCCAAAAACTTCACCACAGCAAAAATCTCATCTTGGCAGCATGTTTTTTTCCTAGATGGGCACAGTCCATAGAACATAACCATCAAAAGGGCCACTGGCATACAAGCCCTGACTTTAGAGAGATCTCAAAATAATGCAAGAGCAATTGGCACAAGCTAGCTAGGATCACAAAGCCAGGTCACAGATACAGTACACATGCAGAACATAAGTACTAGCCCAGCAGGAGGAAGAGATACATTTAGTTGTTCTATCCTACCAGTTAGGTACAGAACAACATTTGTGTGTAACAAGCTTAGTGCCTGTATCTGAAGACCCACTGGCATAACAAAAACATCGAAAACTGCAATCATGTAAAGGAAATCACTTTACTGTGAAGGCAGGATAACTGTAAGAAAATTCCTCATGTGAGGACAGTGTATCAGTTACACGCCTACACAATTCCCAAGTGTTCAGGATAAAATCTGCAGAACCTATGAAAACCCCAGAGTAAAACCCCTGTGCCAAACCGTCAGTTTTGCTCTGTCCTGTGTTTTTTTGCTTTAAGTCCTATGAAAAATTTGCTGTTCACATGTTGCACCAAGGACCTGGGGGAACACAATTTCATGCCACTGGATACTGGCATAGGAACGATATGACGATAAAGCCCACTGGGCTTGACAATACTCTTACTGAGGTTCTCTCAATCTACAAACTGGGTACTCATTCATGCGGTAACCTTCAATCTGTAAGGAACTGACAGATAAAGTCTCTCAGACAGCCAGAGGAAATGCTCCTCACTGAATTCTTCCTGTCCACCATGGACAAGCGTGTAAAGAGCTGAGCCGTCCACCAGGAGGAATGTCTTTGTTGGCTTCTTCTGTATCGTCCCTGTTTATACTCCATGTACAACTCACCTAGTGCAGATTTTAGGCTTGCATTATATTACTCAGACACAAACTGATGACCTGTAAAACCTCCTGTAGAAGATCCACAGTCACCTGGTTCATGTCAATAATCTGGACCAAAGAGAAAACACCAACATGACCAATTCCAGGAAGGACCACAGCACAATAGGGTTTGACATAACTTAAATATCTTAGATGGGAAACAAACTGAATATCTAAAGCTGACGAGAACAACATTTCAGCAGCACAGAGCCTACGAGCCAGTAGAGTGGAAACACCTACATTTAAAATCTGTAATAAGTACTTAAGAGTGACTTTTTTTTTTCAACTTTCCGGGCAAAAAGCAGATTTTGCCTGGCAATCTAACTTGGCATTACTTTATTAATACTTTATTACAGTCCATATTAAGAAGTAAATTTGATGAGGAAAATTATGTCAACTTTTATATTTGATGTCAGACAGATCAGAAATAAGAATAAGAAAATAAATATTATTTAAATTATTAAAGAAAACATATCTTGGTTAATATTTATCCATCAATCTTAACCACTTATCCGGGTCAAGACTGTGGTGTAGTTATATTTTATATCTGAAAAAACATATTTTAAAGTCTAATTTGTAACATTTAAAAACATAACAGCACAATTTTCAGAATATAGTGTAATATATGAACTATGATTATACTAACAATCACTTAACCCATATGTAAACTATAAAAAACACCTTGTTTTTATCCAAAGCAATCATACTGAAATTGTCTAGAGACTGAAAACCACAAAATCTGACCACTGTGATGGGATGCACGTGAAATGGAAATGGAAGGAAATGGACATGTCTGGACATGTCATCTATACAGTGCAAATACTGTCAAATTTACAGAATGACAAAATTCATGGAAGAAAGCCGTCTCACGGATTTTCGTGTCTCTAGTATAGTCAGCCGTTTTCCCCCAAAACAAATCTTGAAAGTATGAGACCATGACCAGATCTGCCGACAATTCTCATGGTACCATGGCAAGTTCCTAATAAATTTTCCCAAAAATCACTCGAACACCTCCAATATTCCCAGCGCACATCCCTGAACGTGAGGGGAAACTTCTGTTTTACCAATCAAGCCATCCCACAATTTCTACAAGAGTGAAATTCCATGGCCATTTGCCAGCACGTCGTCCAGGAACGCCATCTAGAAAATAGCCCAGGCAAACACAAACAACTGAAACTCAAAGGTTTAATAGACCAACAGGCTAAATCTTCACCACCTAATGACAATGGAGGATTACCTCACAAAACGGTCACACTTAATAACCACAGGGGAAGACAGCGGTCCTCTTCAATTAAAATGGTGGATGACAACAAATATCTACTCGTTGGTATAGAACAGAGCACAGAGCAAGGCAATTTATAAGATGGAAAGTAAAAAAAAAAAAGAAAAAACAGTCCCATACTTAATTCTAAAATGTAAAAGGCCCTTTTCAAATTAAGACACAAACTGGTGAAACTTTTGGGTATCTTTACTCAACTAAGACAAAATATGCGGAGGACTGCAGGACTCCAAAAGGTCCACAATTTGAGCTTGTCTAGAGCAGTGTTTCCCAGTCCTTGGGGATAGGCAGACAGTGCACATAGGGAGCTGGGAGGGAGCAAAAATGTGAACTGTTTGGTTGGGAGCTAAGAGGGAGCAAAAACGTGGACCGTCTGTGGGTCCCCAAGCACCGGGTTCGGAAACACTGGTCACAGCCATCCTCAATCCTGAGCTTGCGTTGGCGGCTTGTTTTTCAGGCTGCTCTTAGCTCAATATGAGCCATCACTTCAAAAGTCGCCTCCCTTACATTTCCATGCATGTTCCTGACTGCAGTCCTGTAGTTCTGTCTCGTTTCCTCGTCTATTGACTTCACGCCAACCCTTCTGCACGGATTTTTCCATGTCTAGTTTCCATACCCTCACCTCTATGCCGGACCATCGGCATGAATCCCCCTGCAAACAGACCCAAGAAAAACTATAGAGAAGGGTGTAAATGGAGGTATAAACTACGGGTAAATATTTAAGGGCAAAATAAAGTAGCTTCAAGCTAAAAGTTGCGGATAAAAACACAACAAAAAAAATCCCAAGGAAACACTTTTCAACATGTTTAGAAAGAAAAAGTTGTCTTTTTAAAAGCAGCCTCCCTTGGTTACGGCTTTCTCAATTTCAAGAGCGAAACCTGTTGCCCGTAATAAATAAAGTTTCTCTTGAGTTCTTTAGCAAGGGGTTATCCAGACTTTTTAATCTTACATTTTTCCCTGAAAGTATTTCTCATCTAGTCTGTGGATGGATATTGGAAATTTTAAATAATGTATGAATTGAAGTATAGCACAATAAAATCAATGTGTATGAATCGCTTAAAGCTTCTGAGAACAGTTCTTAAATATTAAACATCAACAAAAACAGTTATTCACTGTCAAAGACACACTTCAAATATTTCAAAAAAATTTGTTTATTACATATAAAGACTGTAAAACAGGTAAGAGCATAAGACGTAACTTAAAAGATGTTTTCAGTGCTTCAAAAAATTATATATATATACGTATTTGGGGTTGACATAAAAACAATACTCATTGTAACGTGCAATTTGGAGAGGATGGTCTAAGAGGGGTTTACACACACGATGCATCCTGTTATTACTTTTCTAAAGCCGTTTAGCGTTTTCAAGTTAGAATGCTCCTTATGTGTGAGATATATGATGAGGATGATACACTTTGTTTAAGGCACTCAGAAAACAGGCAGGTGCCCAGAAAGAATTGGAAATGTAAAGTTTTGATATCGATGGCGGATTCTGAAACCCAGTCATGAACTGATCTATCTCCCAAACAGGAAATTTCTACAGACAGCACAAAAGGGCAGAAAACATTGGTAGCACATTTCCTTGCATGGTAGTTTTTTTTTTTTCCTGGTGAGTATAATTGCAAGCACACCTGTAGTACTGCTTTTCCAGACACAGACCACTTAGCCTCATTCCTGATATGTTTACTTCAGGGGCCCGGTTTTCCATTTTCTGAGGTACAAGAAAGGGGGGAGAGTTTGCAGCCGCGCGGCGAGGAATGCCTTAAGCTGAGCTCTTCTTTTGTTTAAAAGGTGAATCTGAGGTTGATCATTTTGTGTCACTACACAGCTAGGAGCAAAGACACAAGCGTCCCATAAAATAAACATTCAATTGCTCTCCCTGGAGTTTGCAGTCATACATCTGCAATTCAACTGCTTACAAACTAAGACATGCTTTCGGATTTGCGCAAGTCAAGATCATTCTTATTCCGCCAGAGCCAGATAACGATCTAAATGGCAGTAACTGATGATGTACGGATACGTCTCCCATTGCAGGCCCCTCAGGCCTGACTCATCTGCACCAGGAAGGATGTAAAGACCAGGTGGATTAAGTTTTACCTCCAGTAAACCCCTGAAAGATAAACAGCATCATCTCAAAGACAAATGTGGACTCATAGAAAATGAGTGCTCCATTATTTAGAAAGTAACAGGTCGTTATAAACCCCTGAATGGGTACGACCTTCATTTAAAATGCATTCAGGTACATCCTGCGGAAGCAGATGCAGACACTGCAAGGGCTTACAGGGTATCTCAACAGCAGCAATAAACAAGAGTCTGGAAATTTTTACTCGCCGTTAATATTTAACGCACAGGTAATCTAAGCCACACTGTGTCTGGCCTATAATTAACAGTCACAATAGACTAATAAACATTTCAAAAAAAGAAATATGGGGAGAAACAAGAAAATATATGTCCAGCGCAATAAAGTCTTTGCATAACACACTGCCAACATCAGCGTGGGCTTCAGCTAGCCTCAGGCGACCCTAAATGAGAAAAAGATGTGCCGTGTGCCTTTACTTAAGCACATTCTTTTAAACGTTCCCAACTTATTTTGCAATGTTTTTTTTTTATAAATTAAAATTTCCATTTGCAAGATTACCTTCTTTTTTTTCTTTCTTTCTTTCTTTTTTTTTTTTTTTTTTTTTTTTTTTTTTTTATTTTAAAAAGAAAAATTTTTTTTTTTGAGGGGTTGTGTGAATATAATTTAGTTTTTTTATTTTAATAACAAAGATAA
>JAODKC010000130.1:7118071-7135822 GCA_026777985.1 Mormyrops attenuatus
CCCCCCCCCCCCCCCCCCCCCCCCCCCCCCCCCCCCCCCCCCCCCCCCCCGCTCTGGAAGCCGTGAGACGGATCAGAAAACCAGGGCAGAGGAGGCTCACCTCCCCCACCAGTAGAAAACAATGCCTCTTATTATATGGTCCTTTAGCAGGACCGGACGGTGGAGGAACTTTGGTTTCTTTTCATTCCAGGAGAGGAATTCTCGGGAACGAAGCTCCCGGAGCTCCTGACAGGCCAGATGTGAGCTTGCGGGCTCCACATCAGCAGCTGCTGATGCTATCCATGCGTCTCTCCACTGGAACCTTCTGCAGACTGGCCACTCCAGCAGCTGTCAGACCTGGATTCGCTTCACCCTATTAGCATTTGATTTACGCCTGTTGCCAAAAGCTATAACAGCTCAGGATCTTAGGAAGCAGCTCAATGCTGGAAAAATCGATATTACATACTTGGTTTATGGGGGGCGTTCAAGTACACAATGATTGTCTAGAAGGGACTTTTTGGGATGCTTTGGAGAAGCAATCACATTCCATCATTTCAAACTTGACAAAAAGAGGATTCCGCACGTCAGTACTTACTGTGACACAAAAGTGCCGATTTCACCAAACTCGGAGCCATCTATGACTATATTAAGGCTGGTGACAGTTCTAGGGCCATTGTTCTCCTGCAAATAAAGGACATTTGCTTTCAGGGAAGTGTTCAGAGAATTCTAACTAAATGTTCAAAGCAAAACAAAAAGTTGACGTTCAACTCAACATTAATGTAGTGAGGCTACAAGCAAAGCAGCCCTCACACCTGACATATAACCTTACTATTTGCTAAAAAAAAATTAATAGGTCAAAGCTTTTGTCAGTTGTGCATTTGTTCCATATAAAAACATGAATATATACAAATGCAATTAATTCTATCACAAGTGACAAAAACAATTGTTTTTATAAGCTAAGACAGAAACACTTTCTGTGAAAGTTTTGGAGCAACATAGAATAAAAAGATGTATGCTCCGCTGAACCACAGCATTAGCTAAAGGATAGATATCATGCCAAAACAGTCCAGTTTTCTTGGTTCTTAAAATTTCACACATCTAACCGGAAAAGCACAAGTTAGACAAAGATTTTCCATGAAAAAAGCACACGGCTACATACTGCCCCCTTGTGCTATGAAACCGACATGGCAACTCATGATTCACACAATCGTTTCAGTCGAAAAGATACAAAAAGTGTACGTATCACAAAGCATACCACAATAAAAAATTAATGAAGTGATAAAAGTACATTTAAATTTAGCAAAAGTAATACAAAACAAATTAAAAGCATGCAAACTTTTACACAGTACCAAACAGGAAATAAAAAATAATAATAGTTACCTGAATATCTGTCAACTCAAATTCTACCTGGAAAGCCAGTTGACAGCAGTAACCAGTAAGCCTGTGTTGCTGGATAATTTTGTTTTTACCTGGAAACATAAATTATGGAATTATTTGCTAAAGTCCTTTATTTATAGGGAACCAAGCCACTGAATATTTTTACAATGGTAAAGTAAGGCGGTTACTGCATGATGAATCAGTCTTTATACTTTCTCAGCAGTTTCATAGCAAAGGACCCAGAATGGTAAAATCTGAATTTAGGATTAACTCACTTTTTTCCAGTGTCTTCACTCTACACTCTGTCAGAACAACTCCGTTCATTTTGGTCTGGCGGGAAAGATCTTTCTCCAGCTTCTCCAATTCCATCACAAGATTTGAAGCTGTACCCATTTTACCGTCCCCATATCCTGTTGTTGACTTTCCTCTTAGAGATGTCCTGAAGTAAGCACATCCACATTGTCCTCAAGGGTCACCGGCACCATAATAAATCACTTAGTTTGTTAGACACACACAAAAGTCCTATTTTATATACCGAGGTGGAGATTTCAGGTCCAGAGAGCACAAATCCAGAACAAGACTTTGTTTCAACCATCCAGTTGAGTACTCTGTGACTGTGACTCTTTATACTCAACTGGTTGGTTGAAACAAAGTCTTGGTCTGGATTTGTACTTTCTGGACCTGAAATCTCCACCTCTGTTTATACTTAACAACTCTACGAAAAACACAAAATAGCGTTGGCTTAACAGGGAGCAAGTAATTAATAATAAATTGTGCGAATTACAAAGAATGGTTAACTTACAAAAGATTAGGTTTGTCCTTTTCAAAGTGCAGGGAGACCTCTCTTTCATTGTTTTCCAGTTGTTCTTGCAATTCTGCAATTTCTTCTTGTAGAAGTTTAATTTCTGCTTCATAAGCTTCCTCCATAGCTTTCTATATTTGGGATTAAATGAAAATATATTACAGATATTCATGCATTTCAAGATTTGTGAGGATACACAGACACAAAAATGTGGCTTGGAGTTTTACAAGAAATAAACTCATTTTCACTACCAGCCAAGTCTCTGAAATCTTAAGAGAGGACAGCTGACCAGTTCTACAGCACCAGTAATGGAGCTAGAACAGAAAAGAACGGACTTGCTTTGTTTGAGAGACCATCAGTTCTCTGATGTTGTATCCCAACTATCAAACTTTACTGCATAATGGGTAGCACCCTTCACTAAATGCACAAAATATCGGTGACAGCTGCCCAGCTGTGTCGGCTCCTGCATGGTGAAGTGTAACTTAATTAAACCGCCCAGTTCCAGACCTGGAGCACTATGTTAGTTCTCAGCAGCACATCTGCTTGTATAGCTCTCTCTCTCTCTCTCTGAGTTGATTTGTACAACCATGTGCTTAACCACACTTAATATGAAATCTGAAGTAAAGGAGTACTCTGTAGGACAGGGACCTGGTGGACACAACCCCTGTGAGTGGTAATGAACGGAAGTAGCCTTCTGTGTGTATACCCGACATATCTTAATACACGTATTATATTTGAGTGACAAACTCTTAAATGGAAATAAGATTGAGTTGTTTAATACAGTGGTTTTACTGCTATTACAATTTACAATGCCATTCAATATGTACAGCCACCCATCTTCTATAAGCATTTATCTAGTATACGGTCGGTAGGGGACTGTAGCCGGTCCCAAAAAGGAACGGACAAAGGGGGCAGGCGGTATGTGTACGTTGGATTTAATTATCAACTACATATAGATTATAGTAATATCCAGTGTAAGTCGGTATTTTTCCAGACACAAAACAAACTAACGGAAGACTTCATCCACTTCAGTTTGCTTGGTACCAACTGGAAAGACAGCTCTATCTCCTGTTACTTAAAAAATACTTCTGTCGATTTGTCGACTGAACCTGCATATAGGGTTTTCACTAATTGACAGTAGAAATATGCCATGCGTGTTCACGACAATTATCAATCAACATTTAAGTCAACGGCAAAACTAAAAAAAAGCCAAGAAACGTGAACACCGGAGACTTACCGCTCTCAATTTATTTTGAAGACCAGCGGACCTTCGCGCCCAGAGTGGACTCTACCAACTTCGCCAAAACGGGGGGGAATACTTTTTACTACTTTACTCTTCCGATCACATCGAAATAATAATGAATAAATATATGAAATTATAATTATGAATGTTTCTATAATACATATTTTTAATTGGTAAAAATTAATAAATTAGAGAAATAATACTACTAGCTTACATAACTTTGCTGTAGTTAACTTACATACCTACCTTGAATTAACGAATATAGATAACAACTATTTTATTTGAATATACATTTATTTACTTTGCTTTATTATATGTTTGTTTTGTTTTACGCCTTTTAGAAAATAAGCTTTTTTACTAATAATAAGAATAAATTGGCGGAACCTTCAAAGCGGACCCTTTATTCTATAAAGGAGTTCTGGTGGGATTGTATTTTGAAAGCACAATGTACGCACCGTGATAGACCCATGTGTCAGTCGGCTTGATTTTGCGGGGTAAAAATTTAGGCATTTAGACATAGTTGATTTGGGTTATGTGAAATCTTTTTGTTTCTTTTATTTTATTCGTTTTTGTGATTTGTAGTGATTGTTTCGTTCAGATATTTTAACGCATTGCAATAAAACTTGCGGGGACTTGTGGAGTATTGAATCGAACATCGAGGATTGTTTCCGAAGAGTTCATATTGTCATTTAATGCTGATATTTATGAATTAAATAAAAATAGGTTCAATTGTATAAAATGCAGGAGGTGAAAGATGTAAAGCGTTTATACATTGGTGGTCTTAGCCACACCATTTCTCAGAAGGACATAAAAGACAGATTTGGGAAATTTGGTGAGGTGTCAGAGGTTGAAATTGTAACAAGGCAAGATTTAACAGGTAAGACTAACAGCCTGCGACCAGCATTGTTGCAGACCCTTTGCACTAAACCTTGTTGTTTACTAATCCTTGTGTTTTTCCCTAGGTGCCCCACTGAAGACGTTTGGTTATATCAACGTAAACATTTCTGATGCAGGTCTAAGAAAATGTATGTCATCGCAGATTCTAGATAATACATTATCTTAAGGAATGCATTTGATTTGTCTTTGTCACTTGTTTTATGTTGTTTTTAGGCATGACAGTATTAAATAAATCCAGATGGAAGGGTGGAACACTGCAAATCGAAGTGGCAAAGGAGAGTTTTTTACACAGGTATGTTAAAAAGCTATGAATGTTGAAGAAACAAAATGAACAATAGTAATCAAATTGCCACAATGTACAGTATTTAAGCTTTAAGGTTTGAAGATCAGTATTTTCAGTACTGTTACTCCTCCAAAAAAAATCTTTTAAAACAAGGGAGGCCAGAGGGGTGTTCCATGAGCAGGATTTCTCAGTTAGCTGGGTTTACCTTAGCAAGAAGTCATGATTGTCCAATAGAAATGCTCCTTACCTAAACCCCCCCGCATTCATTCAAGCAACCATACCTAATCAAAACCTTAGTGGAGCCAAAAAACAATATTGTTCCCAAAATGGTTAGTAACCCATAACCACATATTATTATGTCTTATGCTGCAGCTACTGATTCGCTCCTGGGGCAGGGAGGAGTTTAAAGCCTCACCTAACCCTTTGAAATCTTTTTTTGTCAGATGTTAGACACTGTGTTTGTGTGTTTCCTCTCGGAGTTTAGAAGCATGCAGTTAGTTAAGTTGGAATCTCTAAATTGCCTATAGTGTGTGAGTGTGCCCTGCAATGGCCTGGAATCCCATCCAGGATCTTCCCCTACCTCATTACTTTCTGCTGGCCAAGTAGTTATGGGTGAATGGACATTAGTAAATATGGAAAATGGATGGATGCAAGTTAGAAAATACATTTGACTTTATTTATTGGTGCTTAGAGAATTCTTTAAGATTTGATTCAAAAAACAAACCTTCTTTTTATAGACTGGCCTTAGAACGTCAGCAAGCCGCTGTGAAGACTCGAACTTCTAAAGTGGATCCAAAAGAGACACTGATGGATTCGTTTAAGAAGGCAGGCGTAGAGAACTTCCAGATGAAGTCAGCTGTTCCAGGAACTGAGATTCCAGGCCATAAGGTTTTTTTGTGTGTTTTCTCCTCTTTCCTACATTCTTCACCTTTAATAGGTTGAGTCATTTTCATGCTTCAGCTTGAACTACTATTGCTGCTGCTACAGTAGCGCTAAGTTATTAGTGGTAACAAGTAGATACTAGTGGTTATGAAGGCTGCTGCTAGTTGGCAGTGTGTGAGATGAGTCTCATAGAATTTCACATCCAGCATTAGGGAAGTATTCAGTAAATCATTTTCTTGCAATAGTGAAACAGATCAAATGCACATATATTTAATAGGTTTACTTAAGTTTTTTAGGTAGTTGGTCCCTGTTATGGTTGTTTTCATTTTGTTTTCCTTCACAGGACTGGGTTGTAAGTAAATTTGGTCGAGTTCTCCCAGTGCTTCATCTCAAAAATCAAGTCAAGAAAAAAATATCCTTTTGTGGTTACTCGCTTTACACTATAAACAATAAATGGTAATTATTTAGGTTTTACTTAATGGCAATGTTAAGCTGATTTGATTTTGTCACTCTGTGGCTTCCATCTGTATCATTTTATATAGTTCTAATGAGTTACTGTGGTACAGTACATTGCCGTATGTTATGATGATGATGTAGTGTTCCACTTAATGTTATACAGTTTATTCGTTAAGTGAGACTGTTATGCACGGAAGACTACCAAAAGTGATGGGTTAGGTTTAATTTATTACAGATAAATGCAAATAAATTAATTGTATTTTGGCTAGCCAAATTTAACTTTAGCAGCTGCTTTGGTGCCATAAGAAAATATATTCTGCTGGAGGCTAACTTTCTACGCTAGCCTTTAGAAAAGCAATTTTTAATATAAAATTGTACATTTTGAGCTAACGTTTGCCTGGAGTCAGAGGAGTGCCCTGTGACTACTGTGGGGTACTGTTGCTGAGTCAGCCTTTTTGTTTGTGTTATTCTTTAACTGGAGCACGTTTTTAAATATGATCCTTCAAAGCACTGCCACAACATTAAGAGGCTGGAAACTGAAATGACAACTAAGACTCCCGTGTCAAATCTAACTTGGGAAATACTAGATGCTGACAATGAAATTAGCAAGAAAAGAAGAGGAGAATTCCCACCCCAGAAAACTCTCCCTGCGAAAATCAGGAAGAATTCAGTGAGCAAAATTTTGATGGAATCGTATTCGGGAGCTGTGCGTGACAGTCAACAAAAGGAAGAAAACCAGAGAAGGTCGCTGAATGGTGCTGGTAAAGTTCAAGTATTGCAAGGCTTTTCTGAAAATCGTGGTTCTTCAGCACCCAAAAAGCAAAATCCTCTGCCGAAAAATCACCGTGAATGTTCACACTTGTGGGACAGTGATGTTGATTCAGAGGAAGAAATTAAAATGTTGGTTGCATCGGAAGATGCACGCAGTTTGGAAATAAGTCGGGGAAATGAAGTTGACCTGGAAGTGGTTGGCGATGAGTTTGTTCTGACTCCAAATATCCTTCGGGTCCGGGGATCCAAAATTTCTGAAGAGTTAGGTGACGAGCGGGACTATGATTCAGCAGATACTGATGAAATTCTGTCCAGCTGTAGAACTTCTGGCAAACAAAAAGTAATTACTGAAACTATAAATGGTTCAAATACCAAACTCAAGAAGAATAGTGAGACTAAAGCAACTAGAGGAAAGACAAAGACCAGCACTAAACTCATTACTGGGGATTTTAGTCAGAGTGGAAAATCAAGCTCTGATGAAGAGGACTCCAGTGGGAATGAAGATTCAGATTATGAGGCTATGATGGCCAACTGTTACCGACTTGAGCTTTCTTTAGCGGATTTGGAAAACCTGGCGAAAGGGCCTTCAGCCAGTTCTGAAGAGGATGGCCAAAGGCCTACTTCACACAAGGAACCTAGTCAGTCTTCAGAAGTAGTATTGCCGCACAAAACAAAGCCATTAGCAGCAAAGACTGGCAACACACCCGATGCTATTTTGGCGGCTATTTTGGCAGATGACAGTGGCGATGAGATGTGTGATAGAATGAAAAAGAATAAGAAGAGAAAAACCTCATCCCTGAGCCTTCCTGCCTTCATGGGAACAAAGTCCCTCTTCGGGCTGATGAATGGGGATCAACCGGACTTTAACGCGAGAAGAGAAAACCAGGAGGACTTCATGATGATGGAACCTGGATCAAAGCCAACACTGGATTCCTCATCAGATTCAGTACCCTCAGAAAAGCGAAGCAGCGACATAGAAACCCTAACAAATCAGTCAAAAGCCAAAGCAGTGAATTCAAAACCCTTGTCATTTAAAGGCAGCATGACAACAAAGAAAGAGAATGGAAAATCAGAGGAATCCAGCAGCTCAGCGGATGAAGAAACCGAACGATTACCCAAAAAGTCCAAACAACAACCTAAAACAAAATTAAAAGCCAATAATGCACCCAGCTGCGGATCTCAGCCCAGTTTGCCGCATACCCAGTATTCAGCAAGCATGGATTCCAAGGGGAAACATGGTCAGATTAAGAATGTTGTGCTTCCAAAAATGTCCGAGTCTTATTGTGAGAAGACGGAACCCCATAATAAGACTCCTCAGTGTCCAGGGATCGTACGGACCGCTGAGAAGCAACAGGAGGACAACCAGAAACGCCTTGCGGCCCTGGAGCAGAAACAGAAGGATGCTGAGCAGCAGAAGAAGCTCATCCAGAGTGCTCTGTCCAAACTGGTAAGTTTGGCTGGTTCAGCCAAGTGCTACAAGTTTGGCATAATGAAATGAGACGGGCAAATCGGCTCATTCAATCATCTTTCTTCTTTCCTAAGGACACACCTGGGACCAGTCAAGGCAAACACATTGTGTTTTACTCCGATGACGAAAGTGAAGAGAAGGCACAAGTTGCCACTGAAACCCCATGGAAGACCTTGTTTGAGGACAGCTCGGAGTTGTCCGAAGACAGTGCTAGTGAAGTGGAACCAGGCAAACTCAGACAGTCCAGCAAAGATTTGACTGTCAAGGTTTATCATAATTCTGTGTTTTTATTGTCGGTGAATGATTGCATTTTTGTAGTTACCACTGTAAAGGTTTGGTGTTAATTGTCAGGCGTCTGCATGGAAAAAAATCTAGAATGTGTGAAGATCAGTTAAAGCAAACACCTCACTAATTTCATTGGTTTAATTTTTCTTTGAACTTTTTCATGTATTCCTATATTGGAATTTCAGAAACAGGGAAGCAGCAAACTGTTTCTCAGCAGTGAGGATGAGGATGATGATGACGAAGAAGATGATCAGAGGTTTCAGATCAAGCCCCAGTTTGAGGGCCAGGCTGGACAGAAGGTGAGAATGCTGGGTGGTCTGTGGCAGTAGATTAGGATGCTGTGTCTGTAATCGGAAGCTCACAAGTTCAAATCCCAGGGTGATTTCAGTCTTGGGTCCTTTACCCTCATTGACTATTTGACACTGCTGTCTCAAAAATGCACATTGCTTTAAATAAAATCACCTGCTAAAGCAGGGGTGGGCAATCTTATCTCCAAAGGACCGATGTATATGCAGGCTTTTGGGATAACTTTTAGGTCCGCTGTCCAGACCCAGGTGTGAGGACTTTTTAGCCAATCGGTCATAAAATTAGTAATCTAATTAGGGAGTTGCAGCGAAAACCTGCACACATGGCGACCCTTTTTGGATAAGATTTTGCCCACCCCTGTGCTAAAGAAATTAAAATTGTTCGTGTGAAAATACATAAGTTTATGGTTTCTGATGTTACCAATTTTTCCACCATGTAGCTAATGGAACTGCAGTCCAGATTTGGGACTGATGAGAGATTTCGCATGGGTTCCAGATTTTTGGAAAGTGATGAAGAGGCCAATGCTGCAGGTCAGATGATACTAATGTTTTGTGCCTATGTTGAGACTTGATTTTCCAAATACAATACAGTTTATCAGCTGTCTCCCAGCCTTAAATACTGCTTTATTTTGCAAAAACTAATCAGTTCTGAATTCTGTGGGGAAAATATGCTAAAAAAAAAAAAAGAAACATTTTTCATATTCATTTTCGGCCATTTGGTTAGATCGTGTTGTTTGGCCTCCTTGTGTAAATACCTCAGGCACCGAAGACAGTCACGTTTTCTGTTAAACTTTTTATTCTTGCTTATTTTCGATACAGATCACAAGTCTTGCAGTGGTCTTGAGGTAGAGCTAGAAGAGGAAAAAAAGAAGAATCTGAATATTTTGGAAAGCGTTCTGCACATCGGCCTGCACGCTTCTGAGACAAGCAAAGCAAGTGTAAAGAGCAAAGCATTTAAGTAAGGATTAGCTTAAACGTGCCATAGAATGCAATTTTCAGTGTTTTGAAATGTTCTCTGGTGTCTACATAGAAGGTATGTGAACTTGGTTTGGAAGAAAAATGCACAGAAGTGGTTTTACAGGCCCATTTACAATCCTATTTGGCCCTAGAATGAAACGGGACGTTTTCCCTTATTTGGTGGGCTCATTAATATGTTGATTAGCTCAATTTTGATTGGCTGACAGTGAGACACTGAAATGGCTCATACAGAGCCAGTATCTCTAGAGTCATGCACTGCATTACGTTTCAGTTGACGGACCACATATGTGATGGTGGTCCCATTAGATTATAACAGAGCTGAAAAATTCCTATGCCCTATAATGTTATAGCGCAGTGCAAGTATGCATTCGCCGTATAAAGCGATATGCTACAAAAAATTGCTGCACACATTAGCTGTATAAAGGTTAGGATGCACCAGTGAATGCGTGCTTGCATACCAGTTATGTACATCCCCATAATAAACAACCTTGTTACCAGTTTATGCATTTACTACTCTGTACTTTTTGCCATTATTTTAGTGTGTACTCTTTCTGCTTTGACACACGTAACTGTAATACTCCCACTTTGGCCTAAAGAAAATCATCGGTATAGTCGTAACTTTATTCGCATTGTAACGAGAACATGGAAATTATTTTGCATCTCGGTCAACACATGATTTTACGACGCCAAACTTCGTCACGCAGTTTTTATCAAGGACTCCAAAGACCCAGCCGAGCATCTGGTAAATGTATCGTTTGCGATAAATCTGGACTTCTGCTTTTAATTATTTTATTTTTACTTCTATATTGAATAGGTATGTGCTTAGTTAACCAAAAACCTAGTCAATGTCAGTATCTCAGATTCCTAATGTTGTTTATTATGAGGGCAACATACACAGCTGCAACCATGCAAGTAAGCTTTTGGGAAACATACCCCTGAACAGGACTTTCCTTCTTATTATACTAGTAATAAATAACCTTTCATTAATGGAGTCCAGTATATATATTTTTTTTTTTTTTTTTTTTTTCCCCTCTCACCAGGTTGTGGCAGGTCCATTGGGCTTGAAAATGGGCTGGTGTTATGAATTTCAACCTTTATACCAAGAATGGAGCACACATTAGCCGTGGGCTTTAGGTTAAGTTTGGGGGTGTAGTTAAGGCTTACATAACAGTCTAGGATTTCTGAATCAGCCCATTTTACCTCCTCCTTTTACATATGCAGGATTCAGATTTGAAAGAGTGAACAATGGTGTTTGAGATTCACAGTGTGTCAGTTCCATGTATTGAACTCTCCTTATATAACTATATCGAAGTCAGCGCTATTTTCATTCTATGGAACCTTTAGGCTCCTGGAGGTTGTCATGATTTGCTGTTTGATGGCACATGTGTGTTGGATGTTGTCCGAGTTCAAAGAAATCCCGACACTGCAAATACTGCGGTAGTAAATATTGAGGGAGTTCAAGAGCATTTTCTTTGCTGATCATTTTAACGTTTTGACTTCTGTCTCTTCAGAGATGTGTCAGCCTTACAGTATGATCCTACTAAAGAAGAACATGCAGCTTTTGAAACAAAACCTGAAGAGCCCAAGAAAGAAAGGTACTGCTGTGTGTTGGCGTGCGTTGAGCTCGCCTCATCCTGTTGATGCAGGAATGTAGTCCAAAGGCAGCAGGGATCCCACGGCCACCTTCCATGCCGATTGGTGAACAGCTTTGTAAAATAAATGTTTCCTTGTTTGTTTTCACACCACAGCAAAGCTGCAAGGCGTAAGAAACGTGAGGCGGCGGAGAAACTCCCCGAAGTGTCCAAAGACATCTTCTACAATGTAGCGGTGGACTTGAAAGAGGTGTTTGGATCCACAGACATTGCTGATGGGAAAGATTCTGTAGCGTGGGATAAGGAGGATGAAGAGACGATGAAAGAGCTGGATACAAGAGCTGGAAATGCAACAACTGAAGCAGAATCGTCAGGCTTCAAATTCTCATTCTTCGGTGATGACCCGGTGGAGGATACTACTGTGAAAGGTTAGATTGTTGGAAAAGATCTGAGCCTTGTGTTAGAATGGCCCCTGGATCAAGTTCAAGGAGAGATTCTTGCAGAGAGTTAATCTGAGCAGCTTTTATGAAAAAACAGCCAGATCTTTGCGTAATCATGTCTGGCGCGCGTTTTAATTTTTTTTTTTATTGAAATGCTTAGATTTGTGGGCACTAAGAATTTTTCTGTGTGGAAATTTGCAGGCTCGTGTGTGTGTGTGTGTGTGTGTGTGTGTGTGTGTGTGTGTGTGTGTGTGTGTGGTGGGGGGGGGACCACACCACACCACACACACACACAAAACAGAGCCAAATCTCTCCCCATTCTGCCATTTCAGACAAATACAAGGTGGAGCTGCTGAAAGGAGCAAAGGTGTCATGGCAAGCAGATCCCCGTTTTCAAGACAGCAGCTCTGAGGAGGAGGAGGAGGAGGAGAGCCAGGAGGACAAGGAGCCTGAAAATCAGCCTCAGTTAGCCAGTTCCAATGAGTAAACCAGTTTTCCATTGCCTACCAGCTTTTACATTGACATGGGAAGAGCCATTTTAAATGTTTTATTTTTTATTTTTTTGCTTATTTCAGGGGACCAGTACAACCAAAGAAAACATTTTTCTTTTTCTTTGAAGATGATGAAAGGCTGAAAGGTATGTGTATCCCACTATTCTTAATGTGCTGTGTGTCTATCAAGAAATGTGGGCGTGACCAAGGTGGGCGGAACTTCCTGTGTGTGACACTCTCATTCTCAACCCACCTGCTTTGGGTTGGTTGCTCAGAAGGACCTAAGATGTTTTGCCGAATGGGAAAACTAGAGGACCAGAGGGAGACATGGGAGGAGAGTCGTTCATTGTTGATTGAGGTAACTGTCTTCATACAAGTCAGCTGTGTCATTTGAAATTCGTTTTTCTAAGTTGCTCTGATTATGAATATTTTATAATATTAAATGAAGTGTCAAGTCATGAAAGGTACAGTCTTTCTGACTAACTGTTTTATCTGTATATAGGAGTACAGGAAGAAGCACAAGAATGCAAAGCGAAGGGTGAAAACGTCATGGAGGAGCTAGCATGAAGACTCAACTGGACTGGCTCGTCCTGCCAACAGGACGCACTCAGATTGTCACCATAGTGACGCCATCTGTAAAATAGATTTGACTGCTAGCTAAATATTCAGTTTTGATTAACGGATACAGTTTCTAGCTTTATCACAAATAAAAGGCAGATATTCTGGCTGTCGTATTCCTCATAACTAAAATAACCCTGACCTGATTCGATATCTTCCACCACCAGGGTCTGATAAAATTTTATGTATACCAACATGATCACCAAAACTTATTTCACTCTTTTTTTTTTTTTATCGCTTTGGATTATCCGTTTATTTTGCAAATGTAAACAGAATTTATCAAGAATAAATTGGCATGGCAAGGTGTTTGCTGAAAATTGTTTTCAAACAGATCTGGTTTTAAACCTTGTCCAGAATTATCTTGGCATTTCAGCATCCTGGTTATAGTTTGTCTTTAGATGGAAAATGACTGTGTACTCCCTGATAGCATGAAGGCTTTTTTTAATCTTTATGATTATATATAAATTCAAACACATGCATAAATGTTTAGACAGGTTCCTGAAGCACTTTGCGATGGTTCATACCAAGTACAAAGGCCCCGATCTTTACCAGCGATCTAACCCTTCACACGATTTGTCTCAGGTTGACTGATTAGTATCTCTGTCAGATGCAACATATAACAGGTTTTGTTTGAATTGGTGCTGCTACCTTTTAAATCAGTAGTGATAAAGCATGATGTGCTGTACTCATTTTTGCAGGATTTAGCTCTGCCCCTAATCCAAATGGTTCAGGCTGACAGGCAGAATCCCAAGATTAAAACCCTGGATCACATGACAACTCAGCAAAAAATATTAGCTTATTAGAACATAAAAGGGGATGTTTCACACCCAGGCAGAATCATGTGGATATTTGTTTCAATGGCATCTGTGTGTCTGTACATTTTCAATTTGCATATGTCATTATGTAGTTATAGTGCTGTACTGAATGGTTTAGCTACCTAAATACCAATGATACACTAACATCTATTCATTAATCTTGTGTGTGGTTCAGCACGGAAGATTGTTGATTCAAAACCCTGGGTTGGCAGGTGATTTCACCATTGGGCACCTGACCCCAATGACCCCAGCGACTATCTGACCCAGCTTTCTAAACAAAAAATACCTGTTGCTTTAGATCAGGGGGGCCAATCTTATCCAGAAAGGGCCACTGTGCGGGTTTTTGCTGCAATTGCCTAATTAGATTACTAATTAGAGGACTGATTGACTGAAGAGTCCTCACACCTGGGTTTGAACAGCTGACCTAAAGGTTACCTCAAAAACCAGCACAGACACCGGCCCTTTGCGGATAAGATTGCTCACCCCTGCTTTAGATAAAGGAGTCTGCTTTAAAAAAAAAAAAACTGATTAGTGATAACATTGAAACCACCTACAGGTGAAGTGAAGAACATTGATTATCTCATTGATTACAATGGCACCTGTCAAGGATGCCATTATATATTTGGCTAGTACAGTGTTTCCCAACCCAGTCCTCAGGGAACCCCGGACAGTCCACGTTTTTGCTTCCTCTTAGCTCCCAGCGCGCCTGTACCAGGTATTCGGTGCTCCTGATTGGCTGGCTGGGAGCTGGGAGGGAGCAAAAACATGGATTGTCCGGGCTTCCCCGACGACTGGGTTGAGAAACACTGGGCTAGTGAGCAGTTGGTTCTTGAACTCGATGTGTTGCAAGCAGGAAAAATAGGCAAACATAAAGATCTGAGTGACTCTGACAAGGGCCAAACTGTGATAGCTCAACAACTGAGCATCTCCAAAACGGCAGGTCTTGTTCCTGGCACGCAGTGGTCAGTACCTACCGAAAGTGGTCCAACGACGGGCAACTGGTGTATTTTCCAACAGCTGGACTGGATGCCAGTCTATCACAGGGCCCAATCACGCACTTGAAAATGTATAGATGCCACAGCTGTAATATTTATATGAAAACTTCTTTTGCATTTTCGTTGAGGTTAGCCCATAAAATGGCCAGATGGTGACTTTTTAACTCCACTAATATCTCTGAATCTAACTGGTGTTTGTTCAGTATCTTGAATGAATTTGCTACCGTATCATCTAATCTACAATTTTAACAAGCTGACCTTGGTTTACCAGCCCTCTTTTTCTCCCTTTAATGCCATGTTGCTACCTTACAGTTAAGGTGTGCTTCTTTAGGTGTAAATCCAAGTATACCTTCACATTACTTATTTAAATTTTTTAACGATATTCATTTTGTAGACTGTAGTACATTGGTCTCCAGTCTGATTTAATATAAGAGCTACTTTAAGTTAGAAAATGATCTGTGGAGTTATAATGGCGGGGGGGGTTCATTAAGTCTCTCGCCATCTGAGATGAATTGCCCCCTGTGCACGTGGTTCATGCATCGGTGTCCCCCGCTGTAGTATGCAATTTGAGTACTCACTAGGTAAGACACCACTAGAGAACACTCATTCATGCGCACATGCACGTGGAATGCAGACAAAATGCATGAAAACATGCAAATGTCGTGGTTAAATTCACAGCCCCGTATCTGTGTGGCAGCACACCGTATCTCCAAATAGCAATTTTAAATCACCAAGGTGTTGGTTCCTTATTGCAGTTGTGTCAGCTGACGCAGATCCGTGGCTCTTCAGTGCTGCCCTATCTTCCCAACCACAGGATGACCTGCAAGTCAGTCCTCAAGAATGTATTTTCATGTTCTATAGATTTTTTTAGAGAAAGGTGCATACATTTTCAACATATATAGCTTTAGATATAGTATGTTTTCATTTTATTGCTTCCTTTTTAGAACGAAGTATAATGGTGTGTTTACTTAGGGTGACCAGATAATCCATGTCATCCCGGACACTGATTTAGGACAGGAATTGTAAATTACAATTTAAATTAAAAGGACCCGGATTTCACTTTAGCACTGAGTTCTTGCTGTGTGCTTATTGGTCAGTCTCCTATAATCATGAATGTGTCACTAATGTTAATATGAAACAGCAGGATGAGTCTTTCAATCAAGGAAACGAACCAGTCAACGCGCAAGAAGAGCTGAACTATTTAGCGGAGCACAGGAACCTTTCACTTTGAAAGTAGTTTGTAAAACCCGAAGTAGCTCAAAGTGTCCGGGATGACATGGATTATCTGGTCACTATAGTTTACTGAAACCGCTAATAAGTTCGTATTCATTTATGTTATAATTTGGGTGTTCTGTACTATTTTTTAATAACACGTCCACTGCCCAATATGCTTCCTGCGGTTTGCGGGAGGTCGCGCTTTGCGTCTCTGTTTAACGCTGACAGCGTTTCACAGCGCCCTCTAGCGGTGTTGGGGACTTTTACACGCACGAATAGCTGTTTGCCCCCAAGCGCTTCGGGCGAGTACATGAATGGTGCAACCCAGTACGGAAACGTAAACGCTGTGTCAGCAAGTAAGTTTATGAAGAATGAGCTGGCTAAAAGGCGTTTAATCAAGGTCCCTGATATCTATTTGCCCTCGCACTAGTTTGTATTAACGAGTTCCAGCTCTGTATCAGAAACGGCGACTATGTAACAATTAAATCAGTCAGATCACTTCTTTTAAGCTTTCACAAAATTGGGAACATACATTATTTGGATGACTTTTAATCTTTAGGGAAAATGTGATTGTGTCTGATCAAACTGACGGCGAATTGAAGCGTTCAGTACTTCTCGCTTCTTGTGTCGGTGGGTAACTATGGAGAAGAAGAGCCTCGCTCGTTCTGCACGTAGCTCTCTGCTGGGTTGCACAATTTCAGTACAAACACTGGGGGATGGGAAGGGGTGTGGGGACACGAGGTGCACGTTTTTGTCATAGACACTATAATGCACAGCTGTTGCATTTTATATCCTGGAACAGCGTCATCTTAGATGTACACGCGGAACGGGGTACGCTGAGTACGATTAATGCGCACATCCTGCCGCGTTGGCTACTGTCTTTTTTCATTGTACTTGTAAACACGACATTGTGGTTTATTGATTCATAACAAAAACAACTTAACAGCCCCCTGTCTTCAGATATTAACTGGGAGGAGGGCGGGGCAGCTTCTCGTTTCAGTGAACTAACGGTTTGACTGTATTTTGAACTGTGTAAATACTGTAAACAATTATTTTTTTCTTTCACCCGGAACTACAATGTAAATAGCCCATCGAAATTCATCCTAAAGCCAATCAAAAAATTGGTCCCAAACTATATTAGCTATCTCTAAATTTATTTGAAGTTAAAAAAGAAAATTAGTTTTTCATTTTAGTTTCTGTTATACTTATAGTTTTAAATATGTTTGCAGGAAAGAAAGCTTTACAACATTTTAAAAGTGAAGCTGGCTTTTCAATAATGGATTTTGATTCACTGTTATAGCAACTTTTTGATAGTGATATAACCGTGGTAATAATCATTCCCAGACAAGAAAAAGGCTGAGACACAGATGTTTAAAGACACACATACACCCACTGACAAGATGGGGGCTGGTGAAGGTAAAACATGCCCAGACAATAAGTGACACAGTTTAACATGAAACCAAACTTGCTAGAAGAATAGTGTTCCTTAACGATAATAGTAAAGGTGTTTGCCTTAAAAAGTGAGCTTTTGTGTGTGCTTAAATAGGTGGTTGTCGTCTTTTCAGGTTTCTCTAAAAGTTGGTACAACATGCTATGTTCAGTGTTTTTCTTTTTGTACACACCCCCTTTTTTGTCTGATAACGTAAAGAAAAATAAGGCGGCACAGATATCTCCATTCAGCATCATTTCAAAATATCTCAGGCTATGTGAATACAGCAATTATTTATTTTGGTAGTATCACTATTCACCATACCTTGTTTCAAGTTTATGCTCATTTTAATTACAACAACAACAACATTTATTTTTGTATAGCGCTTGTTCACAACATTGCATTGTCTCAAAGCGCTTTACAGCATCCC